>JBBGZY010000773.1:1922500-2361959 GCA_037952925.1 Lithobates clamitans | reverse complement strand
TTCTTGGTCCCCAAATTTCCCTGTACCCCTACCTTCTATTCCTTACCCAAGACCCATAAAGCGGCGCGGATTCCACCGGGAAGACCTATTGTGTCTGGGATAGGCTCCCTAACAGACAATGCGAGCAAATTTGTTGACGCTTTCCTAATGCCTCATGTTCGCAGCCTCCCGTCCTATATTAGAGACACTACCGACCTATTGCAGCGCCTTGAAGGAATCCAGGTCCCTCCGGACGCCCTGCTCGTGGCTGTTGATATTGAGGCCCTTTACTCCAGTATCCCCCATGAGCGGGGCGTACGGATGGCTGGTTCCTTCTTAGCCGAACAAGACACTACTACTTGGCCCTTGAACCAGTTTATACTGACACTATTATACTTTATACTAACAAAAAACTTTTTTACTTTCAATGACCAATTATTTTTACAAATACAAGGTGTTGCAATGGGGACGTCATGTGCCCCAGCATATGCAAATTTATACTGAGGAGGCTGGGAGCGATACATCTATGCCCATGACCAATATATAGAGAATTTCTGGACAATATTCTCCTATGGTACCGCTTTATTGATGATTTGTTTATGGTTTGGACGGGTCCCAGAGCTAAACTTTTACAATTTTTACACCTACTGGATAATAACGACCTAAACCTTAAATTCACTTTCAAAATCGAGACCGAGCAAATTCCCTTCCTAGACCTACTGATCATTAAACAACCCGACGGAACGTTGGGCACCGACCTCTACAGGAAACCCACGGCTGGGAACACCTTATTGTTCGCCACCAGTGCTCACCCTAAGTCCCTGGTACGGAGCATTCCTTATGCCCAATACTTGCGGTTACGCAGGAATTGTACACATCATAGTGATTTTTTACGCCAGGCTGAAGCACTATGCGAACGCCTTTTACGACGGGGTTACTCTGCCACCAACTTGCGTAAAGCTTTCAACAAGTCCCTATCACGTCCACGGACCTCTTTACTATTCAAAAACAATAAACCTTCTCCCCCCTTAGAAACTGTAAAACTGATTACGACCTATTCTGTACACCACAGTATACTCCGTAACATCTTAACGAAACACTGGCACCTATTGGCTGATCATCATGTATTAACCAAATACATTAGACATACACCGGAAGTGGTTTTCCGTAGAGCACGGTCACTACGTGACCAACTAACCGCCAGCCATTATAACCCTACTAGACCTACTAGGGGTGGTTCCAACGGCACCTTTCAGTGTGGAGAATGTCCCAGGTGCCCTTGGATCCTTGAAAGTAGAACTGTGGTCCTACCTAACGCCGAGACTCTGGTCCCACGGACCTTCGCCGATTGCAGTACAAAAGGGGTAGTTTACCTTATGAACTGTGTTTGTAAAGCCTTCTACGTGGGCAAAACAATTAGGGAACTGAGGCAGAGAATTGGGGACCACCTGTATGACTCCGAAAATGGCAAACTAACCACTATCGGCCGACACATCGGCCTACATCATAGATTCGACAACTCCGTGGTTAAATTCCTAGTACTGGAGGTGGTCAAACCCAATCCCAGGGGTGGCGATTGGGATCGCTCAATACTACAGAGAGAATCCCTGTGGATTGAGCGGCTCAACGCCACTATTCCCCCTGGCTTAAATGAATCAGTGTCCTATAGGGCCTTCCTATGAGGTCCCTACGTGGTCTTGGTTTACACCCTTCCCCTCCCCCCCCCCTTCCTCCCCCTTTTCTTCCCTCCCCTCCCCTCCTCCTCTCCCCCTCTGTTCTTTCCCCCCCCTTTCTCCCCCCCCTCTTTCCCCCTTACCCTCTCCTCCTCCCCCCCTTTCCCCCCCCCTTTTCCCCCCCTTCCCCCCCCGCTTCCCCCCCCTTTTTCCCCGCCTTCCCCCCCTTTCCCTCCCCCCCCCTTTTTTCCCCCCTCGGTTCTTCCCCCCCTTCCCTCCCCTCCCCCTTTTTTCCCCCTTCCCCCCCCCTCTTCCCCCCCCCTTCATTCCCCAAAAAAACCCCAAACCCCCCCCCACCCCCCGTTCCCTGCACCACTGGGTCTCAACACGCCCTATGATACCTTTCCACTGTAAGTGAATGCCTATAGTCTGTTGCTATTGACTGTTTGTTGCCTAGATACAATATTACACATTGTTTGTCTTGCTGTATCTACTTTTATTTTTAATTGTATTGCCTTATTATGTTTTTTGCTGTACAAGGATGAACCCCCCCCCGTCAGGTTCCTGTGGTTTTGCTCTGCCCCGAGCCTTCTCTCTGTGGCGGACACATGCTCGCCCTGGCAGCCTTAGAGCTGCTTGCGTCTCCATGTCTGGGAACTCGATTCCCTTTGACAGGAGCGCGCGCTTGCGCAGTAGCATGTGATACTGCACCTGCGCAGTGCGGGCGAGCAGACCCGGTGACGTCAGGGACCGCCCTCTGTGCCGTCCCTGACTTCCGGGTTGGGGTGCTCTTATAGCGGCCGTTTATGGCCGCTACTTGAGCTTACAGCCCCTGGACGCTGGCGAACTGAGGACCACTGCTGTGGGTAAGTGCTGTCGCCCCCCCTTTCCCCTGCTCCCAGGCAGATTTTCTTTCTGGTTTGCACTCTTTGCTGAATCGTTATCCTTGCATACCGTACCTACAGCATGTCCCCTGTATGCCTATTTATGTTTATATTCCAATACCCACTTATTACCTTGTCAGTCTATTTGACTTTTCAGTCTGCAACTTGAACTTTAGCTGGTTGGTTTTATGACTGGTGAGTCAATACCTATATGACGCCGGTAATATGGTAATTTTATTATCATGTTTGTTACAGCTGCCATTGTAACCTCTCCCAGTGCATACCAATATCTCCAGCTTACTTGGGGGGACCTCTCCTACTACCCAACAGCAGCTGGTGGCCTCATTTCGTCTACCATATGATTTCTTGCATCTGGTCCTCATTCTAGTCCATGCATATATAAGTACTTTAGGGGTGAGTGCCAGTCCCATACCTTTGTGTGCAATTTCTTTCAACTCTTTTCCTGCACATTCAATCAGCAGGGATTCCCATTCACTGACCTCACTGTTCCCCTCTCCTCTCCTCCTCCCCCCCACCTTGCCCCCCCCTCCCTGTTCCCCTCCTTTTCCCCCCCTCCCCCCCTTTCCCGCCCCCCCCCTTTCCCGCCCCCCCCCCTTTCCCCCCCTTCTCCTCCCCCCCTTTCCCCTCCCCCCCTTCTTTCCTTTCCCCCCCTTCCCCTTCTTTCCCCCCCCTTTCCCCCCCCTTTTTTCCTCCCCATTTTCCCCCCGCCTTCTTCCCCTCTCCTTCCTCCCCCCCCTCCCCCCCCCCCCTTTCCCCCCCCCTTCCTCTTCCTCTCCTCCCCCTCACTATTTTCCTACTCTCACACCCCTCTTGGTTCCTCCCTTCCCTTGCACACTGTTTCATTTGAGAGGCACACCACTGGCACCCCTTTATCTTACTCCTCTTTTTGATTGATTCCCCAGTCTATTGACCTACTTTACCTTACCATCTAAAATTTATTTATTCAGGGGCTGTTTAGTTATCCCCTGTGTTCGCCGCAGGGGGAATTACTTGGGGCCGTGTATACCCACAGGTAACTACAGAACGGGTGAGCTCATCCTTTTTCTATCCATGTTGTATATAACTGTGCAACGTATTGTTTAATGTTTTTGCTGCATTGATATGTTTTTGTGTAACCTCTGTATGTTGTATTTACCACAATTATTGTATGTTGTATCACAGATATTGCTCTCCTGAGGAAGCGGTAAAACCGCGAAACCGGTCGAGAATTCAAGCTCTATTTGTGTCTACCTCACTATGAGTTGTAATCCAATTGGTTGTATTTACTGCTTCCGTTTCTAAATTACAACTGTATGTGACATTGTTACAATTTTCTATTAAAATGGAATTTTTATACTATATTATTGCTTTTTTCTCTATCCCCTCTCATTATAAATTTTGATCATACCTGGTACCGGAATAGTCCCCCTTTCCCTCCCCTCTTTAGGGGTTATTACTCTTGTTGCATGGGGTACTGAGATACTGGCCGACAGAGGCAGCTACCTGCGACCTCTCCCTACCTCATGCTCCTTGCTTTTGTACGTGTCAAAACTATTTAAAATAAGCCTTTTTAAGTTGTAATGAATCAGCAGCTGTATTTAGGTCTTGTTGTAAATAAACAGCCAGATATTGTCCTTACTAGGGATGATGGACGTACCTGTACATCCTTTTAGTTTCACTCTGTGTATGTGTGCAAAAAAAAACATTGGCTTAAGGCACAGAGATAATTAGAGTGGCTCTGTGCCATATGATAGCTCTGTTTGGTCATCACAGTGTAGTACTGTTTTCATTGGTGAGCCTGTCTTGGTGTCACAACAGAGGAAAGGGAGAAGGAGGGTTTAATGATTCCATCTATTATTTCAGAAATACACTGCATCTGAGCACCACAAACCAAAAGTGCAATTGAATTCATTTTAATATTCAAAGCAAAGTCATCAATCCATCCATGTCTCCATTCTTTATTTTGCTGAGAAAATATTTCAAAAACACCCTCTAGCATTCCTGGTTGTGGCCATCTTGAGTAAGGGCAGATGATTCATGTACATTTACTTCCTGGAATCCATCTCCCCTTCGCTCTGGCATGCAAGTAGTGCTTAGCTGATAAAACCCCTCCTCCTCTCCTGAAGACTTCTGCACGTGATTGGCCTAGGCCTGAAAACCAGGAAGTAACTGAAGAAATGTAAAAATAAAGGTTTAAAACAAGCAAATATGATATACTTTCCTATCCATTTATTAAAGCTAGCAGCATAAGGATTAAAAATAATCAAAGTTGACTGAGGGACTGATCTTTGTCACTGGCATCCAGAATAATAATACCGCTCAAGAATCTAGCGCCCTCCTCACCCAAGCCAGTTTCTTCATTGGTCTTTGGTCCCCGATGCCAGCATAGCACTCCTTGCGGTGCCACATCTGGCTGACCACTACACATGTGTAAGCTGTTCTGCCTTTGTGAATGGTCCTGCAGCCTTCTGGGACCTGTGACGTGTCCCATAAGGCTATGGGCAGGGAGGCAGGGAGGGGAATTTTGACTCGGATCACCTAGGCAGGAAGTAGGAGCAGGTAGCTGCAAAACTAGGTACCCACCCCCCCAAAAAAAATATATATATAATCCAAATGTGGCAGAGGAAGGGGGGGAATGAGGAAGCGCAAATCTTCCCTTTTTCGTTAAGTTCCACTTTAAAATATTAAAATGTTAAAAATCTATACTAGCCAGAGAATGTGAAACAACTGGCCACATGACTGCACTGGCCTATGAGAATCCTTTTGAAAGTCACTGACCAATGAGTACTTGCCATTGTGAGCAATATGCAACCTCCAGTGCTGTTTAGTGAAGTTTCGAAGCACCAGACCATTATACCAGCTAGCGAGAACCTCAGAAGATGGGGTTTTACATAAGTTACATGCACTGTGCACTGCAGGTGTGGGGATGGTGTTGTGAGCTAGTTCACTGTTCCATTTCTTGTGAAAAGGTGAACTAACCCTTTAAAGTCAACCCCAGGCATGTAAGTTAAAGGATTGGTGTTTTTTCCCCATTTTGTCCTCAAAGTCGTATTAAAGGTGGACCCTCTCCTCTGCGTGGTAAAAATGTTTTCATTGGTAGATGTAGCATGCTACATTTTAGCTTTAAAAGAACCAAGATTGAATATCAAGATTCACTTTCATAGATTTAATGGGATTTGGTTTTAAATTCATAGTTTTCAGACTTCATGATGACAACATTTGCTTACCCTTACTTACCTGTATGGAAAAAAACGGCCTATAAAAGAGTTTCAGTCACCTACCCAAGACACAAGTGAATACATTTCCCACTACCATTATCACTTATATACTCCAATGTGCATAACAATGAAGACACATAAGTGCTGTCTGCAGGGCCACTGATAAGGAGGTACTGTGACGAACGCGATGTCAGACCACTGCCCTTCTCACCAACTAGCGATAAAGGACTGGTCGACCTCACACCACGCTTTCACAGATTATGCAACAAAGACACTCTTAAGGCCCATACACACGCTTTGATTTTCAAATGTCAATTGTGTGAAGACGACTGATCATCCGCAAATCTTACCGTTAGTATGGTGCTTTCGACAGCCGATTTCACTTTTTTGTCAGACAAAAGCTGGATGTGCAGACTATAACATTTTTGTCTGATGTGACCACAATGTCTGATTTTCGTTTCATTACCATGGTGTTCGTACGAAAAAAATGGTAAGAGCAAGACTACGCATGCTCAGACGTTCTGTCGTCCAGAAATCAAAGCGTGTGTACGCTTTAAGGCCTGTTAGATTTTCTGCAGATTTTTGTCTTCAGATTTACTAAAACCATATAATATGAGGTCAAACTTTAAGGCTTCATACACGCGATTTGATTGTTGTACCTGATTTTGTAGCATCTGATTTTTGTCAAAAGCGCATGTGCAGGATTTTGTCTAGCATACTAATTATCCGCAAATTGTCGTTTGACAAACACGAACGTAGTGATGTACTATGAGAGTATAAAGAGGAAAGTCTGATTTGTGTGGCATGCTAGTGTCATGTCGAAAGTGAAGAGGCTACTAACAATACGAGAATTTTCGTTTGACAGAATACAACTTCAGAAGTGACGTAACGTGTTGAATAGTTTTGTATGTATTCTTTCGTTTCTGAGCATGCGTAGTCTTGCTGTTACGATTTTTTTCGTATGAATACCATACTAATGAAACGAAAATCAGACGTTGCGGTCACATCAGACAAAAATGTTATAGTTTGCACATCCAGCTTTTGTCTGACAAAAAAGTGAAATCGGCCGTCGAAAGCGTTTACCGGTTTGTAAGTATCAATCGCAATGCGCTGGGCTTCTTGCCTTCAAATGTCAATGCACATTAGAGAAGCGAAGTCCGCATAACGAGAGAAACATATTATATCTCTGCTGTGGCTACGCTATCCCTTTTGTATACATATCTGCTTTAATAAGAGGACATTGATATCTGCCTTGTTAATATACTCGTACCGTATATTGACAACAACAGTAGCAATGTCCCCGCAGATCTTCTCAAACCTGTAAGAACAAGTACAATGGTCTTACTAGATACTGGTTACTCTGAGCAGTATTAAGTGGGCTGAATGCTGACCAAGATGGTGGATGCCCTACCCTTTAGTGTGGTCATTTCCTGTGTAGTAATTTCCTGTGTAGTCATTTCCTGTGATGTCATTTTGCACAGAGGAAGCAAATGGCTGTTGGGGCCATGACTTCCTGTTTGTCATTTCCTTTTGTTGCGGATGAATAAAAGGTGCCTGTGCTCATGAGGGCAGGCAGTCGAGCGATGGAGCTAACAACATGAGGACGGTGACTATTTCTGTTTACTTGGGGAAATGCGGGAGACACAGGTTTATTGAGATGCATTATACCAAAAGCTGAAAGGGCGCTTAATAGCGCAAGAGACATGGATTACGCATAGCGTATAGCGAAATCTCCACGTCACGTGTTAGTAGAAGTTTGGTGAGCGTTGATTTGCGATTTTCAGATCGTACAAAACAAATGCCTTTTAAAATACGTTTGACATAACTCAATCAGTATCACCAGCAAAGAAGCCTCATTATTACCTCATTAAAGAAGATGAGAATGTGCGCTGCATTTTGATATTTCATCAATTGCCGCGTCGCGAATGTTAATTCTAGATTACGAACAGTAGTTTACAAGACCAAACTCTTCCCAGTCGTTCCTTGATTCCGAGCATGCGTGTTTGTACTTTCAACTTTTGTGTGACGATTTCTGTACTGACCATCCGAAAATCAGACGTTGCGTTCACATCCGACAAAAATTTTATAGCCTGCACATCCAGCTTTTGTCTGACGAAAAAGTCAAATCGACTGCCAAAAGCACCATACTAACGATCCGAAAATCTATAGACAGCTTGTCTTATGAATTTTCCCTTCTGATTTTCGTACCGCGTGTACGAGGCCTAAAGCTCCATACAAACTATTATATTTTCTGCAGATTTTTGTCTTCAGATTTACCAAAACCATGCAGTGCAAGGGCCTGCCTGATTGCATACAAATTAAAAATCTTAAGTTTTAACCTCATATTGTATGGTTTTGGCAAATCTGAAGACAAAAATCTGCAGAAAATCTAATAGTGTGTATGGGGCTTTAGAGTTTCAATTTGTATGCAATCAGACAGGCCCTTGCACTACATGGTTTTGGTAAATCTGAAGACAAAAATCTACATAAAATCTAATAGTGTGTATGGGGTCTTAAGCCTTGTACACACGCTTTGATTTTCAGGCGACAGAACATCCGATTTTTGTAGCATGCTAATCTAATGTCAAAAGAGAAGAGGTTACTAACAATACGAGAATTTTTGTTTGACAGAATACAACATCAGAAGTGATGTAACGTGTTGAATAGTTTTGTATGTATTCTTTCGTTTCGGAGCATGTCTTGCTCTTAAGATTTTTTTCGTACGAAAACCATACTAATGAAACCAAAATAAGATGCTGAGTTCATATCCGACAAAAATGTTATAGTCTGCACATCCAGATTTTGTCTGATGAAAAAGTAAAATCAGGCTGTTGAAAGCACCATACTAACGGTAAGATTTGCAGACGATCGGTCGTCATCACACAATTGACGTCCGAAAATCAAAGCCTGTGTACGGGCCTTTAGCCTCACCCTGCACAAAGATTTTCCGGCTTGTCCGACCACAAACTAAGTGCCAACCGACTGAGAGCGAATGGTGCAAATAAAGTATTTACAGTAAAAGGGTGTTACAAAGAAACAAAAAGGAGTTGATAATGAAAAATACTTGTAAGTCTTGGGTTCAGAAGACTTCAGTCAATGAGCAAGGTGATATTCTGGCTCTCATAACTTGACAGATGTTCCTTGGTTTGATGGTACATGACGGCTGAACCATGTGGTTGCAATTTTCTTTGGTATTAAGGGGGTGTTGACAGAGACCATCTGACCAATTAAGCAGCTGAGGAGTGGCCCTGGGATGTCACTGTGTTTATGACTGTACCCCAGGTATAGTATTCTATAAGTATTAAGATCTCTGAATACCTAGGGGTGTACAGTCTGCTAACATGCATATTATTGTCCAGTATAAAATTTGCTTTGAAATGGATATAAATATGATACGAATTTTCGTTATTCGGAAGTTCGAATGTATCCGAATTTCCGAATTAGAATAGTACCAAATTTAAAAGAATCTGAAATAACGAAATTCGAATTCGGAAGAAATTTGAATCGTTTTCAAATAGTTTTCGAATACTTTTTGGAAATTGGAAAACTATTTGAATTCAAAAACTTTTCAAGTTTGAAAACTATTCGAATACGAAAACTATTCAAAATTGATTTGAATACTTTTTGAATCAATTAGAAAACGAATAAACGAAATGAATCCTGAAAATGAATTAAATGAATTAAACTAGTTTAACTAAACAAATTTATGTAAATAACGAATCAAAATGAAATTAAACAAATGTTTTTGTTCTGCACGTGTCTATTATACAGTCTAATTAATTAATATATATATATATATATATATATATATATATATATATATTACAGTATCTCTCACAAAAAGTGAATACACCCCTCACATTTTTGTAAATATTTTATTATATCTTTTCATGTGACAACACTGAAGAAACAACACTTTGCTACAATGTAAATTAGTGAGTGTACAGCTTGTATAAAACAGTGTAAATTTATAAAACAGTGTAAACACACTGCCATTAATGTCTAAACCGCTGGCAACAAAATTGAGTACACCCCTAAGTGAAAATGTGCAGATTGGGCCCAATTAGCCATTTTACCTCCCTGGTGTCATGTGACTTGTTAGTGTTACAAGGTCTCAGGTCTGAATGGGCAACAGGTGTGTTCATTTTGGTGTTATCGCTATCACGCTCTCATATTGGTCACTGGAAGTTCAACATGGCAACTCATGGCAAAGAACTCTCTGAGGATCTGACAAAAAAGAATTGTTGCTCTAAATAAAGATGGCCTAGGCTATATGAAGATTGCCAAGACCCTGAAACTGAGCTGCAGCACGGTGGCCAAGACCATACAGTGGTTTAACAGGACAGGTTCCACTCAGAAAAGGCCTCGCCATGGTCGACCAAAGCAGTTGAGTGCACATGCCAAAGGTTGTATTTAGGAAATAGACATATGAGTGCTGCCAGCATTCCTACAGAAGGGGTGAGGGGTCAGCCTGTCAGTGCTCAGACCATACGATGCACGCTGCATCAAATTAGTCTGCATGGCTGTCGTTCCAGAAGGAAGCCTCTTCTAAAGATGATGCACAAGAAAGTCCACAAACAGTTTGCTGAAGACAAGCAGACTAAGGACATAGATTGCTGGAACCATGTCCTGTGGTCTGATGAGACCAAGATAAACTTATTTGGTTCAAATTGTGTCAAGAGTGTGTGGTGGCAACCAGGTGAGGAGTACAAAGACAAGTGTTTCTTGTCTACAGTCAAGTATGGTGGTGGGAGTGTCATGGTCTGGGGCTGCGTGAGTGCTGCTGGCACTGGGGAGCTACAGTTCATTGAGGGAACCATGAATTCCAACATGTACTGTGACATACTGAAGCAAAGCATGATCCCCTCCCTTTGGAGACTGGGCCGCAGGGCAGTATTCCAACATGATAATGACCCCAAACACACCTCCAAGACAACCACTGCCTTGCTAAAGAAGCTGAAGGTCTCCAGGCCTAAACCCTATTGAGCATCTGTGGGGCATCCTCAAACGGAAGGTGGAGGAGCGCAAGGCCTCTAATATCCACCTGCTCTGTGATGTCGTCATGGAGGAGTGGAAGAGGACTCCAGTGGCAACCTGTGAAGCTCTGGTGAACTCCATGCCCAAGAGGGTTAAGGCAGTGCTGGAAAATAATGGTGGCTGCACAAAATATTGACACTTTGGACCCAATTTGGACATTTTCACTTAGGGATGTACTCACTTTTGTTGCTAGCGGTTTGGACATTAATGGCTGTGTGTTGAGTTATTTTGAGGGGACAGCAAATTTACACTGTTATACAAGCTGTACACTCACTACTGTACATTGTAGCAGAGTGTCATTTCTTCAGTGTTGTCACATGAAAAGATATAATAAAATATTTACAAAAATGTGAGGGGTGTACTCACTTTTGTGAGATACTGTGTATATATATATATATATATATATATATATATATATATATATATATATACTCTTCATTCAGTGTATCCTATATATACAGTGCATTCGGTGGTGTATAGTTTCTAATACACTTCAGGCGGTGTACACAGTATATAATACAGTGCAGCCATTGTACAGTTTCTAATACAGTAAAGGTGGTGTACACAGGATATAATACAGTGTGTACAGTTTCTAATACACTTCAGGTGGTGCACACAGTATATAATACAATGCAGACGTTGTACAGTTTCTAATACAGTGCAGGTGGTGTACACAGTATATAATACAGTGTGCACAGTTTCTAATACACTTCAGGCGGTGTATTAATATATATATATATATATATATATATATATATATATATATATATATATATATATACCGTATATATATATATATATATATATATATATATATATATATATATATATATACAGTCTAGTATATATATATATATATATATATATATATATATATATATATATATATACTTTGCATTCAGTGTAGCCTATATGCAGTGCATTCGGTGGTGTACAGTTTCTAATACACTTCAGGCGGTGTACACAGTATATAATACAGTGTAGTGCGGTGTTACAAAAAAAACCCATCATGTCCGGAAGGCCATCAAGGAGAGGCAGACGCTCACAGGCCACTAAAAGAGGGCACGCAGCCTCTGTGTCTACAGTCAACAGTGGTGGTCATGGACATAGTGCATCCTCTGCAGGTGGCCCTGGGGCACGCTTGTCCTTTTTTCTGCTGCTGGCCATGTTATTGAGCCACAACATGCAGAAGAGTTGGTGGAGTGGATAACAAAGCCGTCCTCATCCTCCTCATCCTCTGTCTCCCAGGCTCAGAGTAGTTTGCCTTCCAACGCAGCTGCCAAAGTGGCCTATTACACCGGCTCCTTGTCCACAGTTACTCCTTCTGTAGCCCCACAATCATGCACAGAGGAGTCCCCAGAATTATTCAACCACAGTGTCAGTTACATGCTGCCTGAGGATACGCAGCGATTTGAAGGCTCGATGTTGGTTCCCAGGTTGAGAAAGGGAGTAACGTGAGCCTAGAGAGAGGGGGGGGGGGTGCCACAGAAAGACAATAAACTGGCAATCATGTTCCCCCAGCTGCAGCATACTGCCAAGCTTGCTCCAGTGACGAGGAGGGAGGGAATTATGAGGTCACTGACTGTACTTGGGTGCCTGAAAGAAGAGAGAAGGAAAGCGAGGAGGAGGCACAGCTTCAACGAGGCAGGATGTCCTCCAGTGGGCAGCTTAAAGACATCCACCCAATTGCATCTCGCCGCAGAGCTCTGCAGGTGCAGGGCACTGCTGACTCCCCTCTGACTTTAAAAGTTCCTTGATGTGGGCCTTTTTTGACACGTGTGCAGCAGATCGCACCATTGCTGTTTGCAATGTCTGAAGCAGCCAGAACAGCAGCCGCTTGGGCACCACATACTTGACCAGACATATGACAACCTGCCATGCAGTCCGTTGGCAACAGCACTTGAAAGACCCACATCATAGAAAAAGGCGGACGTCTCCTTGCTCCTTATCTGGGATCTCAAGCCCTACTATACCTCCAGTCCTCTAAAAAACCTGCACTGAGAGTAATGAAGGTATAGCAATAGGTGTCACAAGTCCTTGCAGCCAATCTGCTAGCAGTACACCACCAGTTGATTTCAGCAGGCAAATTTTTCTACCCCAGTTGCTAAACCGTAAAAAGAAATTTGGTCCCGGCCATCCACATGCTCAGCGTCTAAATTCTAGCTTGGCCAAATTGCTAGCACTGCAACTGCTGCCTTTTCAGCTGGTAGACTGTGCCCCCTTTCGTGAATTTGTGGAATGTTCTGTACCACAATGGCAGGTTCCAAAACGGCATGTCTTTTCACGTAAGGCCATTCTGGCTCTCTACCGTCATGTGGAAGGCAATGTTTTGGCCTCGTTGGACAGGGCAGTCAGCAGTAAGGTTCATATTACCGCTGACTCATGGTCCAGCAGGCATGGGCAGGGATGTTACCTTTCCTTCATGGCGCACTGGGTAACTCTGCTGGCAGCTGGGAAGGATGCAGGACAGAGTTCAGTGTTGTTGGAGCTTGTTCCGCCACCACGCCTCCAAAAAGCTAGTGGTGATTCTGCTACAGCTCTCTGGTCCTCCCCATCCTCTTCTTCTATGGCCTCTTCTGCAAAATTGTCTTCTGAACCAGCAGTGCTTCGTAAGCGTTCAAGGGGCTATGCAAGCAGTCAGGCTAAAAGATGCCATGCGGTGCTTGAGTTGGTCTGCCTAGGCGACAGGAGCCAGATTGAGGCAGAGATTCTGTCAGCTCTGCAGGAGCAGGCTCAGAGGTGGTTGATGCCATGCCAGCTTCAGCCAGGAATTGTTGTATGCAACAATGGCACCAACCTTCTCTTCACCCTCCGACAGGGACACTTGACCCATGTTCCATGTTTGGCACACATCCTGAATTTGGTGGTGCAGCGGTTCTTGACCAGGTACCCAGGCTTACAAGATCTCCGGAGGTAGGCCAGAAAAGTCTGTGGTCATTTCCGCCGGTCATACAATGCCACCAACCGCCTCATTTGTGACATGCCCACCAGGTGGAACTCAACATTAGCAATGCTGCAGCAACTGTACATATAGCAGAGGGCCATCTTGGAGCTTGGCTTCTTTTCACCATGCCAGTGGCTACTGATCAAGGATGCATGCACTGTCCTGTCACCATTTGAGGAGGCCACAAGGATGGTGAGCAGCGACAATGCATGCATCAGTTACACTGTCCCTCTGGTCTTCTTGCTGGAGCACACGCTTTGTGGAATCATGGACAGGGCACTTGAGGCAGAACAGTGGGAGGATAAGGAGGACTTCCTTTCCTCTAAAGGCCACTTTATCCAGATAGCATTCCTGCAGGCCCGCCAAACACACAGGAAGAAGAGGAGGAGGAGGATTGTGTCAGTATGGATGTAGAGGATAACACTCAGCAGCAGTCTTCAAGGCATGGTTTTCAGTCCCCAGCAACCCAAGTAGTTGTATGTGGCTGGGAGGAGTTAGTTACGAATAATGTGATCCTTAGTGACCCAGAGGACTCAGAATTGAATGCCTCTGCAAACTTATACTGCACGGCCTCCCTGATTCTGCAAAGCCTGCGAAAGGACCCTAAGATTTGTGGTATCAAGGAGAGGGATCATTACTGGCTGGCAACCCTTCTTGATCCACGTTACAAGGGTAAAGTTGCAGAACTCATCCTGCCTTCGCAGAGGGAGCAGAGGATGAAACATCTTCAGGAGGCCTTGAAGAAAATTTTGTGTAACGCATTTTCAGACCCTGGGAGGTTACCATTTCCTGGTGCTGGACAACGTGTTTCTGAGGCTTCCTTCGGTCAGAGGAAGAGCGGTGGAGAAGGTGGCCAGCTGACCAATGCGTTTAAACAACTTTTCAATCTTCAGCGCTAAGGTCTGATAGGTTCAAGCAACCATCACCAGCATCTGCATTATATGGTGCAGGAATATCTAGGGGCAAGAGCAGACTTGGAGACCTTTCCAACAGAGCATCCACTGGGTTACTGGGCCTTGAGGATGGACCACTGGCCATAACTTGCTCAATATGCAATCGAGCTTCTGGCCTGTCCTGCATCCAGTGTGCTTTCTGAACACACATTCAGTGCTGCTGGAGGGTTTGTAACGGATCAAGGGGTGCGCCTGTCCACAGACAGGCTCACATTTATAAAAATTAATCAGTCCTGGATCAGCAGCTATCAAGCACCTGATGCTGATTTAACTGATTGAATTGGCTATGGATCTGGGATCCCTTGAAGACTGCATATGCTGCCTATCCTATTCCTCCTGAATCTTGAGGATGCTAGCTTCCAACAATATTTTTGGTTTAGGGCACCACTAACATCCAAGGCCAATTTTTCTGCCCCTGTTTAACAGGGGCATTTAATTGCAATTTTTGAAATAATATTTAACAGCAGGTCCCGTTCCTGCGCCCAACAAGAGTAAGAGAAAAAGAAATAACCGCGCTAAAATATATATGAATAAGATATGTGAAATATTCTTATAACCATGTCCCAAAAACCTTTTTTGGGACATGGTTATAAGAATATTTCCCATATCTTATTCATATACATTTTAGCTCGGTTATTTCTTTTTCTTTTGTTATTTTGGTGCACATCTCACTGTTTAACTGCTGCTTTTTGGGGGGGTTTATTAATTTAGTGGTAACGCAGTATTTTTTCTTGTTTTCTATGGCCCAACAAGAGTAACTGTAAGGGGTTACAGTGTTGTGGCACCACCAAACCCCAAGGCCCAATTTTTCTGCCCCTGTTTAACAGGGGCATGTAATTGAAATTTTTGAAATAATATTTAACAGCTGGGCTTATTCCTGTGCCCAACAAGGGTAACTGTGAGGGGTTACAGTGTTCTGGCACCACCAACACCTAAGGCCCAATTTTTCTGCGCATATAGTGCAGTCCACATAGTATATATACTGCAGTTCAGAGTATATAGTGCAGTCCGTATAGTATATATACTGTAGTTCGGAGTATATAGTACAATGATTGTAGTATATATAGTACAGTGCAGGGTATATAGTGCAGTGTACAATATAAAATATAGCGTATTGAAGTGGTTAAGGGTAACCCTGTGACAGAATTAAGAAAAAAAAGGGCATGGGTCTCCCCCAGTCAATAACAGGCCCTTTGGGTCTGGCATCGATTTTAAGAGGAACTCCACACCAAAATTTTAAAAAAAATGTGCGTGGGGTCCCCCCCAAAATCCATACCACACCCTTATCCGAGCATGCAACCTGGCAGGCCGCAGGAAAAGGTGGGGGACAAGATAACGCCCCACCCCTCCTGAACCGTACCAGGTCACATGCCCTCAACATGGGAAGAATGCTTTGGGGTCCCCCCAAAGCACCTTGTCCCCATGTTGACGTGGACAAGGGCCTCATTCCCACAACCCTTGCCGGGCGGTTGTGGGGGCCTGTGGGCGGGGGGCTTATTGGAATCTGGAAGCCCCCTTTAACAAAGATCCCCCCAGATTCCACCCCCTATGTGAATGGGTATCGGGTACATTGTCAAAAAAAGTGTCAAAAAAAGTAAAAACCACAATACACAGTTTTTGACAATTCCTTTATTAAGAATGAAAAGAAAAAAAGTCCTGCGATGTTAATCCATCTTCATGGCGCCGATGGACCTGAAAAATAGAAAAAAAACAAAATGCCTCGATGGAAGGCGTCCCGCCAACTGCTGTCTCTTGGCTGTGACAGCTGTTATATAAGCAAGGGCGGGGCCACCCAGTGACGTCACCGCCTCTTTTGACATCCTGTGCCATCAGGGGGTGGGTTCATCCAGTTACGTCAGCGGGTGGCCCCGTCCTTGCCTATATAAGAGCTGTCACAGCGAAAAGACAGCAGTCGGCGGGAGTAAAGATGGATGGACATCGCGGAACACCTTTTTTTTTTTAAATAAAGGAGTTGTCAAAAACTGTCTCCTGTCGTTTTTACTTTTTTAACACTTTTTTGGTGAATGAGTAGGGGTATAATACCCATTCACATAAGGGGGGGCAAGATCTGGGGTCCCCCTTGTTAAAGGGGGCTTCCAGATTCCGATAAGCCCCCCACCCACAGACCCCCACAACCACCGGGCAAGGGTTGTGTGGATAAGGCCCTTGTCCCCATTAACATAGGGACTAGGTGCTTTGAGGGGATCCCAAAACACCCTCCCTTATGTTGAGGGCATGTGGCCTGGTACAGTTCAGGAGGGGGTTGATCTCTCATCCCCCCCTTTTCCTGCGGCTTGCCAGGTTGCATGCTCGGATAAGGGTCTGGTATGGATTTTGGGGGGACCCCCACGCAATTTTTTTTTTTTTAATTTTGGCGTGCCGTTCCCCTTAATATCCATACCAGACCTGAAAGGCCTGGTATGGACTGGGGGGAACCCACGCTGTTTTTTTTCAATGATATTTTATGTATATTGTTGGGATCCCGCCATACATTACAGCCGCGAGCAATTTTGAATGAAATTTTTTCCTTTAGAAATCTGTGCTACTTTACAGGCAGATTAAGGGGACCCCCCAGGCGCGATATTTAACGGGATATTTAATTTTTATTGTTTCACTTTAAGCATTATTAAAATCACTGCTCTTGAAAAAACGGCCATTTTACAAACTTTTTTTTGCATTGATACATGTCCCCTGGTCCCCAAACACTTATTATGGCACTAACTTGCATAAAGGCCTTTTTAAAATGAGCACTTTTGCTTTTTCACGTTCGTGTCCCATAGACTTTAATGGTGTTCGCACACATTTTTTGTCTGTTTGCATGTTCTGGTGCGAACCAACGCACACGCGCGGGGTGGAGGGGGGTGTTTGGCTCCTCCGTAATGATAGGTCTCGGATGCCCAGTTCACCTAAGAGAGGAATTGGGGTGGTTCTGTTCCCGGTAATCCTAGGCTAATGACATTTCGGCTCAAAACACTACAAATTAACTGAGGGGGTAAATTCTGGCTGTGTTGTTGTTATTTCATGAGTTATGAAATATACTGGGATTATGAAGAAGAAGAGACAGAAATGTGGATTGCTAGAGGTTTCAGCTAAGGTATTTATTTATGATAGGGTGGTCTGGCAGATCTCTGTTTGTTTTCCGGGCTACTCAAGCTTGCAAAATGGACAATTTTATGAGGGTACCTAGACTGAATTGTGTATTGGTTAATGGACAGGTTTATGTGTCTGTGCAATGGACTGATAAGAAGGTCTTGGCATGCAACTAAGAGGTTGTGGATTGTATGAACTGAACGGAGGAGAGGGGGAAGGACACTGCAGCTGTGTCTCTGGTTCAACACAGAAAAGACAATGACAAATAAAATGTAAAGGCTGAATACTGAACAACATGGCTGCCACACACACAGCCTGTCGTGTGCCGAGTATGCACGACCACTACAGGTACCACCGGTCCTCATGTATGGGGTCCGAGCCAGCAGGAGTGCCCAGGCAGCAGGGGGGAATCAGGTGTGGACAGGGAGGATGATTGGTGCAGGAGGGCAATTACTGGACCCAATCCCCCTGAGGCTCTCTGCAGCAGCTGAAAGCAGTCTTCTTTCCTCTCCTTCCAGCCAGCTTTCAGCTGCTGAAGAGAGACCCATACAGGCGATCAGCTCAAGTAATTGCCCCCCTTCCACACTTCCACACTGATCAACCTCACATGCATTATTCTCTTCCCCCTGCTGCCCAGGCCTCCCTGTGTATCCCCTACTGCAGTGCTCCCAACTTACATCCTCTTCCTCCATGGCTGCTGCAGGCATACAGGGGGATGTGTATTGGCCCCTTCCTTTCCTGAATGATCATAATGAGTGATCGGTACTGACCACTCACTGTTTTTATTCATAACTGAAGCATAGCAAACTGTGCTTACTATGCTTCAGTTTGTGAATGAACTGTCCAGTGCAGCTGAGGCTTCAGTGAAAGGGAACAAGGAATTAACATGCTGATCCTAAAAATAAATTGAAAAACTGTAAAAAATATAAACAATGGAAAAAATAATAACACAATTAAATAATAAATTAAGAGTTTACACAGATTCTCTGGTCAATACAGTGTGAACAAGCGGTTTGTTTGTGCTCTTATTTTTCACACCTGTCAGATTGGGATTTGTGGCTGTGTTCATGCAGCTGCTGCATCCCCATAGCATCACATATCCGGCCTACACACAGCCCCAACCACACAAAAAAACACTGATTTACACTGTACAGTCCACAGCACCCATCTGAATGAGCCCCAAAACCTCATTCACACACAAAGCTTTAATTATTAACTCAATACAGTTTTATCTTTTAGATTTAGTATGAATTTTGTAAGTTATATTGCGTTTGTGTCCACTAATAATGATTTTAGTGTTTTTTAACCACTTACAGACCCCCTTAATGACCAGGCCATTTTTTGCAATATGGCACTGCGTCGCTTTAACTGACAATTGCGTGGTTGTGCGACACTGTACCCAAACAAAATTGACATCCTTTTTTTCCCACAAATAAAGCTTTCTTTTGGTGGTATTTGATCCCCTCTGCAGTTTTTATTTTTTGCACTATAAACATAAAAAGACAATTTTGAAAAAAAAACAATATTTTTTTACTTTTTGCTATAATAAATATCCAAAAAAAAAAATAAATAAATAAAAATGTTTTTTTTTTTCATCAGTTTAGGCCAATATGTATTCTACATATTTTTGGTAAAAAAAATGCAATAAGCGTATATTGATTGGTTTGAGCAAAAGTTATAGGGTCTACAAAATAGGGGATAGATTTATGGCATTTTTATGATTATTTTTTTTTTTTTTACTAGTAATGGCGGTGATCAGTGATTTTTAGCAGGACTGCAACATTGCAGCGGACAGATCAGACACTTTTTTGGGACAACTGACATTTATACAGCGATCAGTGCTATAAAAATGCACTGATTACTGTATAAATGATACTGGCAGGGAAGGGGTTAACACTGGGGAGCGATCAAGGGGTTAAATGTGTTCCCTGGGAGGTGTTTCTAACTGTGGACTGACTGGAGGAGGAGAGAGATCGCTGTTTCTAATCATAAGGAACAGACTCTTTACTCCCCTGTCAGAACAAGGATCTGTTTGTTTACATTGACAGATCCCCGTTCTGCCTCTCGGTGGAGCGATCGCGGGTGGCCAGCGGATGCAGATGGTGCAACGGGTGCACCCCCGCTTTAGCTGTTAAAGGGACCGACATACAGCTATGGCAGTTTGTGGGAACGAGCCGACCTGCCGCTGTATAATGACGGCGGCTGGTCGGCAAGTGGTTAAGGAAAATATTGTTTTGATATTGGGGGGGGGGGGTTATGGGGGCTGTAAAGTCAGCTGTATGGGGCCATGGATTTCTATGGTAAAATATGGATATGGTATTCATGCATATAGGTGAGGCTAAAAACCAAAACAACATGAGACTGCAAGCTGTGCCATCAACCCTGACTGCTTTGTGTTTTTTTCTGTTGCATAATCAGCTGAGAAACAGTGCTGTTAATGACTCAGTGTTGGTGCTTACCTGAGCAGAAAGTAACATTCATGTATCAAGCCACAAGTCACAATGAATGCACAAAGCATCTCAAAAACAAAGCATAATTACAGATTCAAACATCACTAAAGCATCACAGATTCCTCACAAAGGAAAATCGCTAAATGGCACTTCAAAGATAAAGCCACAGACATACAGTGACATTGGAGCTTGCTAATGCAGATCATTCAAATGTGGATCTTAAAATAGAGTTTACATTAAAAAACATCCAAAATGAACATTTCATTTAAAAATGATACCACAATCTATTTATTTAAAGAAATCTGACTAGCCTGTACATTAGCCTGCTGATTCAAAAGCATCTTTTATAGCATGGTGTTTGTTACAGATAATATACAACTGTCTGTAGAATTGATAGTTTTTTAACATTTACATTAAGTTTTGTATCTCCATAGCAATCCATGAAGCTGCAATGTTATGGACCCTACAGCAGCCAAGAGGCTGATTGACTGCACATGTTAAGGATGGCTGCCTCCTTGTCGGGGCTTTCTGATTGGTAGTTGTCATGGAAACACTACAGTAAGTAATCTTGGTAGTGACACAAGGCCTTGGCTTGTGTTTAAATGGGATTTCTTCTTACACCACCTTTTCTCTGTCCTGTATTTGTTTGAAAATATTACAATGGAGGCAGAAGAAGTATATACAGGCTCTACTATTTATAGCCAAGCAGTAAATAATGTATGAATGTGCTTTTCATTTGAAGGGAAAATACTTTTAATTTAAAAACATTTTAAATCGAAGCGAGGATAGATTTTGTTACCTTAGGAAATGTAGGTTGCAGGATGGTCATAAATGAAATGACAGATTTTAGTGCAATGGACATCTTCAAAAAACACAAAAAATGCTGAATAGATCCTCAGATAAATCTGTACAATGTGCACATTACATGACTGTCATACTTCTAACATACATGCTCAGAACAGGGAAATATCTGAAAACTGGTATCTGCTGTTATCTTTTACTGCATTACCTAGATGGCAGCATAGCTCCCAACTGTCCCTGATTTCGAGGGACTGTCCCTGATTTGGAGCAATGTCCCTCTGTCCTTCTTTCCCCCTCATTTATCCCTCATTTTGCTGTGATCTATATAGATGTATATAAAATGGACTTTTTATCTTTCAGAAAGTGTTACCCAGGGCTAAGCCTTTCATTCAATTTCTAAATCGCTGCATTTGTACATCTTAAAAGCCAAAATAAAGGAATAGTAGTGGTAAAAAAAGTCCTTGTGGATTTAATTAACCTTTTTTTTGGTGAATTCTCCTTTAAGAGGGTGTGGCAGGGGTGTGTCCTATGCCTACATACATTTGTTAGTAGGTGTCCCTCATTCCCATCTCAAAATGTTGGGAGATATGTAGCAGGCAAGCACTTGTTGGAAAATATTAAACCATCTTAATTTTTTTCCTACCAATAATGTTGTTTTAGTTCAAAAATTAAGCAAAAATTAAAACAGTATTAAACTCAAATCCAAAATGCATTATATTGCAGCTTACCAACCATTCGATGCGGTGGCTGCATCAGTTTTCTTGTCTTTGGCTTTTCCCTCTGTCTTCACCTGGTGAACTGGCCAGCAACACACCTCCTGTATTCAGTAGCATGCACAAATCCGGAATATTGCTGCACTCCTTGGTATCTTTATATAAAGATATCAATGGAATGAAGCAATATTCCAGATTTGTGCATGCTACTGAATCCTACAGATGAGCTGTGCAGCCCCTGGAGAGTCGGTCACTCACCTAGAGCATTACTTTGGCTTTACACCCACCGTATTATTGAGAGAGAACTCTGGAGGAATGAACACAGGGAGCACAGCGGACAACAATTGTCAGTCTGGGGAAGGGAGGTGTTACAGTAAGACCCCTTTCACACTGGGGCGTTTTTCAGGCGTTTTTCAGTTGCTTTAGCGTTAAAAAAGCGCCTGTAAAGCGCCTGAAAGAAGCCTCATCTGCAATCCCAGTGTGAAAGTCCGAGTGCTTTCACACTGGGGCGCTGCGCTGGCAGGGCGTCAAAAAAAGTCCTGCAAGCAGCTTCTTTGCAGCGCTTTTGTCTTTTTGCCACCGGGCAGTGTAAAAATGTAAAATAAAAGGTAAAATAAATTAGAAAAAAAATGTTTTTAAACGCGCCCCGTCACCCGCCGAGCTCGAGTGCAGAAGTGAGCGCATATGTGAGTAGCACCTGCATATGAAAACGGTGTTCAAATCACACATGTGAGGTATCACATTAAACTTTGCCTATGGAGATTTTAAAAGATAAAAGTTTGTCGCCCGCACATTTGCAACTGTCAAATTGGGGCAAGGCGCTGCATTCCATACACTTACATGGGCTTCTGGATGATGGGTGTGGCTAGATTGCAGTTAGATTGTCTTAAAGACACATGGTTAAATACAACTTGATTCTAACTTGTGCATGTACAAAACCCAGCACAATCATTTACTAAAAATGAAACTCTTGAATTAAATATGCTTTTTTATCTACCTTAGTAAAAAATGTCCAAAAATAGTCTGTGACTAGTTAGCATCCTTCACATCAAAGTCCCTTTTCATATTGGAACCCCCTTCTTCACATTGGAAGTCCCACTTTACATCAGAAGCCCCCCTTTATTTGATGAATCCCAAGTAACATCAGGAGTTCCTCTTACATAAGAAGCCCTCCTTTCATACGGCAGTCCCTCCTTAAATGGGGAGTTTCCCTTACATCAATGTCGCCTCTTACATCAGTGTCCCCTCTTTTGTCAGTGTCCCTTTTTACATCAATGTCCCCTCTTATATTAGTGTTCCCCCCATACATTAATGTCCCCTTTTACATCAGAATCCCTGCTTATATCAGTGTCCCACCTTACATAAGAGTCCCCTTACATCAGTGTCTGCCTTTCATCAGAATCCCCCTTACATGAGGGTCCCCTCCTACATCAATGCTCCCCCTTTCATCAGTGTTTTCCCTTTCTTACATTAGAGCCCCCCTTACATCAGTGCCCCCTCTTCCATTAGCTTCCAAAGCTTAGCTTTCCCTTTTATATTAGAGTCCTCCTTACATCAATGTTTCTTTTGTAGCACACTGGTGTTTAGGCAGGGTTGCTAGTAAATTTAGTTTGCCAGGTGGTAGTTGCCCTGGTTAATTGTTAGTAGATCCACTGATTCCTCTCTAGTTCTGGACTTGCTGCACCTTCTCTTTTCTGTTGCTATGTGGCGTTATGCTGGTGACATTAGATAGACAAGGGCTTAGCAAGGTCAGGTTATGAATGGATGGGGTGTCTCAGCCTATTGGCGGGGGTTTCTTTAGCCCCTTGGCCTGCTGGGAGAGACTATTTATTTTGGTGGTCAGGTGATCAGGGTTCTGTGCCACCTAGACAGCTGTCTTGGTGGACGTATGTTATGCTGCCCGGGGCTG
Organism: Lithobates clamitans; assembly: GCA_037952925.1. Lineage (NCBI taxonomy): Eukaryota > Metazoa > Chordata > Amphibia > Anura > Ranidae > Lithobates > Lithobates clamitans. The sequence goes on along the minus strand of JBBGZY010000773.1, from coordinate 2,338,308 downwards.
CTAGCCCGGAAGCCTGAGGCCTATCCCAGGGGACATCTGGCTGCTAGGCTGCCTGAGGGCCTATCCAGAAACAGGAGAAGAAGCGCAGGGTTGGGACTGCAGAATTCAGGAGTCCAACCGAGAGTAGCGGTTCTGCTGGACAGAGAACCGGTTGTGGTAGGGGGTAGAGGGGAAACTGTCGCCACTAAGGGATCAACCAACTTGTTACCAGAGACCACTGTGAGTAAGCTGGAGCCAGTACCAGAGCAGTCTTCTCACCAACCGGAGATGGTGAAGAAGTGGGAATACTTCAGCAAGTGCCAAGCCAGGGACCCAGCAGGACAGCAGAGGTGATGCTTGAGGAGCATCAGTGAGTGCCAAGCCAGGGACCTAGCGTATCTGCAGGGGTGACGCTTGAGGACTATCTGTGAGTGCCAAGCCAGGGAGCCAGCAGGGAAGCGGGGGTGACGCTTGAGTAAGATACCGAGTTATGGAAGTGGAGGAGCTCTGGGGATCCAGTGGCAATTGGGAGAGTCTTGTGAGAGACTGGGAGCTTGGTGAGTGAAGACCTACAGTGAGAGACGGTAGAGTGCGAGGAGAACTATCTGTGTTACCAATAGTTAAATACAACTACCGTTAGTGACTGTTACAAGATTTGTTGCCATAGGAGACAGCGGTCCTACCTATACAGGAGTGGTGTCCGACTGGGGGCCTTCCACTGTCGAGCTGTCTACCTATAGAAGTCTCGGAGTCTGCCAATTAACATTACATTTACTTTAGTGTGTCCTGGCCCTAATCCTCTCTCCCACAGTTCTGTTAAGAGACAATAAATCTCTTTTGCATTCAGAAAGTATCTGGTGGCCATCACTTCATCTTGCATGACACCCACCATGTCTTGTAACCCACTCTATAAAGACGGATGTCAGCTCTCCCTAACTCTGGAGGTCACCATTAGGCATTTTGAGGTCCGGGACCTTGCTACACTTCTTACATCAGTCTTCTCCCTTACATCAGTACCCCCCGCCCCTTACATCCCTGTCCCTTCTTACATTAGTGCTACCCTTAAATCATTGTCCCCTCTTCCATCAGTTCCCCCCCTTAATCAGAGTTGCCTTACAATAGTGTCCCCCTTCCATCAGTTTCCCCTCATCCATCAGTGACCCCTCTTTCATGAGTGGCCCCCCTTACATTAGTGTTCCCCCTTATATCAGTGTTCCCTCTTACATAAGTTTTCCCCCTTACATCAGTGCCCCCCATCCCTTACATCAGTGCCCCATCTTACATTAGTGCCGTCCCAAAATCATTGTCCCCTCTTTCATCTGTTCCCCCTTTCATCAGTCGACTTTTACAATAATGTCCCCCTTTCATCAGTTTCCCCTCATCCATCGGTGGCCGCTCTTCCATCAGTGCCCCCCCTTACATTAGTGTTCCCCCTTAAATCAGAGTCCACCTTACATCAGTGTTCCCTTTTACATTAGTTTTTCCCCCTTACATCAGTGCCCCCCCGCCCCTACAATAATACAATAATGTCCACCCTTTCATCAGTTTCTCCTCATCCATCAGGGGCCCCTCTTCCATCAGTGGCTCCCCTTACCTCAGAGTACCTCTTTACATCTCTGCCAGTGTGAGGCGAGGAGCGCCGATTACCAGCATCTCCGTATTTACATGTGACCGGCTGTGATTGGACACAGCCAATCACATGGTTAAAGAGCCGCGTAAGCAGCTCTTTACAGAGATTGGGGTCACGCCGTGTCCTAGCAGCACGGCACGGATGCGATCACAGCGCTGCGTGCCCCCTGCGGGTGCTCGAGAGCTGCCGTTCTGGGACGTCGTCATTTGACGGTGGGCTTGCTGCAACTAGTTAAAAGCCACCCAGCTGTCAGTGTAGCTAGCGACATGGGAAGAAGTATCCTCCTGAAGAGTCATCACTGCAGCTTTCAACTCTGCATACTGACTGGACCCTCCAATTCCAGTCTCCTGCAGGACAGTGTCTGTACTTGGGTTGTAGGATGCTGCTGTCCATTAATGCCCAAATGAGGTGACTATGGCTGAACCATCAGTGAACCATGCTGACTCTTTCATGTCTTCCAACAGAGTCTCAAATGGTGGAGCCTCTTGAATGGGGGATGACTGCAGCATGTCCTCTGCACCTCTGCACAGTGTTCAGCTAAAGCTACAAGTTAGGACAGTGTGTCCTCCTCACAGTGTTCAGCTAAAGCTACAAGTTGGTGTAGTGTGTCCTCCTCACAGTGTTTAGCGAAAACTACAAGTTAGTGTAGTGTGACCTCTGCACAGTGTTCAGCTAAAGCTACAAGTTAGTGTAGTGCGTCCTCCTCACAGTGTTCAGCTAAAACTACAAGTTAGTGTAGTGAGACCTCTGCACAGTGTTCAGCTAAAGCTACAAGTTAGTGTAGTGCGTCCTCCTCACAGTATTCAGCTAAAACTACAAGTTAGTGTAGTGAGACATCTGCACAGTGTTCAGTTAAAGCTACAAGTTAGTGTAGTGCGACCTCCTCACAGTGTTCAGCTAAAGCTACAAGTTAGTTTAGTATGATCTCTGCACAGTGTTCAGCTAAAGCTACAAGTTAGGGTAGTGCGTCCTCCTCACAGTGTTCAGCTAAAGCTACAAGTTGGTGTAGTGTGTCCTCCTCACAGTGTTCAGCGAAAACTACAAGTTAGTGTAGTGCGACCTCTGCACAGTGTTCAGCTAAAGCTACAAGTTAGTGTAGTGCGTCCTCCTCACAGTGTTCAGCTAAAACTACAAGTTAGTGTAGTGAGACCTCTGCACAGTGTTCAGCTAAAGCTACAAGTTAGTGTAGTGCGTCCTCCTCACAGTGTTCAGCTAAAACTACAAGTTAGTGTAGTGAGACATCTGCACAGTGTTCACCTAAAGCTACCTGTAGAAGGTTGGAGGTGTTTTCCTGATCCTATCACTACCACAGGCAGCTAAATAAGCTACAAGTTAGTGTAGTGCGAGCTCTGCACAGTGTTCACCTAAAGCTACCTGTAGAAGGTTGGTGGTGTTTTCCTGATCCTATCACTACCGCAGGCAGCTAAATAAGCTACCAGTTAGTTTTTTGGGAGCTCTGTACTGTGTTCAGCTATAGCTACCTGTAGAAGGTTGGTGGTGTTTTCCTGATCCTATCACTACCGCAGGCAGCTAAATAAGCTACAAGTTAGTTTTTTGCGAGCTCTGCACAGTGTTCAGCTAAAGCTACCTGTAGACGGTTGGTGGTGTTTTCCTGATCCTATCACTACCGCAGGCAGCTAAATAAGCTACAAGTTATTTTTTTGCGAGCTCTGCACAGTGTTCACCTAAAGCTACCTGTAGAAGGTTGGTGGTGTTTTCCTGATCCTATCACTACCGCAGGCAGCTAAATAAGCTACAAGTTATTTTTTAGCGAGCTCTGCACAGTGTTCACCTAAAGCTACCTGTAGAAGGTTGGTGGTGTTTTCCTGATCCTATCACTACCGCAGGCAGCTAAATAAGCTACAAGTTAGTTTTTTGCGAGCTCTGCACAGTGTTCAGCTAAAGCTACCTGTAGAAGGTTGGTGGTGTTCTCATACTACAGGCAGGCAGTTGATTTTGCTAGCTGCAGTATCAGTACATGTATATATATATATATATATATATATATATATATATATATATATATATATCCCAGCTTAGTGCAGCTACAGGCCAATAGTATGTCTGGAAGGCCAACAAGGAGAGGCAGACAGTCACAAGCCAATAAAAGAGGGCAAGCAGGCTCTGTGTCTAGAGGCAACAGTGCTGGTCGTGGAGATGGTGCATCCTCATCAGCATGTGGCCGTGGGACACGCTTGGCCTTTTTTTCGGCAGCTGGCCGTGTTGAGCCGCAACATGCGGAAGACTTGGTCGAGTGGATGACCAAGCCGTCCTCATCCTCCTCATCCTCTCTCATCCATGCTCAGGATACTTTGTCTGGCAAAGCAGAGGCCTCTTCCCTCAGCTCAATGGCATCAGTGACTCCTTCCCTAGCCCTACCATGTCCTCCTGAGCAGTCCCTCAAACTGTTTGACCACAGTGTTGGGTACATGCTCCAGGAGGATGCCCAGCGTTTCGAAGGCTCTGATGATGATACTGAGCTAGATGAAGGCAGTAACGTGAGCACGGTCAGAGGGGGTGCCCAAGAAGGACATCAATCTGGCAGTTATGCTCCCCCTGCTGCAGCATACTGCCAGGTTTGCTCCAGTGATGAGGAGGGAGGGGATGATGAAGTCACTGACTCAACATGGGTGCCTGATAGGAGAGAGGAGGAGGAGGAGGAGGCACATCACCAACGAGGCAGGATGCCCTCCAGGGGCCAGCCTAAGGGCAGCACACTGACTGCATCACACCCCAAAGCTCCGCATGTGCAGGGCGCTGCAGTCTCTGCGCGTTATTCAAAAAGTTCTTTGGTGTGGGCCTTTTTTGAGACGAGTGCATCAGATCGCACCGCTGCTATTTGCAACATATGTCTCAAGCGTATCTCGCGTGGCCAAAACATCTCCCGCTTGGGCATCACATGCTTGACCAGACATATGTTGACCTGCCATGCAGTTCGTTGGCAAGCGTATCTAAAAGACCCACACCAAAGAACAAAGAGGACCTCTCCTTGCTCCTCATCAGCTGAGATCTCCAACCCCACTATACCTTCAGTCCTCTCTGAGACCTGCACTGAGAGGAATGAAGCTGTAGAATTAGGTGTGTCATAGCCAAGTACTTGTGGGCAATCTGCTTTCGGTACACCGACGTCAGATTGTACCAGGCAAATTTCCCTGCCCCAGCTGCTGCACCGCCCAAAGAAGTTCGCTCCCAGCCATCCACATGCCCAGCGGTTGAATGCTAGCTTGGCAAAATTGCTAGCAATTCAACGGCTGCCTTTTCAGTTGACTCTGCTGGCAGCTGGGAAGGATGCAGGACAAGGTGCAGTAGTGTTGGAGGTTGTTCTGCCACCTCGCCTCCAAAATGCCACTACTAATGATTGTGACACACCTCTCTCCTCCCCCCCCTCCTCTTCTTCTTCCTCCATGGCCTCTTCCTGTGATTTGTCCTCGGAACCAGCGGTGCTCCGTAGGCGTTCAAGGGGCTACGCAAGTACGCAGGCCAAAAGATGCCATGCGGTGCTTGAGCTGGTGTGCTTGGGGGACAGGAGCCACACTGGGGCAGAGGTTCTGTCAGCTCTGCAGGGGCAGGTTCAGAGGTGGTTGACGCCACGCCAACCTAAGGCAGGAATGGTGGTTTGCAACAAATGCACCAACCTCCTCTCTGCCCTCTGACAGGGACAAATGACCCATGTGCCCTGTTTGGCTCACGTCCTTAACTTGGTGGTGCAGCGGTTCTTGGGCAGGTACCCGGGCTTACAGGATGTCCTGAGGCAGGCCAGGAAAGTCTGTGTGCATTTCCGCCGGTCATATAATGCCAGTGCTTGGCTGGCGGACCTCCAAAAGGAGTTTAACCTGCCCAAGAACCGCATAATCTGTGACATGCCCACCAGGTGGAACTCAACGTTGGCCATGCTGCAACGGCTGCACGCACAGCAGAGGGCCATCAATGAGTATCTGTGCGACTATGGCACCAGGACAGGGTCAGGGCAGCTTGTTTTTTTTCCCCACGCCAGTGGGCCATGATCAGGGATGCATGCACTGTCCTGTCACCATTTGAGGAGGCCACGAGGATGGTGAGCAGTGACAGTGCATGCATCAGTGACACTGTCCCTCTTGTCCACCTGTTGGAGCACACGCTGCCTGGAATAATGGACAGGGCACTTGAGGCAGAACAGAGGCAGGAAGAGGAGGACTTCCTTAGCTCTCAAGGCCCCCTTTATCCAGATAGTGTTCCTGCGTGCCCGCTGATCACACAGGAAGAGGACGAGGAGGATTGTGTCAGTATGGAGGTGGAGCCTGGCACTCAGCATCAGCAGCAGTCTTTAAGGGATCAGTCCCAAGAAACACATGGACTTGTACGTGGCTGGGAGGAGGTGGCTGCGGACCATGTCGTCCTTAGTGTAGTGACCCAGAGGACTCCGGACCGAATGCCTCAGGAAACCTACACTGTATGGCCTCCCTGATCCTGCAAAGCCTGCGTAAGGATCCTCGTATTTGTGGTATCAAGGAGAAGGACCAATACTGGCTGGCAACCCTCCTTGATCCATGTTACAAGGGTAAGGTTGCGGACCTTATCTTGCTGTCGCAGAGGGAGCAGAGGATGAAACATCTTCAGGAGGCCTTGCAGAAAGGTCTGTGCAACGCGTTCCCAGAGACTGGGAGGTTACAAACTCCTGTTTCTGGACAACATGTTGCTGAGGCTTCGGTCAGTCAAAGAAGGAGCGGTGGAGAAGGTGGCTGTCTGACCGATGCGTTCAGACAATTTTTTAGTCCGCAACCCCAAGGTATGATCGGTTCCAGCAACCATTGCCAGCGTCTGTTTTACATGGTGCAGGAATACCTAGGGGCAAGTTCTGACTTTGACACCTTTCCCACCGAAAATCCTCTGGGTTACTGGGTCTTGAAGATGGATCACTGGCCAGAGCTTGCACAGTATGCAATTGAGCTACTGGCCTGTCCTGCATCCAGCGTTCTTTCGGTACACACATTCAGTGCTGCTGGAGGCTTTGTAACCGATCACAGGGTGCGTCTGTCCACCGACTCGGTTGATCGACTGACCTTCATAAAGATGAATCAGTCTTGGATCACCACCAGCTACCAAGCACCTGATGCTGATGTAACCGAATATTTTTTTTTGAAATCTCAGATCCCTTCAAAGACTGCCTATGCTGATGCTGAGTGACTATCCTAAGTAATTATCCTCATCCTCCTCAATGATCACACTGATAGCTTATAAGAACATTTTTGGTTCTGGGCGCTGCCACCAGTGCCTAAGGCCCAATTTTTCAGCCCCTGTTTAACAGGGGCGTGTAATTACAATTTTTGATGCAATACTTTGCAGCAGGGCTCGTTCCTGCATTCCAACTAGAGTTTCTGTGAGGGGTTGCAGTGGTGTGGCACCAGCACCAGTTCCTAAGGCCCAATTTTTCAGCCCCTGTTCAACAGGGGCATGTAATTACAATTCTTGATCTAATATTTCACAGCAGGGCCCTGTGAGGGCTTACAGTATTGTGGCCACAACAACACCTAAGGCCCACATTTCTGCTGAGTATATAGGGCAGGCCCCTACTTTCAAACATCCAACTTACAAACGACTCCTACTTGCAAACGGAAGGAGACAACAGAAAGTGAGATGAAATCTACCCCTAGGAAGGGAAATTCTCTCCTGTAAGAGTTAATATGGGAAAAACATTTCTCCTTTCCACTGATGCTTTATCACCAATCCTTGTTCCACAAAAAAACCCAAATTTTCAAAAAACATTTGTCATTGGGACAAAAAGTGAGGTACAATCTTCTGAAGAGGAGCAAAGACAGCAAAACAAATATCACAGGGGTGATGTTTTCCAAAAAGCTTAAAAAAGATTTTTTGGCTGGAGCTAAACACGTTAAAAATGTACCCATTCAAAATTACAAACAGATTCTACTTAACAACAAACCTACAGTCCCTGTCTTGTTTGCACCGCCTGTATACTGCTGTTCAGAGTATACAGGGCCTGGTGGCCCCACACCTTTCCTTTTTTTAATTTGGATGCGGGGTTCCCCTTAATATCCATACAAGACCCAAAGGGCCTGGTAATGGACTGGGGGGTACCCATGCCGTTTGTCTCACTGATTTTCATCCATATTGCCAGGACGCGACATTACATTAAAGCCGCAAGCACTTTTAAATGACTTTTTTTCCTTTAAAAAAGACATTTTGTGCAGGGACTGTTCTAAGCACGGGAAACACGCGCCACTTTACAGGCATACTATTGACACACCCCAGGTACGATATTTAAAAGGACTTTTTCACTTTTTTTTTTTACTTTAAGCATCATTAAAATCACTGCTCCCGAAAAAATGGCCGTTTTTACAACTTTTTTTTGCATTGATACATGTCCCCTGGGGCAGGACCCGGGTCCCCAAACCCTTTTTAGGACAATACCATGAAAATTAACCTTTAAAATGAGCACTTTTGATTTTGAACGTTCGAGTCCCATAGACATCAATGGGGTTCTAGCGTTCGTGCAAATTTTCGGTCCGTTCGCAGGTTCTGGTGCGAACCGAACCGGGGGGTGTTCGGCTCATCCCTACTCACTATGATTTGAGGAGAGTACATCCTTACAATCCCAGTTTTGGGATGTGACAATGGCACATATCCTGGCTTTACTAACAGGTTAAAGACCATTTCTTTTCCTTAAGGCATTAATTGATCTGGTCATGAGGGCTGCACACCGCTCTTGCAAATCATCAGCTCGACTAGCAGTTGAACAAAGCATCCGCTAGCTGTTTTTCTAATACCTCAATTTCTGCCTCTGCCTTCCCCCTCCTTTGTGATTCAGTATAGAGAGGTTGAATAAAGTACAAACCCACGGTGGACACTGTCCTTGGCTTTGCTTTACTTAAATCCCCCCTTAAGGTTAAAATCAACAAAATGATCTGAGACTTTGTCACCCCAAGTCTTGTTCAAGGGAGAAGCATACTTTGCAAATTCTTTAGCAAGAGGCTCCCACTCATTGTCTCTGGCCCAGATAGGTAATCTGCACTCTGCCCCCTGGACACCAGAACCCTCTGCAGCCTTGCTTTTCCTAAACAGCTTACGCAGCATTTCTACCTAGCACAAGCCACACAAAACACCACAGAAAAACAGATCTGCTTCAGTTGAACTTTAACGCAATATATCGCGGCGGACGGACCCCCAACTGTTTTGCTTGCATCTATCTAGCAAGGTTAATATTGCAGTATAAGCAAGGAAGCTGAGACCACTGCAGTGTGTAAATGTGCTTTTACTGAACACAAATGCTGTACATACAAAACTATTACAATATTAGGAATACAGTAAAAGACTGACCGATATCTATAACAAGCAAAATGCCTAGCAAATAAACAGCCTATGGTCTGTAACAGTAAAAGTATGCTTAAAAGTTACTTAACTCCGGTTACTGTGTGTTTGTGATCTCCATTGACAACGAGGACTCAGTTGGTAGTTGCTTTGGAAATCAAGTATCTTTCTTCCTGGCTAGTACAGATTCTTCCTCTCTCGGTCTTAAAACATGATGAGAGGCTTCCATTAGTCTTACAGACTGTCCTTGGTTCTAATGCATGATGAAGTCCCTCATGTTTAAGGCATGATAAGTCCTTTTATATGTCAGGTTATTTACCATAACAACCGACTAACAGACATCTCTGTAGCTTTCAGTTTGAGAGGCACTCTATTACCTGTTTAATGTAGCTATAGAGACAATAGATTATTCAAACTGTCAGCTGAATACATCTACGTTCCCATTGTATCCAACAGCATTTGTTTGAGAAGTATCCACTCAAGCCAAACCTGACAGTAATCTGATTTCTGTTTCTATGACAAACTACTAAACAGACTGTCCCATGTAATGTTATGTCTGATTAATATAAAAAAATCATACTGTTTAACCACTTCAGCCCCGGAAGATTTGGCTGCTCAATGACCAGGCCATTTTTTGTGATACGGCACTGCATTGTTTTAACTGACAATTGTGCAGTCGTGCGACGTTGTACCAGAACAAAATTGACGTCCTTTTTTCCCACAGAGATTTCTTTTGATGGTATTTGATCATGTCTGCGGTTTTTATTTTTTGCGCTATAAATAAAAAATGAGCGACAATTTTGAAAAAAAAAACAGAATTTTTTACTTTTTGCTATAGTAAATATTCACAATTTTTATTTAAAAAAGCTAATTTTTTATTTTTGATTGGTTTGCACAAAAGTTATAGCATCTACAAAATAGGGGAAAGATTTATGGCATTTTTATTATTTTTTTTTACTAGTAATGGCAGTGATCAGCAATTTATATTGGGACTGTGACATTATTGCGGACAGATTGGACACGTTTGGCACATTTTTGGGACCATTGGCACTTATAGAGCGATCAGTGCTATTAAAATACACTGATTACTGTGTAAATGTCACTGTCAGGGAAGGGGTTAACAGTAGGGTGTGATTCTAATTGTGGGGGGATGGGACTGCCTGAGTGAGGAGAGCAATCGTTGTTCATACTTAGTATGAACAACAGATCACTCTCCTCACCCCTGTCAGCACAGAGATCTGTCTGTTTACATTGACAGATCTCTGTTCTGTCTCTCTGTGGAGCGATCGCGCGTGCCCGGCAGTCATCGCGACCACTGGGCACTCGCATCGGCTCCGGAGTCGCGCCTTCGGTGGCCAAAAGGCGAACCAAAGTAAGGTAACGTCGTTTCTCCCAGGGGAGCCACACTGCGGCAGCTGGTCAGGAAGGGGTTAACAAACGCAACACAGTACTACAAAGGTAAACATTGAAGTTTATTATAGGCCACCCAGTGTTAATGAGGAGGTGGAGACACAGCTCCTTGCACAGATAGAAAAGGAAAAAGGGCTGGGGCAGTGATAATAATGTGAGATTTTAACTATGTACCTGGAAATTGACTGGAGAAATGGCACTGTAGAAACAGTTAAAGAGCAAACATTTATTAACCTATTACAAAACAGTTTTATGGTACAGTTCATACAGGCTCTGACTAGGAATGATGTTCTGCTGGATCTGGTAAACTCAAACTATGCAGAGCTTATTACTAATGTTCATATAAAAGAACATCTGGGTAGCAGTGACCATAACATGATTTCATGTAATGTTAGCTGTAAACGTCAAACACATACTGGAAAGATAAAAATACTTAACTTTAGGGGATTCATTTACACTTGCTTTGACTTCAACACATTAGGGTGGGCTTGGGGCGCAGAGAATGCAAATGGAGCCCACCCAGATTTGTTACAATAGTGAATGAATATTCGCTATTTTAACACTGATCCTCCTCCAAGCCAATCAGGAAGCGGGTCATGCTTTAAGTTAACATTATACTGATATATATTTTAAGTTGCATGAACAGTTTCTGTAACAGAATGTAGGAAGTTTCCTCCCATTGTTATCTGACCTGCGGGAACAGTTTTATTTGAATGATATTTTGCTATTCTAAGGTCTACTTTCCTGAGTTTGTATTTTCCTGTTGCATATACATCTGTTTCCTTTACGTAAAGGCCTATTGTTAATTGTTTCTTGCTGACTATTATTGTAAAGTGCTTTTTCCTGTTATGCATGGTTATATTGTTCATTTTATATAGAATATGACATTTATAGAATGAAAACATGATATTGTAATATTCTGTTACATACTGTATTTAAGACTAAAAATGTGGAATTAAAACTAAGTGACCATTCACCATGCTCTTGGATGTGAGTGTGCTTCCAGGGCTGCCCGGAGATGTGGATGTGTGGAATGGAAGGATATGCCGGAAAAGGTTAATAGATATTACATAGAAAGATACTAAAGAAGGGGATAAAACCCTAATGTAACCCTAAAAACTTGGATGGTTTTTCCGACGGAATTCCTCTCAAGCTTGCCTTGCATACACATGGTCACACAAAAGTTCTCTGAACTTTCGACCGTCAAGAACGCGGTGACGTAAAACACTACCACGAGCCGAGAAAATGAAGTTCAATGCTTCCGAGCATGCGTCAAATTGTTTCCAAGCATGCGTGATTTTTTGCGCGTCCAAACTGCTGGCTGGAATTCCACCAGCAAAAGACCGATGGAGCATACACACGGTTGCATTTTCCGACAAAAAGCTCTCATCGGAGTTTTGCTGGCGGCATTTACAATCGTGTGTACGCGGCATTACGTAGATACATACAGTTAACTTGTTGCAGTTCTGGGATAATCTTTTAGTTAGAATAAATTAATATATAAGGGAATATGGATATTCACTATTAACCACTTGCCGACCACCGCACGCCGATTTACGTCGGCAGAATGGCACGGGCATCAGGAGCAGTGACCTCTGTCATGTTGTAGTGAGCCCATCCCCCCTACAGTTAAAACACATCCAGGGAACACACTTAACCCCTTGATCGCCCCCTAGTGTTTAGCCCCTTCTCTGCCAGTGTCATTTGTACAGTAATCAGTGGCTATTTGTAGCTCTGATCGCTGTATAAATGTCAATGGTCCCAAAATAGTGTCAAAAGTGTCCGATCTGTCCTCCATAATGTCGCAGTCCTGATAAAAATCGCAGATTTCCGTCAGTACTAGTAAAAAAAAATAATAAAAATAAAAATGCCATAAATCTATCCCCTATTTTGTAGACACTATAACCTTTGCACAAACCAATCAATATACACTTATTGTGATTTTTTTTTACCAAAAATATTTAGAAGAATACATATCGGCCAAAACTGTGGAAGAAATTTGTTTTTTATATATTTTTGGGGGATATAGGTAGGGACTAGAAATTCTTCCATTCAGCTGAGAGGTTTCTCCCTTCCACATAACCAGACATCTTTCATTTAATAACTTTTTACTTGATAATTGCTTATTTACGCTTGCATCTACATTGCTAAGTAGATGTATTGTTCAGTCTCTTGAAATATTATAACACTTCCTGCCCTTTGCTTACACGTGAGTGCTAATCTGAGAGAGACAGAATAGGGGTATTTTTTGATTGTGCAACTTTTCCGCCTTGACATCTATTCACAGTAGGGATGGGCGAACGGTTCGGCCTGAGCATAAGTTTAGGCTGAACTTTGGTTGTTCGGATGTTCGGGCGAACACCGAACAATATGCGGTGTTCGAGGCAAATTTGAAAGCTGCCAGAACCCTGTTAAAGTCTATGGGACACTAACATGAAAAATCAAGAGTGCTCATTTTAAAGGCTTATATGCAAGTTATTGTCATAAAAAGTGTTTGGTGACCCAGGTCCTGAAAGTTTTTTTGGGAGCAGTGATTTTTTTTTTGCTTAAAGTGAAACAATAAAAATGAAATATTCCTTTAAATATCATGCCTGGGGGGTGTCTATAGTATGCCTGTAAAGTGGCGCATTTTTCCCGTGTTTAGTACTGTAATGCAGCAAAATGGCATTTCTAAAGGAAAAATTGTAATTTAAAACTGATTGCAAATGTAATGAATTGTCGGGTCTCGGCAATATAGATAAAACTCATTGAAAAAAAAACAGCCTGGGGTCCCCCCCCAGTACATTACCAGGCCCTTTGGGTCTGGTATGAATAATAAGGGGAACCCTTAACAAAAATGTAAAAAAAAATGCGTGGGGGTCCCCCAATAGTCCATACCAGGCCCTTCAGGTCTGGTATGGAAACTAAGGGGAACCCTGCAAAAAAGGCGTAGGGGTCCTACCAAAAACCCTTCGGGTCTGGTATAGATTTTGAGGGGAGCCCTGCACCAATTTTTTTTTTAAATGGTGTAGGGGTCTCCCCCAAAATCCATACCAGACCCTTATCTGAGCATGCAATCTGGCAGGCCACAGGAAAAGAGGGGGGATGAGAGAGCGCCCCCCTCCTGAACTATACCAGGCCACATGCCCTCAACATGGGGAGGGTGCTTTGGGGTCTGACATCAAAGCACCTTGTCCCCATGTTGCTGGGGACAAGGGCCTCATCCCCACAACCCTTGCCCGGTGGTTGTGGGAGTGTGCGGGCGGGGGGCTTATCGGAATCTGGAAGCCCCCTTTAACAAGGGGACCCCCACATCTGGCCTTCCCCTATGTGAATTGGTAACGGGGTACATTGTACTCCTACCATTTCACAAAAAAGTTTCAAAATTGGTAAAAAAGACAAGAGACAGCTTGGGACAAGTCCTTTATTAAAAGATAAAAAATAAAAATGTCCAGTAATGTCCATTCATCTTCTATCTCACCGCCGATGAGCCGAAAAAAGAAAAAAAATGCAACACCTCCGCCTCCATGGGAGGCTCCCACCGAGTAACGCTTCCCATTGGTGACAGCTGTTATAAAGCTTAGGGCGGGGCCACCCGCTGATGTAAACGGGTGACCCCACCCCCTCTTACACCATGGGGGCTTCCCCATGACGTCAGAGGGGGTGGGGTCACCTGTTTATGTCATCGGGTGGCCTCCTATCACAAGGAGATGCCACAAATGTAGGGTACCTGGAGAAGGTTCAGAGCGTTTCAGGGTAAGTTCAGCGGGTGTTGGAGGAACACATGTATTTAATGGTCAGACTAAAAGATATAATTATGAATGCAATTAGGGAATCCATTTCCCTGTGTGCAGAATATTGCGCAATATTAGAAGCCCTCACACCTACCGCTTTTGTAAATGTACCTGTCAGAGAGCTCACCTTGCTGGTCATGGGATTGGCCACCTTGGGGCGCGCCTGTGAGCAAGCCGGCCTATTTAGGTTTATCAGGCACTCTGTTCAGTGCTATCTGATCATCAGCTTCCTGTGCCATAGTTCCTGTTTCCTGTCTTGTCTTCCTGTTTACCTGATCTCGTGACGACCCGGATTGCCCTTGGATTCTCCTGTTTGCTGCCTGTACCTGACCTTGGCCTGTTTGACTCCGCTTTTGCCTGCTCCTATTTTACCTTGCTGACAGTCTGTTGCGGAACCCGGCTTGTGTCCCGATCTGCCTGTCTTGCTCCTGCTCAGCACCTGTTACCAGTGTTACGGACTACTGACCTGTTGTCTGAAGATCATCTCTCATCCTGTACTTGGATCTCTTCAACAGGCTCTCATACCATTCCGCACTCTCATGCCTCCTGTCTGCTCTACCAGGGGCCGTGAGTCGGATAAGTAAGGGAGTCTACCCTCTGCCCAAGCGGACTCATCAGTCTGGTAAGTAAAAGTCTGACAGTATCAGGCAGCCATGACTGAGTTCGGGCAGGGGGCCCAAAAGATTAAGACCTCGTCAGGCCAGATGGGCACTTTTTTTCTCACGATTCCAGTTTCACATAACTTACAGGCCTGGTTCCAAGAATATAAAGTCAGATGCTCTTTCCCGCATGTTTTACGATTCAGAGAAGACCGTATCTCCCGATATGATTCTTCCTTCGGGGAACTTCCTGCTCCTCCAAGGGGACCTTGTTTCACGGATAAGACAGGCCTCAGTGGGAATGCTTCTGTACCCCGAAACCGATTGGAGAGAGGGCCTGTTTTGGCGAAGAGACAAGATCGTGGTTCCCGAGAAGCTAAGGGTAACTGTGATGGAACTATGTCATGATCATAAGTTGGCCGGACATTTCGGTGTCCTGAAAACCACTGAGCTGGTACAGCGCACCTTCTGGTGGCCTCAATTAGCCTGTGACTGTAAAAATTTTGTGGAATTTTTGTGGAATTGCCCCCCTCCGAGAGTTTCTCTACTATTTTTGTTGTGGTAGACAGGCTGTCGAAGATGGCACATTTCCTCCCCATGAAGGGTACACCTTCGGCTATGGATACGGCAAAGATTTTTGTCAAAGAAGTGGTTAGGCTACATGGAGTCCCAGCAAGCATTGTGTCCGATCGGGGTGTTCAATTCACTTCAAGGTTCTGGAAGGCCCTCTGTGGTTCCCTCGAAATTGAATTGGCCTTTTCATCCGCCTATCATCCCCAGACGAACTGGCAAACTGAGAGAACCAACCAGACCTTGGAGCAATACCTCAGGTGCTTCTCTACCTTCTCTCAGGATGACTGGGTTTCCTTATTACCCGTTGCAGAATTCTCCTATAACAACTCCTTGCACTCTGCCATCAATCAAACACCATTTTACGCTAATTACGGGTTCTATCCATCTTTTCTACCAATCTCAGTACCTGAATGCTCCGTTCCGGCTGTCTCAGAGACTATGAATTTCTCTTCCACCAACAAGATCCTACAAGAGACTATGTGAAAATTTCTTGTCCCTCTAGGAAATTAGGCCCTAAGTTTATGGGTCCGTTCCCAATGAAGAGGAAAATAAATGATGTGACCTATGAACTTGATTTGCCAGACTCTCTAAAAGTACACTCGGTCTTCCATGTGACGCTGCTGAAACCTGCTACCTCTAATCCTTTTGCTGGTCGCACTGTCGGCTCACCCAAACCTGTCATAATTGACAACGAAGAGGAATTCGAGGTAGAGGCAATCCTTGACTGTAAGAAAAGGAGGAATGGAATTCAGTATCTTATTAAATGGAAGGAGTATGGTCCGGAGGACAATTCCTGGGAACCAGAAAACAATTTACATGCCCCGGAACTTTTACAGACTTTCAGAAATGTTCATGCCTCCAAGTTGGCCCGGCTGGGCATCTGGAGGCTGCCCTTAAGGAGGGGGCACTGTCAGAGAGCTCACCTTGCTGGTCATGGGATTGGCCACCTTGGGGCGCGCCTGTGAGCAAGCCGGCCTATTTAGGTTTGTCAGGCACTCTATTCAGTGCTGATATACCCATTACTCCAGAAATAGGGAGTTTTGTTGAATCCTCAGCAAATTAAGATGGTTTTGAGTTTGGGAGTACAGCGTATGTCCCGCAACAGCTCCCCACACCAGAACCTGTGCAGCATAATTGCTCGTCTTCTCTTACTTCAAGTCAGATGTTGTCCGCACATGTCAGTGGTCAGGAGTATCATGGACCATTTAGTGCCCCACCTCAAGAATTTATGGTTCTTGACAGAGTGCTCCCTCTTGACGAAAAAGGACTTATACGAGTACCCCAAACCCTAGTGGATCCAGATTACTTCATTGTACAGGAGGATGTTGATATCCATCCAGTACCGGAATCTTTCATAAGCAACACAGGTATGGTAATGCAGCCTTGCCTGAGCCTCCCTTAGGGAGTGAGGAATTTCTTCTGATTTCTACTCCCAATCCGAGAGTGGAGTTAGTAAGATTGACCACACCTTTTAGGGCAGATGATCGTGGGGAAGGCTGGAGTCCCCACATGAAAGCAGAATGGGTGAAATATTTTGCAACCCACTGTGTTGATCTCTTTAGTAGTTAAGTCCCTCTATTGCCTTTAGTAGGGACACACTGTTTAGGTTAACAATCACCTTTGTTTTACGGCCAGTTGCTTGGAGTTCAATCAGCATAGCTGGCAGTGCTGATGCCTCTAATGCTGCTCTCTTGCAGGTTTGTATCATAGGGAAATGTATGATAATCTATGTGTGCATAGATTTATAGTATGCTTTTGCCACTGTTATGGTTTTCCTAATTTTGTTTTCAAATATAGTTGCCATTATCAAATGTTGAGCCCATCCCAAGGGACCTGTTTTATTTGAATGGGAAATTGACATCATTTCTAAATTGTATGTATTACCAGGTACCTAAACATTTTGTAGCTACTTCCTCTCCTTATGAAACTGATGAGGTAAAATTACCGATTTTTAGAAACTTACAATTGCACATTGATAAAAGTACAACAACGGGCAAAATCATAGATGTAAGGCTTATATTTTGAATGTCACTGTTGCGTTCTGCCTTACTTTTATATGTTGACATATATCATTCCCTCTTTAAAATGCCTGTTATTGAACTTGCAGATACTGGCTTAGCTGTTCTGCAACAACTAGTTTAATATGAGAGGTTTGGGTTATTTCCAATGGTTCCTTGTCAAGCATATGAGGCATTATATGGCAATTTATTTTTTTCTTCTGCTAATGTTTTGCATGCTAACACTGTACTAACCCCGATTGTTAAAAAAGTTATAAATATACTGTATTATCTTAATACAGTTTGCATATTTCCTTTACCGACTGTTATGGACTGCTACCTTTCATGATTGTTTTAAGTCATGTTGGATATCAGGAACTTGTTGTCTTATTGATGCAATTTACAGTTATACCTCTATTTTCTGGTAAAACTCAGTCTGCTTTGCATTTAAGCCCTAACAACCGGGACTTTTTGATGGGATTACCATTGCTCACATTGTCACCAGTCTTGCGGGTATTTGAATACTTGTGGATAAGGTTCATGAATTATGCATTAAATTGATATATTGCTTTAAACTGGCTCCAATGTGAGTATACTACATGGTATTGTGATACTCCTTACTTTAATAGGCCCTCTGGTGGTAAATACCTGGGAGTTAAGCAATACGTTCTACTTATTTCCCATGTAATTCTCCCTTCTTTCTAATACAGACGGTATTGCCTACTTGTGGTCTGCCTCTAATGTTAGCTTTTAAATACAAGTTCCTTTAGTCCCTGGTATCCAATCGATTTTTCTGATCTATTATTTTGTGTGTGCAGTGCTACATGCAGATTTTGTAGTTTTGAAAGATGTTTTCTAATTCCATTAAGTTAATAGTTTATTTGCTGGCTCTAGCCCTGATATATATATATACAGTATCTCACAGAAGTGAGTACACCCCTCACATTTTTGTAAATATTTTATTATATCTTTTCATGTGACAACACTGAAGAAATGACACTTTGCTACAATGTAAAGTAGTGAGTGTACAGCTTGTATAACAGTGCAAATTTGCTGTCCCATCAAAATAACTCACAGTCATTAATGTCTAAACCCCTGGCAACAAAAGTGAGTACATCCCTAAGTGAAAATGTCCAAATTGGGCCCAAAGTGTCAATATTTTGTGTGGCCACCATTATTTTCCAGCACTGCCTTAACCCTCTTGGGCATGGAGTTCACCAGAGCTTCACAGGTTGCCACTGGAGTCCTCTTCCATGCCTCCATTATGACATCATGGAGCTGGTGGATGATAGAGACTTTGTGCTCCTCCACCTTCCATTTGAGGATAACCAACAGATGCTCAATAGGGTTTAGGTCTGGAGACATGCTTGGTCAGTCCATCACCTTTACCCTCAGCTTCTTTAGCAAGGCAGTGGTCATCTTGGAGGTGTGTTTGGGGTCTTTTTGGTGTTTGGGGTCTTTATCATGTTGGAATACTGCCCTGCGGCCCAGTCTCTGAAGGGAGGGGATCATGCTCTGCTTCAGTATGTTACAGTACATGTTGGCATTCATGGTTCCCTCAATGAACTGTAGCTCCCCAATGCCGACAGCACTCATGGAGCCCCAGACCATGACACTCCCACCACCATGCTTGACTGTAGGCAAGACACACCAGTAATCCATGTCCTTAGTCTGCTTGTCTTCATAAAACTGTTTGCGGGCTTTCTTGTGCATTATCTTTAGAAGAGGCTTCCTTCTGGGACAACAGCCATGCAGACCAATTTGATGCAGTGTGCGGCGTATGGTCTGAGCACTGGCAGGCTGAACCCCCACCTCTTCAACCTCTGCAGCAATGCTGGCAGCACTCATACATCTATTTCTCGAAGACCTCTGCATATGACGCTGAGCACGTGCACTCAAATTCTTTGGTCTACCATGGCTAGGCCTGTTCTGGGTGGAACTTGTCCTGTTAAACCACTTTATGGTCTTGGCCACTGTGCTGCAGCTCACTTTCAGGGTCTTGGCAATCTTCTAATAGCCTAGGCCATCTTTATGTAGAGCAACAATTCTTTTATTCAAATCCTCAGAGAGTTATTTGCAGTGAGGTGCCATGTTGAACTTCCAGTGACCAGTTCAGTTGACCAATGACCAGTTGCTCCCCATTCACACCTGAGACCTTGTAACACTAATGACATCGGGGAGGGAAAATGGCTAATTGAGCTCAATTTGGACATTTTCACTTAGGGTGTGCTCACTTTTGTTGCCAGCAGTTTAGACATTAATGGCTGTGTGTTGAGTTATTTTGAGTGGACAGCAAATTTACACTGTTGTACAAGCTGTACACTCACTACTTTACATTGTAGCAAAGTGTAATTTCTTCAGTGTTGTCACATGAAAATATATAATAAAATATTTACAAAAATGTGAGGGGTGTACTCACTTTGTGAGATACTGTGTATATATATATTATATACAGTGGGGACGGAAAGTATTCAGACCTCCTTAAATTTTTCACTCTTTGTTATATTGCAGCCATTTGCTAAAATCATTTAAGTTCATTTTTTCCTGATTAATGTACACAGAGCACCCCATATTGTCAGAAAAACACATAATTGTTGACATTTTTGCAGATTTATTAAAAAAAGAAAAACTGAAATATCACATGGTCCTAAGTATTCAGACCCTTTGCTGTGACACTCATATATTTAACTCAGGTGCTGTCCATTTCTTCTGATCATCCTTGAGATGGTTCTACACCTTCATTTGAGTCCAGCTGTGTTTGATTATACTGATTGGACTTGATTAGGAAGCCACACACCTGTCTATATAAGACCTTACAGTTCACAGTGCATGTCAAAGCAAATGAGAATCATGAGGTCAAAGGAACTGCCTGAAGAGCTCAGTGACAGAATTGTGGCAAGACACAGATCTGGCCAAGGTTACAAAAAAAATTCTGCTACACGTAAGGTTCCTAAGAGCACAGTGGCCTCAATAATCCTTAAATGGAAGACATTTGGGACGACCAGAACGCTTCCTTCTGTCCACCAACGTTGACCATCCAACCTGACAGAACTGGAGAGGATCTGCAAGGATGAAAAACTTGTTGCATCTTTTCCAAAAAGACTCATGGATGGCTGTATTAGATCAAAAGGGTGCTTCTACTAAATACTGAGCAAAGGGTCTGAATACTTAGGACCATGTGATATTTCGGTTTTTCTTTTTTAATAAATCTGCAAAAATGTCAACAATTCTGTGTTTTTCTGTCAATATGGGGTGCTGTGTGTACATTAATGAGGAAAAAATGAACTTAAATGATTTTAGCAAATGGCTGCAATATAACAAATAGTGAAAAATTTAAGGGGGTCTGAATACTTTCCGTCCCCACTGTGTATATATTTAGAATGCTTTTTAAATGAATGATTAGTGATCGGAGGGCCAATGAATGAAGGAATGATAGGTGTATTTGTGACTACAGACTGGAGGGATCCTTGATTTTAAGATTTTAGCCAGTCTGGGTACAATCCTGTCAGATAATGTTGTATTACATCCAAGATAAGTCTGGGTCATGTTTAATAGATGCACAAGATGTATTGTTTAATTATTTGAACTATCTAAGGCATGGATAACAGTGTTGGTATTAGGTAACTAATAACACTGCATGTTTTGTGTATTCTTTAAAAGGTATATAAAAAAGTGCTAATGTTTATTGGTGGGAAAGTTTGTTACATTGTTCATATTCATTACTGTTTTTATTTGCTTATGATAATCATGTATTGCAAGGTTAAGAAATTATGTTCTGAGTTAGAATATGTGTTTAAGTAAGGTGAAAGGTTCTGTTCTGGGATTCCTTGGTTCCACTTGGGTCCAAAGCATAAGGAACTGAAGGTGTTTTGTTTTAGGTCACTTCAGAATTCAGTCTGAGAATTGGGAGTTCTCTTTCTGATTTGTTGAATTATGTTGCATTATGTTGCAATATTTCCTTTTACAAAGATTTTCAATTAAATATATTGAATATATGTCTAGTAATAGAAACTGCTGCTAGAAAACACTTTGTTTCTGCATACTCAATGAACTAATGAACTTATGTTTGAATTCTTAAAATGGCAGAATATTATTATTTTTTTAAACACCTCCAATGGTTAAGAAAGACTTTATCTAGTAGTTAGGTGATTCTGTGGTTATTCATGCTAACTGGAGAACTATCTGCCCCCTATTTAGGCCTCTATCCAGATATTCTACTTGAAGAAATGACTAAATCTATGCATGGAAATCCTTGTTGCTTTAAAGCTACACAGGAAGTCCTGGAATGGTTCCAGAAGCTTTGCCAAGCCATCATTTTGGAAACACTTCTCTACCTTTTCAAAAGCTGAAGGTTGGAGACACCTGTTGGAAAAGTTCCTGGGAAAGCCTAGGGGAAAGAGCCATGATGCCAACCTAAGGCCTGAAAGTCCAGTGAACACCACACCAGAGAGATCTGACGTGCCAGCTTGAAGACCCAAAGGTTGATTTCTTTGTTTCTTTGCAACATCAGTTCCAGTTTGTTTGTGGATGTCAAGTTTTGTGCTTACTGAATGGCGAGTTTTTAAAGGGTGGTAAATCCAGGGCTTTTTTTGAGCAGGAAGCTGTTTCTGAAGCTTCACAGACGTTTATCGAGGAAGGAGAGACAGGCAGATAATTCTGGCAAGGGAACTCTACGCTCCCTTGAAATCCTGTGGGTCTGATATCAGTGACCTATCCTTTCCATAATAAAGGAAACCTATCATGGATCCTGAGCAGGCTCAGTTGTTTGCACAGGAACTTTGCCGCTTATCCCATCAAGTTCAGGAAATGGCCACAGAGCTCATCAAGGTGCAATTTCCTTCTATATTTACACAAAAAAATCTCCTTCTATTACCACCGCTACAAAAACTCCATCTGAACCAAAAATTCCTTTGCCTGACCGGATTTCTGGTGAACGTAAAGGGTTTTGCAACTTTAAAATCAGCTGCAAATTATATTTCAAGTTAAGGCCATCCTCGTCTGTCCCTGAAACTCAGAGGGTTCAAATCATTATCTCTCTACTACAGGGTGACCCCCAGGCTTGGGCCTTTAACCTGGAACCAAACCATCCAGCCTTGCTAACAGTAGATGCCTTCTTTGAAGCCCTAAGGTTGCTTTATGATGATCCAGATTGTGCTGCTACTGCAGAATCAACCCTGCGTAACTTAAAGCAAGGAACTACCACAGCTGAAATGTATTGCTCAGAGTTTCGCAGGTGGGCCCCGGAATCTGGCTGGAATGATGCAGCACTCCGCAGCCAGTTTAGAATGGGCCTTTCAGCTGCAATTAAGGATGCTCTGGTCAACTTCTCCTATCCAGCCTCTCTGGAGGAGGCTATGAGTCTAGCCATTAGAATTGACCACCGCCAGCGAGAGAGGAGACGAGAACAAACTACAGCTGTGGCAAACTATATACCTCCCTTGCCACCTGACTATTATACCTCCAGTGCCAAATCTGAGGAAGAACCTATGCAGTTAGGCTCCACCCGGTTATCTGCCTAGGAACACACGTGCCGGCGTAACATGAGACTCTGCTTGTATTGTGGCCTCAAGGGTCATATGCTCCGTTCGTGCCCTACACGTCCGGGAAACTCCAGGACCTAGGTAATTGCGGGGAGGTTACCTTAGGTCTGCTCTCATCTCCCCAGGGGGACAATCGTATTCTTTTACCCGCTGTCATTCACTTTGGGACAGGGGCTCATGAACTGCTGGCCTTGGTAGATTCTGGAGCCGCTGAGAATTTTATTGGTAAGACTCTGATTACCTCTTTGTCCCTGGAAACTCATGCTCTAGATTGCCCAGTCTGCCTGATTTCCATGGATAATCGGCCTCTCTCACAAGATCTAGTGCTCCAAGCCACCAACCCTTTCCAGTTACAATTGGGGGCTTTGCATTGGGAGAAGATTTCATGTCTTGTCATTGACTCTCCATCCACCCCTTTGATCCTAGGCCTTCCTTGGCTTAAGAAGCACAATCCTGTAATTGACTGGCGAACAGGAAATATTCTGGCTTGGTCGAATCAGTGTAAAAAGAACTGCATCCAGCACCCTGTTCGACTTGCTACCTGTCAAGTGGGAATGGAACAGATTCCACTTTGTTATAAGGACTTTTGGGATGTGTTTTCTAAAGGGATTGCTGACACTTTACCACCTCATCGCAGTTATGATTGTCCCATTGACCTCTTGCCTGACACTACACCTCCTCGAGGGAGAGTCTTTCCACTGTCTGAGCCAGAGAATCTTGCCTTGCAAGAATACATCCAGGAAAACCTAGCTAAGGGTTTCATTCGTCCCTCCACTTCTCCCGCAGGAGCAGGATGCTTCTTTGTCCCAAAGAATGATGGGGGACTGAGACTTTGTTTTGATTACAGAGGTCTAAATAAAATAACTGTTCCCAATTGGTATCCTCTTCCTCTCTTCACAGAATTGTTCTCTCAAATCCAGGGAGCCAAAATCTTCTCCAAACTGGACTTAAGGGGAGCCTATAATCTGGTGCGCATACGTGCAGGCGACGAGTGGAAGACAGCCTTTAACACCAAGGATGGTCATTACGAATGTCTTGTCATGCCTTTCGGTCTCAGAAATGCACCAGCTGTCTTTCAGAACTTTATGAATGACATTTTCTGTGACATGTTGGGTCGCTTCATGCTTGTATATTTAGACGACATTTTGATATATTCTCCCAATCTTGAAACACATCAGAAACATGTCTGCTCGGTATTGGCCTGATTAAAGACTCACTCCCTTTTTGTAAAGCCTGAAAAATGTTCTTTCCATGTTAAACAAGTACCTTTCGTAGGCTACCTAATTTCTGACACAGGCCTCACCATGGATCCAGCCAAGATTCAAGCCATTTTAGACTGGGCACCACTTCAGACCTGAAGGCAGTTCAGCGCTTCCTGGGCTTTGCAAATTTCTATCGAAAATTCATTAAGAACTTTGCCACCATTGCACATCCCATCACCTCTCTCACCAGGAAGACTACCTTTAAATGGACTACTGAAGCCCAGGCAGCCTTCACTCAGTTAAAGAAAGCTTTTACCTCTGCACCAATCCTACGCTATCCTGTTCCTGAGCTACCTTTTATTGTGGAGGTAGATGCATCTGAAGTAGGGGTGGGGGCGCTTTTGTCACAAAAGGATCCTGTAAATGCTGCCATCCACCCCTGTGCCTTCTTGTCTCGGAAATATTCCCCAGCAGAGCGCAATTATGATATAGGCAACAGAGAACTTCTAGCCATAAAGCTCGTTTTGGAGGAATGGAGACATTGGCTGGAGGGAGCTCGCTATCCATTCATAGTTCTGACTGACCACAAAAACCTTGAATATATCCGTTCTGCTAAAAGACTTGAACTCACGTCAAGCCAGGTGGTCATTGTTCTTCTCCAGATTTGACTTCACAATTTCATATTTACCAGGACCAAAAAACATTAAGGCTGATGCCTTGTCTCACAGCTTTTTATCAGAGTCTCCTCCTCCGCTTCCTCCACAACCCATTATCTCTGAGGATAGGATTTTGGCTTTCACCCAGACTGACATCTCTGAGGCCTTGTTACCTGCACAGGCTGAAGCCCCTCCCTCCACTCCCTCCGGTATGCTTTTTGTGCCCCTGGCTCTTCGTTTGCAGGTATCGCAGCAGGTACATGCATCAAAACCTGCAGCACATCCGGGGTTTAGACAAACTTTTGAGATTATCTCTCGCAACCTCTGGTGGCCATCGATTAGGCAGGATGTGTTAGCCTTCGTCCAGGCCTGTGAAGTTTGTGCCAGAAGCAAGAGCAGTACCTCTAAGCCGCCCGGTCTCCTACATCCTCTACCAATACCTACCTGTCCCTGGATCCATTTATCTATGGACTTTATCACTGACTTGCCTCCGTCCCAGGGTTGTTCCACGATCTGGGTGGTAGACAGGTTCAGTAAAATGGCCCACTTTGTTCCGCTTTCAAAACTTCCATCTGCTAAAGAACTGGCATCGTTATTCATTAAACATGTTTTCAGGCTCCATGGGGCACCAATTAACATTGTCTCAGACCGTGGCTCTCAGTTTATAGCCCAGTTTTGGAAGGCCCATTGCTCTCAGCTGGGGATTAAGTTATCATATTCTTCAGCATATCATCCTGAGACAAACGGCCAAACAGAAAGGACTAATCAGACTCTAGAGAAGATGGTACGTTGTCTGATGGCCAATGATGAGGTGGAGTGGGTCAACGTCCTGCCATGGGCAGAGTTTGCCTTTAATAATTGTGCCAGCAAATCTACAGGGACCTCTCCTTTCTTCTGTGTTTACGGGTTGCATCCTCATGTGTGCTCCTTTGATCTGCCACCCTCTGATGTGCCAGATGCCAACACCACAATTGAAAATTTCTCCAAAATCTGGTCCGATGTTAATCGTGCTATTTCTCGCTCTGTGCAGGCTTTTAAGAAAATGGCTGACAAGAGGCGCTCAAAGGCACCAGGATATAAAGTTGGTGACAAAGTGTGGCTATTGTCTAGGAATCTGTCCCTGCATGTTCCATCTAAAAAACTTGGCCCAAAATTAATTGGGCCTTATGAAATTTCGGGGATTTTTAATCCTGTATCCTATAGATTAAAACTCCCCCCATCCATGCGCATTCCAAATGTCTTTCATGTTTCATTGTTAAAACCTGTTCATTCCAGCCTCCAAGTAAATGAACCAGAACCTGTGGATGTGTTGGACAGTCAGGAATATGAAGTGGCATTTATTCTTGATTCCAGACGAGTGGGCAATTCCTTACAATATCTCGTTCATTGGAAAGGTTTTGGCCCAGAGGATCGATCTTGGGTCCCAGCTTGTGATCTTCATGCTGACCGACTTAAGAAGAAGTTCCATCTTCGTTATCCAAGTAAGCCTGGGGGTGCAGGAGCAGCCCTTCGAGAAAAGGGGGGTACTGTCAGTACTAGGATCCCTTTAGGACCCAGCACAACTCACCTGACACAGCCTTTGCCTGGGAAACAACAATGATTGGCCAGATCACCTTTAAATCACTTGTATCAGCATTCAATCATTGCTCGTGTTAGAGTTTACCTTGTGTTTGATCCAGTTGATATCTGCTCTGTGTACTTCGTGTATGACCCGGCTCGTTTGACCCTGTTTGCTTGCTTCTGATTCAATACCGTTTGGACTCTGATCTTCCTGTGTATGACCCAGCTTGCCTAGACTACACTTTGCCTGATTCTACTGTAGTACCTTCATCTGCAGCGGTGAACTACAAGCACCAGACACCTATCCTCACCTGCAGCGGTGAACTACAAGCACCAGACACGATCTATCCTCATCTGCAGCGGTGAACTACAAGGTCCAGCAAACATCTACCTACATCTACAGCGGTGAACTACAAGTCCCAGCTGACCTGCTCTGCTCAGACCTGCTCATGGTATGTGCTCTTGTTCTTTGAACTCTTTGCATAATCAGAACACCTGAACTGTTACCTGTTATATGCTTTGAGGATGTCCTTTGTGGAGTGACCGTAGCCAATCCTGGGATCTTGTTTCTGCGCTACCTGTTGGTTATTCCTTCTTTCTTCTTTCATCTTCCTCTGATTTCTGGTCTTGGACCTCTGTGGAGCTGTGACGGATGGCATTGCTTCCTACTGGATACTGAGAATGTTCATGGAAATTTTCATATGAACCTGAGTGATGAAATAATCTCCCTGACCAATTGTCGTTACCCTTGAAGAAGAGGTCGACCCCCTTTCTTACCTCAAAACATCGGGTCTTATGGTTATTGTTGTTCAATCAACCTGTATCATTACAATTGGTCATTGTCTCATATACTGGTTATTCCTCACTTACATGCATCCATTTTAATTTATGTATCATTGTTAGGTCATGCTAATCAATTTTATACAGATTCTTTAATAAATATCAATCATTTTTAAAAAATTCTTACTATTTTTGTACCTTCATTAGAGGTGACCCTGTATTAAAAGTCCCGAAAGAGGAGTTGCATTCCTGTGGAGTGTGTTTTGGTTCTGCAGAAGCTTTGCCAAGCCATCATTTTGGAAACACTTCTCTACCTTTTCAAAAGCTGAAGGTTGGAGACACCTGTTGGAAAAGTTCCTGGGAAAGCCTAGGGGAAAGAGCCATGATGCCAACCTAAGGCCTGAAAGTCCAGTGAACACCACACCAGAGAGATCTGACGTGCCAGCTTGAAGACCCGAAGGTTGATTTCTTTGTTTCTTTGCAACATCAGTTCCAGTTTGTTTGTGGATGTCAAGTTTTGTGCTTACTGAATGGCAAGTTTTTAAAGGGTGGTAAATCCAGGGCTTTTTTTCAGCAGGAACTAGGGGGAACTCAGTTCCACCACCTTCTCCTCCCTGCTCACCACTAGGGATGAGCTCGAGTTCGAGTCGAACTCATGTTCTACTCGAACATTGGCTGTTCGCAAGTTCGCCGAACAGCGAACAATTTGGGGTGTTCGCGGCAAATTCGAATGCCGCGGAACACCCTTTAAAAGTCTATGGGAGAAATCAAAAGTGCTAATTTTAAAGGCTTATATGCAAGTTATTGTTATAAAAAGTGTTTGGGGACCCGGGTCCTGCCCCAGGGGACATGGATCAATGCAAAAAAAAGTTTTAAAAACGGACGTTTTTTCAGGAGCAGTGATTTTATTAATGCTTAAAGTCAAACAATAAAAGTGTAATATCCCTTTAAATTTCGTACCTGGGGGGTGTCTATAGTATGCCTGTAAAGGGGCGCATGTTTCCTGTGTTTAGAACAGTCTGACAGCAAAATGACATTTGGAAGGAAAAAACTAATTTAAAACTACCCGCGGCTATTGCATTGCCGACAATACACATAGAAGTTCATTGATAAAAACGGCATGGGAATTCCCCACAGGGGAACCCCGAACCAAAATAAAAAAAAAAAAATGATGTGGGGGTCCCCCTAAATTCCATACCAGGCCCTTCAGGTCTGGTATGGATATTAAGGGGAACCCCAGCCAAAATTTTAAAAAAAAATTGACGTGGGGTTCCCCCTAAATTCCATACCAGACCCTTCAGGTCTGGTATGGATTTTAAGGGGAACCCCGCGCCAAAAAAAAAAAAAAAAAACGGCGTGGGGTCCCCCTAAAAATCCATACCAGACCCTTATCCGAGCACGCAACCTGGCAGGCCGCAGGAAAAGAGGGGGGGACGAGAGTGCGGCCCCCCCCCCTCCTGAACCGTACCAGGCCACATGCCCTCAACATTGGGAGGGTGCTTTGGGGTAGCCCCCCAAAACACCTTGTCCCCATGTTGATGAGGACAAGGGCCTCATCCTCACAACCGTGGCCGGTGGTTGTGGGGGTCTGCGGGCGGGGGGCTTATCGGAATCTGGAAGCCCCCTTTAACAAGGGGACCCCCAGATCCCGGCCCCCCCCCTGTGTGAAATGGTAAGGGGGTACTTACCCCTACCATTTCACTAAAAAACTGTCAAAAATGTTAAAAATGACAAGAGACAGTTTTTGACAATTCCTTTATTTAAATGCTTCTTCTTTCTTCCTTCATCTTCTTCTTCTTCTGGTTCTTCTGGCTCTTCTGGTTCTTCCTCCGGCGTTCTCGTCCAGCATCTTCTCCGCGGCGTCTTCTATCTTCTTCTCCTCGGGCCGCTCCGCACCCATGGCATGAGGGGGGAGGCTCCCGCTCTTCACTTTATCTTCTTCTCTTCTTCTTCTTCTTCATCTTCTTCTTCTTCTTCTTCTTCCTTCTTCTCTTCTTCCTGTCTTCTCCGGGCCGCTCCGCAGCCATGCTGGCATGGTGGGAGGCTCCCGCTGTGTGACGGCGTCTCTTCGTCTGACGGTTCTTAAATAACGGGGGGCGGGGCCATCCGGTGACCCCGCCCCCCTCTGACGCACGGTGACTTGAGGGACTTCCCTGTGACGTCACGGGGAATGCCACAGGGAAGTCCCGTCATGTCACCGTGCGTCAGAGGGGGGCGGGGTCACTGGGTGGCCCCGCCCCCCGTTATTTAAGAACCGTCAGACGAAGAGACGCCGTCACACAGCGGGAGCCTCCCACCATGCCACAGCATGGCTGCGGAGCGGCCCGGAGAAGACAGGAAGAAGAGAAGAAGGAAGAAGAAGAAGAAGAAGAAGATGAAGAAGAAGATGAAGAAGAGAAGAAGATGAAGAGAAGAGCGGGAGCCTCCCCCCTCATGCCATGGGTGCGGAGCGGCCCGAGGAGAAGAAGATAGAAGACGCCGCGGAGAAGATGCTGGACGAGAACGCCGGAGGAAGAACCAGAAGAGCCAGAAGAACCAGAAGAAGAAGAAGATGAAGGAAGAAAGAAGAAGCATTTAAATAAAGGAATTGTCAAAAACTGTCTCTTGTCATTTTTAACATTTTTGACAGTTTTTTAGTGAAATGGTAGGGGTAAGTACCCCCTTACCATTTCACACAGGGGGGGGGCCGGGATCTGGGGGTCCCCTTGTTAAAGGGGGCTTCCAGATTCCGATAAGCCCCCCGCCCGCAGACCCCCACAACCACCGGCCACGGTTGTGAGGATGAGGCCCTTGTCCTCATCAACATGGGGACAAGGTGTTTTGGGGGGCTACCCCAAAGCACCCTCCCAATGTTGAGGGCATGTGGCCTGGTACGGTTCAGGAGGGGGGGGGCCGCACTCTCGTCCCCCCTCTTTTCCTGCGGCCTGCCAGGTTGCGTGCTCGGATAAGGGTCTGGTATGGATTTTTAGGGGGACCCCACGCCTTTTTTTTTTTTTTTTTGGCGCGGGGTTCCCCTTAAAATCCATACCAGACCTGAAGGGTCTGGTATGGAATTTAGGGGGAACCCCACGTCAATTTTTTTTTTAAATTTTGGCTGGGGTTCCCCTTAATATCCATACCAGACCTGAAGGGCCTTGTATGGAATTTAGGGGGACTCCCACATCATTTTTTTTTTTTAATTTGGGTTCGGGGTTGCCCTGTGGGGAATTCCCATGCCGTTTTTATCAATGAACTTCTATGTGTATTGTCGGCAATGCAATAGCCGCGGTAGTTTTAAATGTGTTTTTTCCTTCAAAATGTCACTTTGCTGTCAGACTGTTCTAAACACGGGAAACATGCGCCCCTTTACAGGCATACTATAGACACCCCCCAGGTATGAAATTTAAAGGGATATTACACTTTTATTGTTTGACTTTAAGCATTAATAAAATCACTGCTCCTGAAAAAACGGCCGTTTTTAAAACTTTTTTTTGCATTGATTCATGTCCCCTGGGGGAGGACCCAGGTCCCCAAACACTTTTTATGACAATAACTTGCATATTAGCCTTTAAAATTAGCACTTTTGATTATTCATGTTCGTGTCCCATAGACTTTAACGGCGTTCGCGTGTTCGAACAAATTTTTTTCCTGTTCGCATGTTCTGGTGCGAACCGAACAGGGGGGTGTTCGGCTCATCCCTACTCACCACTATCACTTGGTAACACCTGAAGTCCAGCTTCTGCATGTACAAGTGACAGCTTATCTCCCAGTAGCTCCCACAGGTCAGATCTCCTGCGCTGATCCCACTGAGTGCTGGACAGGGACAAGGGAGATACAGAACAGGTGCCCAGGGTTCAGTGCAGTCATGGGCAGGAGAGGGTGCGTGGTAGGCTGCACCCTTTGTGGTCTCCATTTCTTTCCCTGGTGACCAGTTGTTGATGCTCCTACTGCATAATCTCCCTTGCAAGTTTATAGTATGCTGGGAGGTACTACAGCCAGATAGGTGTTTCAGCTTAATATTGCAGCAAAGGTAAGACATATGACAGGTGGTGGAGCTTTTTAAGGAGGGGGGAGAAGATGAGGGCAGTGGAGGGAGGGGGTTGTATGCAGAGGGAAGAGCTGCTATTTGATGCCATTTGGCAGGTATGTGTGTATGGCGGGCATGGTTGAGTTCCTGCACCTATTCTCTGAGAAAAAAAGCCCTGGGTAAATCTCTTATGGCTGCATGAATAGGTACAGAATATTTGGAGGTATTTTAGAAGTTAGAAAATGAACTTGAGGAGTGACATGATGTAGACTTTGTGCAATCTGGAAAACTTATGGACATTTGCAAGGCTCAATACAAGAGAGACCTTTTTGATTTTATTTTTACTAAGGACTATTTTATTAACTTAAAGACTGTCATGCTCTTCTTATTTTTTCCATTGACATTTGCTATATAGTTGGGGTAACAGCTAATCTTTTAACAGTTAATAACTTAATAACAGTGAAATCTTTTTTCTTAGAGGAAAAAAAGATTTCATCTCCAAATACGGAAAGGTTTCTTCACAGTAAGAGCTGTGAAAATGTGGAACAGACTCCCTCCAGAGGTGGTTCTGGCAAGCTCAGTCGATTGCTTTAAAAAAGGCCTGGATTGTTTCCTAAATGTACACAATATTACTGGGTACTAACATTTATAGGTAAAGTTGATCCAGGGAAAATCCGATTGCCTCTCGGGGGATCAGGAAGGATTTTTTTCCCCTGCTGCAGCAAATTGGAGCATGCTTTGCTGGAGTTTTTTGCCTTCCTCTGGATTAATTGTGGGTGTAGGTTTGTTTATATGGGATTGTGTGGTTTTTTTTTGTTTGAACTTGATGGACTTGTGTCTTTTTTCAACCTAAGTATGTAACTATGTAACAGTTGAGCTGACCTTTATTTATATATCATTATCTTGCCATATGTTAATTTAATGTGTATATTGCTTTTTATGTTTATAAAGATAGGCCAATGCAGTTATAACAAAGCAATTCAGGATAATGCATATTGGAGGCAAGATTCATCATTGTCACTTTGTGACAAATGAGAGAAAATTTTTAGGTTTATGCTTTAAATTAAGATTATACTGATATATGCAGTTGTGCTCATAAGTTTACATACCCTAGCAGAATTTATTATTTCTTGGCCATTTTTCAGAGAATATAAATGATAGCACAAACAATTTTCTTTCACTCATGGTTAGTGTTTGGCTGAAGCCATATATTATCAATCAACTGTGTTTACTCTTTTTAAATCATAATGACAACAGAAAGTACCAAAATAACCCTGATCAAAAGTTTACATACCCTGGTGATTTTGGCCTGATAACACAAGTTGACACAAAGGGGTTTGAATGGCTATTAAAGGTAACCATCCTCCCCCGTGATCTGTTTGCTTGTAATTAGTGTGTGTGTATAAAAGGTCAATGAGTTTCTGGACTCCTGACAGACCCTTGCATCTTTTATCCAGTGCTGCACTGATGTTTCTGGATTCTGACTCATAGGGAAAGCAAAAGAATTGTCAAAGGATCTACGGCAAAAGGTAGTTGAACTGTATAAAACAGGAAAGGGATATAAAAAGATATCCAAGGAATTGAGAATGCCAATCAGCAGTGTTCAAACTCTAATCAAGAAGTGGAAAATGAGGGGTTCTGTTGAAATTAAACCACGGTCAGGTAGATCAACTAACATTTCAGCCACAACTGCCAGCACAATTGTTCGGGATGAAAAGAAAAACACAAATAACTTCAGCTGAAATACAGGACTGTCTGAAATCATGTGGTGTGGCTGTTTCAAGATGCACAATAAGGAGGCACTTGAAGAAAGTTGGGCTGCATGGTCGAGTCGCCAAAAGAAAGCCATTACTATGCAAATGCCTCAAAGTATCCCACTTATAATACACCAAACAACACAGAGACAAGCCTTAAACCTTCTGGCACAAAGTAATTTGGAGTGATGAGACCAAAACTGAGCTTTTTGGCCACAACCATAAATGCTTTATTTGGAGAGTAGTCAACAAGGCCTATGATGAAAGGTACACTATTCTTACTGTGAAACATGGAGGTGGGACACTGATGTTTTTGAGATGTGTGAGCTACAAAGGCACAGGAAATTTGGTAAAAATTCATGGTAAGATGAATGCAGTATGTTATCAAAAAATACTGGAGGAACATTTGCATTCATCAGCCAGGAAGCTGCGTATGGGACATACTTGGACATTCCAACATGACAATGATCCAAAACACAAGGCCAAGTCGACCTGTCATTGGCTACAGCAGAATAAAGTGAAGGTTCTGGAGTGGCCATCTCAGTCTCCTGACCTCAATATCTTTGAGCCACTCTGGGGAGATCTCAAACGTTCATGCAAGACAGCCCAAGAATTTACAGGAACTGGAGGCTTTTTGCCAAGAGGAATGGGCAGCTTTACCATCTGAGAAGATAAAGAGCCTCATCCACAAATACCACAAAAGACTTCAAGCTGTCATTGATGTTAAAAGGGGCAATACACGGTATTAAAAACTGGGGTATGTAAACTTTTGATCAGGGTCATTTGGGTAGTTTCTGTTGTTATTATGATTTAAAAAGAGTAAACACAGTTGATTGATAATAAATGGCTTCAGCCAAACACTAACCATGAGTGAAAGAAAAGTTTTTGTGTTATCATTTATATTCTCTGAAAAATGGCCAAGAAATCATAAATTCTGTCTGGGTATGTAAACTTATGAGCACAACTGTATTTTAAGTTGCATGAACAGTTTCTGTAAAGGAAGGTAGGAAGTTTCCTCCCATTGTTATCTGACCTATGGGAACAGTGTTGTTTGAATTATATTTTGCTATTCTAAGGTCTACTTTCCTGAGTTTGTTATTCCTGTTGCATATACATCTGTTTCCTTTACGTAAAGGCATATTGTTAATTGTTTCTTGTTAAATATTATTGTAAAGTACTTTTTCCTGTTATGCATGGTTATATTGTTCATTGTATATAGAAAATTATGTGTATAGAACGAAAACATGATATTGTAATGCCCTGTTACATACTGTATTTAAGAGTAAAAATGTGGAATTAAAACTAAGTGACCTTTCACCATGCTCTTGGATGTGAGTGTGTTGCTTCCAGGGCTGCCCTGAGATGTGGACGTGTGGAATGGAAAGATATGCTGGCAAAGGTTAGTAGAGATTACATAGACAGATAATATAGAAAGGGATAAAACTCTTAGGTAGATAGGTACAGTTAACTTTTAACTTGTTTCAGTTCTGGGATAATATTTTAGTTAGAATAAAGTAATATATAAGGGAATATGGATATGTACCATTAACTTGTTATATATCAGTCTATTGGGGGGGTGGTTGTTTGCTGCCCCCCCCCCCCAAAAAAAAAAAACAGCCACCAATGATCCAGGCTTTGAAGAAGCTTTGAAGGAGACATGGGGTATAATTTTTAAAGCAAAGCAAACACAGGACTGTAAGCTAACCATGTAAGCTAACCATTTTATTTAGTGACAGGTGCCTTGACTGGCATTCAGACAGCTTTAAAAAAGCAACCCAAAGACACATTTTGAAGCAAGTATAAACGAGCCCCAAGAGAGCAAATTTTCCAAGGATGAGGGCTGTTCTCCAAGAATTAGACTGGGAAGGCATATTGACATAGATAAACACAGAACAGAAATGGGAATTCTTCAAAATGACTGTATTTGAACACACTGCAAAATATATTCCCATAGGCAATATGTTTAAAAGATAAACAAATTAAACCTATTTAGCTCACAGCCAAAGCTAAAAAAAGCTATAAATTATAAAAAAAATAGCTTTTAAAAAATATAAAAATTAAGGAACACTATCATCATTTATATGTTACAAGGAATATAACAGAAAATGTAAAAGGGAAATCAAGGCCGCAAAAATTCAAATTGAACAACAGATTGCAAAAGATTTACAAAACAATATAGAGTGGGTGACTGGGACAAAGAGAAGGCAAATTTATTAAATCCTTTCTTCAGCTCTGTGTATACAAAGGAGCACAGGGGAGCTCATGACCAAAATGGGGATGATATTGACACAGCCCCAATGAACTACAATGGCTCAAAATTGATATGGTCCAGAAATATTTAGACAGAATCAAGGTGGATAAAGCACCTGGACCAGATGGCATCCACCCACGGATGCTAAAAGAATTGAGCTCTGTCATTTCAAAGCCATTGTTTCTCATTTTCAGGGACTCTTTAATGACTGAAATAGTACCACTGGGTGGTTTGATGCCGGACTCTAATGGACGCCTGATCCCTGCGCTCCGGTCCTCAGAGGGATTTTCAGCAGCCTAGCAGAGCCATCCGCAGCAAAAATATGGGGAAATCTAAGGGGAACCCATCCCCATCCCGTTCCCGATCCCCGCGGAGACCCGATTCACAAGCGGGCCGCAGCATTCCGGAGATATTCCGGACGCTATCACGCGAGGCCCCGGCTTCATCTCAGGCCTACTCATCCACAGCGCGCTCCTCCAGCCTCAGCCCCTCTGGCAGACACCAGACACAATCGTCCACACAGCACATGGCGACAGAACAGCCCCTTAACATAGGGGATCTGAGAACAGTGGCAGAGGACATTAAAGCCACTTTTGCAACGGTCATCTTGGACCTGAGGAGAGACATCCAGTCCATGACGGTCTGCATGGACAACATAGAAGAAGCAACAGCACACATTGAGAATGCCATCCACAGGCTCCAGACTTCATCCCAACACTCTGTCCAGCTAAGAGATCTGTACAGATACATGGAAGACCTGGACAATCGTGGCAGACGACAGAACTTACGGGTAAGAGGCATGCCAGAATCGATCGACCATACCCAACTTACCCAGGCAACCATAGCTGTATTCAACGATCTCTTAGGTAGACCCCCTGAGACCCCCATTGAATGTGAACGTTTACACAGGGCCCTCAGACCCAGAGGTAGAGACACCGATCCTCCCAGAGATGTGGTATGCTGCCTAGTTAATTTCAAACTGAAAGAGGAAATCCTTCGCAGGGCCAGAGATCGTCGCAACCTTGCATGCCAAGGCTCAGAAATAAAAATCTTTCAAGATCTATCGCCCATCACTCTACAAAATAGAAGAGACTTGCGCCCTCTCCTTGATCTATTACACACAAACGGAATTCAGTACCGCTGGAAATTCCCTTTTTACCTCTCAGCATCAGCACAAGGGCGAACAGCTAACCTGAGAGTGCCTGAAGATCTCACCACATTCTGCGAAATTCTGAATATACCGTGCATTGAACTGCCTGATTGGTACCGCTCTCTCAGACCTCCCCAACTCAGAAGGTCCAGCTCCATGGATGCCATCCCAGTCCGCGATGAGTTCCATATAAGAAGGCGCAGATCCAACTCACCCAGGACCGACACGCCCACAGGACCCAGGAATCCAGCAGACAACAGCCCCACAGCTTCTTCTGCCCACAGACGACCCAGCCACGGAGGTCCTGAATAACGGGGTAACCCCCCCATCTCCTATTGATCACCTGAAGCCCTTTCACCCGCTACCCTATAAAGGTCTATGCAAGACAGACTTCAATCAAAACTGCGACTACTCAAATACTTACAGACGGATCTCCTACAAGCCAGAAGCAAGATGTTTTGACTCAAAGGATCAACACAATTCCTCTCCCTCACTCGGTTCCTGACGGATGCTTACCACTTAGATCCACAGACTGGCCTACCTTACGAAAACATCCTCCGCCCCTCTACCTCTCTTCTTCTTGCTCGTCTTCTCACATCGCAAATTCAACGCAAGATCTACGAGCTCATCACTACGCCCAGTCCCCTCCATCTGACTCATCTAACAGTGACTTATACTACGCAGACAGACTTCAAGCAACGGAACACTGGTCACGCAAGTATAACATGAACATGCATGAAGATGACTAATATTTGAGACCACTATATAGCTCCCCAAATAATAACCCCCCTCTTTACTCCCTTTCCACCTCCCCATCCTGTCGCTCCCCTTATTTAACTCCCAAATTGCTTGCTTGAACCTCCATGGGCAAGTATCACTCCTTGCTGTGAAAGATACAAGTCGTATTTCCTGGACAGAATCCCCTTATAACTTGCACTCCTTTGAAAAAGGACCGGTTCGCACACTTGTTTGTTACTAATGTAGACTCCTCTCTGGAGGGGCGATTCCACACAGAACCTAAGCTACACCCTTAATTCCACCCAATCTCTACATATCCAACCCCAATTGATGTCCCCCCAACATAAAGAGCTGATCTTTATATGCTCAGATTCCCCCCTCACCTTATCAAGCAACTATCCAACTGGTAAACGGGTATCTAAGCCTTGACATCCACTAAGATGGCAAACAAGATATACCCTGCATACCCCAATGACCCTCGTAAAAGCATCAGTCTGTGTGGACTCGCCCACCCTGTATGTATATTAACGTAGAAAGTTATCCTGTTATCTTCAGTTGAATTACAACCCAAAGGAGGCTAATAACCCTGCTAGAGGGTACTGGTACCATTATTGTTTCTGTTATTACACGAATATTCGTTATATAAGACCTACAATGTATATTGAAACTCGATATATCCCTCACCAACTAAATGGCTGACCCCTTGTGGGGTCTGCCTGAGGCCTGGTATCATAACATGTAATGCTTTGTCATTTTATTTTATTTTCTTTATCAATATTTCAACACAACAAACAACGTCTATCCTTGGCAACCAAGCAAAAGAACCCGGATGGACCTCCGGCGTGTGTGAGCGACCCCCATGCCCCACCTGGATAGTGGTTTCTACATTATGATCTCTAGATGAACATACACACAGGTGGGTCGAGCTGGCTTACCTTTATGGTGGACTCTCGGGCTACCTGTTCTTATACCGTGTGGGGTTCGCTCGCACAGGCTGGAGGCCTACTCTGAGGGTGAGGAGATCATAAATAACACAAGAGATACATACTAACGATATAAGGTCTGGTTAATGTATAAGGTAAACTGTATATTTGATTCCTTGCTTGTCTCGCTAAGCATCTGAATGACTCACAGATAGACGTCCACTTCACACTACCACAATGGCTAAGGCCGCCTTCCCCTAATTAAGCGGATTCAATCTCTTGCCCCAAGAGACCTCATTTGATATTCTGTATCCTGAAATGACATTACTTCAAACTTAAGATCTCCCTCATTTAATCCACAATCCCCAAGCCTAATACTATAACTTATTGGCTCACTCTTCTTTCTTGACCATCCACACCCCTCTGAGGACCAGAGGATTACACTTTATTTCCAACCCGTTAATACCGGCACCCTTCACCTCTCCACACAACGGGAACATATCTTTCCTGTTGACCTATACCGGACAACGTACTACCCCATAAGAGGGGTCTCTGAACCCTTCTTTACCTCTTAGAACTTACATAACTATCTTGTTTTTTTTTTTCTTTTTTCTCTCTCCCTCTTTCTTTTCTTCCCCCCCCCCCGTTTCCCCTCCCCTCTATAGACCCCTTTCCCTCCTCGACTTCCCCCTCTTCATTCCTTAGCCACATTCAGTTTTTTCTAGCCCTCCTCTACCTCCCTCTCCCCCCCTCCACTGCCCCCTCGGTCTCCGTCACCTCCACTTCGCCACCGCGATCCCTCCCGAAACAACAACATCCCCACGAACCACCCCCCAACACAATCAAGGAGGTCTATAGACTAATTTGACAAAAGACCCCATCCTTTTAAAGCCCTTCCCCCCCAAAACAGCATGTCGCACATAACACCTACCACCAAACACGACACGCTAAAAGTGACATCCCTAATCGTAAAAGGACTCAATATCCCAGAAAAACGCAGCCAAGTTCTGTCTATGATGCACAAACTAAAATCCAACATAATCTTCCTCCAGGAAACCCATTTCCGCGCTGATAAGATTCCTAAGCTTACAAATCACTGATTCCCTCATTCCTACCACTCTACCAACCCACAGGCAAAGACTAAGGGAGTTTCAATCCTGATCTCCAAAAACCTAACCTGGGAACTCAATGATTCACTTATTGATAAGGAAGGCAGATACATCTTTTTAAAAGGTAAGATACAGGGCCGGCCTGTAACCTTGGCTAATATTTACAGCCCTAACTCTGCACAATCTAGCTTCTTTAGATAGATCTCTCAACTTTTATCAGGCTTCTCTGTTGGTCTAACCGTGCTCGGGGGAGACTTTAATGTAGCCCTGTACCCAATTTTAGACACCTCTTCAGGTACCACATCGCTGCCATACAGAACTCTACGCCAAATCAAACTACAATTGAATGACTTGCTTTTACATGATACCTGGCGCACTCTCCATCCAAATGTCAAGGATTACACATTCTTCTCCGCCACTCATGACAGATATTCCAGAATTGACTACCTCTTCCTCTCCCAACCAGACCTTCCATTTCTTTCCCATGCGACAATTGAACCAATGCTCCTATCTGACCACCACCCCATTACAATGACACTGACCTTCCCTGATCATCAGAATGTTTCTAAAATCTGGCGCCTAGACTCTACCCTTTTAACCTCAGAAGGAGATAGCGCAGACATTAGACAAGCCATACATCATTTCTTTATCGACAATGACAACGGAGACACAACTCCACTAACACAATGGGAGGCCCACAAATGCGTCTTGAGGGCTAAACTCATTGCCCTTAAAACGTTGCGGAAAAAAGCCCATCAAGCCAGTATTTCAAACCTGATTCAGAAGATTAAAATCCTAGAGCTAGCTCACAAACAGACTCAGGCCCAGCAGACATATGGAGAACTCACACAAACCAGAGAACATCTACTCACAGAGCTATCACATAAAACGAAACGTAAATTCATCCTGCAACAGAAATTGTTCTATGAATTTGGAAATAAGAGCGGAAAATACGTAGCCCGAGCCATCCAGAAGAACAAAGCTCGTTCCAACATTTATGCGATCAACGACTCCCAAGGTAGATCGAAAGTCACAGCCCCAGACATAGCTTCCCAATTCGAGGCGTACTATTCTACGCTGTACAACCTCGGCACAACAGCTGACGGCTCCTCTAATAACAATGATAAGGCGATCCCTTATTAAAAGCTTTCTAAAAGAACATTGTCCTAAACCTATTAACAGAGAAGATGCTCGCCAATTAGGACTCCCCATTTCGGAAGATGAACTTAGAAATGCAATCAAACAATTAAAAGCCGGGAAGTGTCCTGGCCCAGACGGCTTTACAGCCGTGTATTTTAAAACCTTCATAGAGACACTTACTGGTCCCTTTCTCAGAGCCTTTAACTCCCTGTCCTCCTTCACGCTTCCCTTTCACAGACTCCTCGAAGCCCACATTACAGTCATACCAAAGGAAGGGAAAGACATGACCCTAGTAAACAACTATAGGCCGATTTCCCTACTAAATGTTGACATAAAACTCTTTGCAAAAATCCTAGCCAATCGCTTGCTTCCTCTATTGCCATCACTGATAGATAAGGACCAGGTTGGTTTTATTCCAGGCCGAGAGGCAAGGGATAACACCATTAAAGCCATAAATCTCCATCATTGGATGACAACTAATAAACATAAAGGTTTTTTCCTATCATTGGACGTGGAGAAGGCGTTTGACAGATTGGCATGGGACTACATGGGGGCAGTGCTGAGACACCTAGGCCTCCAAAATCACATGTTCAACTCAATTATGTCTTTATACCGGACACCCATGGCCAGAGTTCGGATTAACGGACATCTGTCAAACGCCTTCTCCAATGGAACGAGGCAAGGTTGCCCACTTTCCCCTATCCTCTTTGTACTAACCCTTGAACCTCTCTTGAATTGCCTCAGGAGAAATGAAAATATTAAAGGAATACCCATAGCAGGCCACACTTATAAGTTGGCAGCTTTTGCCGATGACGATCCTACTTTCCCTTAGGGAGCCCCACACCTCCATTCCAAACTTATTAAAAGACTTCCACCTCTTCCAGCGCATCTCCAATTTTAAAATAAACTTCACCAAATCACATGCCCTCAATGTCACCATCCCAAAAGAGACTGTTACACAATGTGAGACTAATTTCCCCTTCCAATGGCGGCACAACGCAATTAAATACCTTGGCATTCACCTTACAACGAACTTATCAGATCTCTTCGCACAAAACTATCTTCCCATTCTCAAAACGATCTCTGCTGATTTCAAAAATTGGAACAAACCTCAGTTTTCCTGGTTCGGACGTGCGGCCATTATTAAGATGAACATTCTTCCCCGCATCTTATATATTCTACAAGCTATCCCCATTAAACTTCCCCCATCATTCTTCCTGTCCTTTCGAAGACTTTGCACAGATTTTCTATGGAAACAAAAACATCCGAGAATCGCATATGATCTCCTAACACGACCCAAGACGAAGGGGGGCATTGGTCTTCCAGATCTGAAAAAATATTACTGGGCCTGCCACCTTACCCGTATTGTGGACTGGTCACTACACACTCAACACAAAGATTGGGTCAGACTGGAGGGATCACTGTCTCCCTTCCCTCTGGGATCCACACCCTGGCTGGCGCCTGCACATATTCCCTCCACTCTCAAGGAACACCCTCTTATTGGCCCGACCCTTAGCTGTTTCAGGGAAGCTTGCCGAAAACTACACATCATCCTCCCCGGGCCCTTTAACGCCTATAAGACGGAACCCTGCCTTCCCCCCGGGTATGTCCGCACAATTCCTAGCAAGACAGTGGCAACTCCCCAACATACTAGCGTATCAATTTTTCCGTGACGGTTCTTTTCTAGACCGCCTCACACTAACACCCACCATCACCAGCGACCCTTTACCATTATGGATTTACTTTCAAATTCAACATTTTTTACAAGGAGTCAATCGCGACTCTTCTATATCACGACCATTCACTCCATTTGAGCACCTATGCTCCCAATCTAATCCCCAACAACATTTAATCTCCAGTATATATGCTATGTTATTTACTGGAACTTCCCCCAAAGAAGGGAAAGCCTGCAAAACATGGGAAAGAGAATTACAATCAGAACTAGAAGAAGACCAATGGGAACACATATTTACGATTGCCCATAAAGGCGCCCTGAACGTGTCCATTCAGGAAAATAACTATAAGACCCTGACACGATGGTACAGAACCCCAGCCATCTTAAATAAAATCAACCCTTCATACCCCAATAAATGCTGGAGATGTGGTGATGAACCGGGCACATTGTTACACATTTTGTGGTCATGCCCAGCTATTCAACCATTCTGGACGCAAGTCCGAGAACTCACTGAATCAATATCGACCTATAACTTAGACCACTCCCCAGTCCAATGCCTTTTTCATCACTCAGATTTATCTACTTCATACTACCGTAAGACACTGATCT
The DNA here is from genome assembly GCA_037952925.1 of Lithobates clamitans. Lineage (NCBI taxonomy): Eukaryota > Metazoa > Chordata > Amphibia > Anura > Ranidae > Lithobates > Lithobates clamitans. The sequence goes on along the minus strand of JBBGZY010000773.1, from coordinate 2,295,952 downwards.
TACCCCTACTGAATGCTGCAAAAATATGCATCCCTAGACACTGGGGTACGTCTCATGCTCCGACCATCCAAGAGTGGTTCACACAAATTAATAAAATAGCTGAAATGGAAGAACTCATTTCCATCTCACGAGACTCCCCAGCTAGATTCTCCAAGACGTGGTCATGCTGGACTCATTTTCGGTCAACCGACAGATACTTGACATTAATGAAATAATTTTCGACCTTGACCTGCTCACCTAAGATCACCACCCACCACCCACTATCTACACTGTTTATTCCTTTCAGCCTTACCACCCATATACTTCTTCTTCCTCCCCAGACGACGTGGACCCCCCACCCCTAAACAAGGGATGAGTATGGGGGGATGCACGTCAAAGTTAGCTCTGTACTATTCTCCGAGAATAGGGATCAGACAAACCTAACCTACTTCACCATAGAGGAACACCAGACCGTATCTACACTACAAGTGGCGGAGACCGAGGAGACAACCACCCCTCTATCTCCTTTTATTTCCCCCCTGTGTCCCCATCCCCCCCCCCATCATGTCCCTTAGGTCACCCCTCCCTCCCCCTCCCCTCCCCCCTTTCATATGTTTCTCACTATCCATCCACAACCCATTTTAACACCATGTACAGTATGGGTCTCCTAACAGAGTTCCCTACCAACATCTCTACTTATGGATTGAATTGTCATACAAACCCCTACACCATCATCTAACGAGTGGGAATTTTCCCCCAGTAATTATAACAGCAACTGGGAAAATGGAAAAAAAAAAAAAGAAATATTTTATGCCATTGTAAACAACATCACCCTCTCGACAGTTACTTTAGTGTTTTATTCGAATAGTTTAAACCCTCTTGTCGTGCATATGTTGTAAAGCATCAACAAGAGATTTTCTGTTATAATCAATTCAATGTTACATTTGTCTCAATCGCAAGAATTTTTGTTCCCCACTTCTTGTACAACTGTATGATGATACTGTTATGCCGATTTATTTTTCTCTCAATAAAAATCTATTTTGGAAAAAAAAAAAAAAGAAATAGTACCACTGGATTGACATAGGGCCAATGGGGTGTCTATATTTAAAAAGGGATCAAAGTCTTTACCAAGTAACTATAGCTCTGTTAGTTTAACTTATATAGTCAGGAAGATACTGGAGAGTTTAATAAAAGACCACATAGATGAGTTCTTTGCTGGAAAAAAAAATATTTTAAACAACAGACAGCATGGATTAATGAAAGCCAGAAGTTATCAGACAAATCTGATTTCTTTTTATGAGGATGTAAGTAAAACATTAGACAAAGGAGTGGCTGTGGACATTGTATACTTGGATTTTACCATAGTTCCCCACACACGGCTAATGTGTAAGGTAAAGTCTACAGGCTTGGAAAAATCAGTTTGTAAATGGACAAAAAACTGGCTAAAAGGCCGCATTCAGAGAGTAGTGGTTAATGATTCATACTCTGAATGGTCTAGGGTTGTTAGTGGTGTACCCCAAGGTTCAGTGTTGGGACCCTTACTTTGATATATTTATAAATGATATTGGGTCTGGGAGTAAAATTACCATTTCAGTCTTTGCAGATGATACCAAGCTATGCAATGGAATAACATATATATATAAAAAAACTTGCACTACAGAACTATGACTAATGTGATAATACTCATGTTGCTGCTGTTCAAAGTGTCAAAACCTTTAAACAATTTATAATACAATAAACCACAGCCCATAACAGTGAATTTTAAAAATCAATCAACTACAAATAAAAATTCCTTCAATTCCGCGTGATACAAAAAATTAATATATAAAGTCCATGCAATATTTTTATAATGTCCCAAAAACATTGGCTGGTAGGCATGAGGGTCTAACAAGCCTAATGCAGGGGACGGAGGTGTTGAATGGATCTTCTCTCTCTTCCTAGGTGGCCGGTGATGTATGATATCTAGCTGTCAACTCTGGCATCACTCATAATTCATCTGGATCATCAGAACGCCCCCCAGATATGTCATTACCTGCTTGTGTGATTGGCCTATTGATTTTTCCAGAAGTCTGCACTAAGATACAAATCAGATTTTGGCATCCCCTGCAACAAAAATTTCATTTTTGGTGAGATACTCCCAATAGAAAATCATGTCTAAGGCTCGGTTCACACTGCAGCGATGCGGGAACTCTGCAAATCCACTGTGAGTTCCCGCATCACATGTCTGCGCTATGCGAACTGCTGGGAGTGTCAATTAAAAGTTAATGACACCCCCAAATCAGTTTGCATATCGCAGTGCGATCTGCAAATTTGGGCAGGAATCGGATTGCATGGGTGTGAACACTCATGAGATCCGATTCTGCTGCAGACCAAAAAAAGGGTCCTGTGCGAGTTTGGTCTGAATGTGATGCGAATTCAGCCATACTATCGGTATGAAATAATTATGATAATTATGAAACCACTCCCATACAGGCTCACTCATGGACACAGACAAACAGCTATTCCTTCACAATTACAACAGATAGGAATCTGCAACAATGTTTGTTAAAATCCCTGCAATGTACATAGATCCCACAGAGGGGAATGTTTTTTTCTCAACAAAAGTGGAGATACTCTTTAAAGAATATGTAAACCCAACATTTCATATTCCTGATATATGCTTGCTGTACTTATTATGAAAATATATCCTATTTCCTTTGCATTGCTTTCTTTGTGTGAAATCTCTGGTGCTCCTGCCAGTCCCTCTACTTTCCTATTAAAAACTGACAACACTAAGCAGAAGAACACACCATGGTCTGTTCTCTAGCTGTATTGGAAGTCAGCCTTGTCCTGATCCCCCCGTCACCCAGTGAAGTAAGAGAGTTTGGAATAAATGGAACATACTACACTATAAGAACTCTGTGTACAAAACTCCTCTGGGTAGCCATATTGCATTGCATTTTACAGAGAATTACAGAGCTGCAGATTGAAAAGTAAAGTTCATTTTTAATAACATTCAATTACAATATGACGTGTCGCAATTGTATATGGTATATTCATTTTTGCTATTTTGTTCCCCCACAAAAGTGGGGTTATCCTTTAAATCATAGCTTTTCCTAAATACCTGTTGCACTGTGCACATCAATGATTATATCCCACACACCAGTATGATACTTACCTTTTAGGAATGTTTAGCTTTATCTAGGTATAGGCAAGCTAGTGTTTTTGAGAGAGAACTGCAGCTTGGGATGGGATCTTTGTGCAGAAAGAGAAACCAATGTATTGCTCATGAAAACTCTCTCCACTGATCCTTCATTTTTCTGGAAAACCTCATCCTATCATTGCCCAGGGGCACCTGAAATGTACATGTTTTGGGCTTAGGTCTGCTTTAAGGTAAAGATTACCATAAACAATGCAAAAGATAGCTGCATGTGAAGCAGATTCATGCTTTTTGAATTAAACATACTGCAAGCATTATTACATCTGTGTGAAACCTCCACATGCAGCTGGCATTTTCTGCTCTGTTCATAAACCACATGTGCACTATTATACAAATTATACACTTGGAAATGCATCACTCATGCATACCTAATTCTGATATTTTTCTACACAATACACCACCTGTGGGTTTTTTCTAGCAATTGTATAAGTAATGTTTTCTTTGATGGTAAAATGGATCATTCATTTCTTCAGCTTCCCTTATGGTAAAGCCGCTAATGACATCACCTACTTTTCAGGTGAAATGGCAACATATTATATGGTACAATACACAAGCATTGTGGTTACATACATTTAACATGTTTTCAATTGTAAAAAGACACAAAAGAAAGCCTAAACATTATATGTGTTTGTTTTTTTTCTTGAAATCTAGACAAAAGGGTTGTCCATGTCTTTCTGCCTAGCTAGAGAGATGTTGAAACACCATTATCTTCCAGGAATAGAGCTAACGATTGTTAGAAACATATTAATGATTTTGTATTACAGTGCTCACACTAAGGTATCACTTGCATTAAAAATACATTGACACATAATTAAATCGTAAATATCACTTTTATTATAATACATGAAAGGTTGATTTTCTGCCACTTTGCAATAATAAAGGTTTTTATAGTTATATAGTATAATAGGTTACTATTAAAAAATATTTTTATCAAAAATTGTTTCCATTTAAACAGGCCACTTAACACAAAGCCAAACACAACTTCCCTTTGTTTGAAATAAAAACACTTTTAGTAGGCTGGCAGGAGACAGATGCAGTATCAGACCAATGCTACATCCACCTAGGTTGGTATTATTCTTATTAAAAAATCCAATACCTCTCTTTTAATGCATTTTTGTTAATCTAACACATTTTCATGCATCAAGGCACTTTACCTTAAGATAGTCTATTCTTTTTAAATAGGCTGGCAGCGGAAATCTCAATGCACAAAAAAATAGATCTGCACTGCAACACAAATGGGGCCTTACTCTTTCTGAGATGCCCATGCCTCTAACACTCAGTCAGACATAGAAGAATTAACCGAAATTAGAACCTGTGTCTGGTCATAACTCCTCTTCAGCATATTAAAGCCAGGACGCTTCTTAACCCTTTCATGACTAAGCCTATTTTTGACATTTGGTGTTTACAAGTTAAAATCCATATTTTTTGCTAGAAAATTACTTAGAGCCCCAAAACATTATATATATTTTTTTAGCAGAGAATCTAGAGAATACAATGGCGATTGTGGGAATATTTTATATCACACAGTATTTGTGCAGCGGTGTTTTAAACGCAACTTTTTGGGAAAAGGGACACTTTCACGAATTAAAAAAAAAAAAAACAGTAAAATTGGCCCAATTTTTTTGTATAATGTGAAAGATGATGTTACGCCGAATAAATAGATACAAAACATGTCACGCTTTTTAATTGCATGCACTCGTGGAATGGCGACAAACTATGGTACCTAAAAATCTCCATAGGCGACACTTTAAATTTATTTTATGGTTACCAGGTTAGAGTTACAGAGGAGGTCTAGTGCTAGAATTATTGCTCTCGCTCTGACGATCGCGGGAATACCTCACATATGTGATTTGAACACCGTTTACATATGCGGGCACGACTTCCATATGCGTTTTCTTTGCTGCGCGAGCTCAAGGGGACAGGGACGCTTTAAAAAAAATGTTTTTTCTTATTTATTTTATTTATTTTTATATTAATAAATTGTGTTTAAAAAAAAAAAAAAAATTATCATTTTTATTGCTGTCACAAGGAATGTAAACATCCCTTGTGACAGTAATAGGTGGTGACAGGTACTCTTTATGGAGGGTTCAGGGGTCTAGAAGACCCCCGATCCTCCTTTGCACTTCAAATTATTCAATTCACAGTTTTCAACGATTCTGAATACTGTGTATTTTTTTAATGCCGGCGCCATTGGCAGCCGAGTAAACGGGAAGTGCGGTCATAACGTCGCTTCTGTATTTACGATTAGGAGGCTGGAACGAAGCCGCTCACGGCTTTTAGCCACATCGGTTGTTATAACTGGATAGCCGATCGCCGGCTCTAAAAAAACAGTACTGGGATAATGCCTGCAGCTGCGGGCATTATCCCGGTATAATCCCGGAAAGCCGAGTACGCACATCTGCGTACGCTTGGCGGGAAGGGGTTAATCAGTGGAATAAAGCTAATTTCAGGTGACCAACGGGGCTTTCTGCTGCCCCTCCTGTCAATGTCAATTCCAGCTACTCTGGTAGTAGTAAATGAAGGTCTACTTGTTTTATGCCAGCTGTGCATTTGCTAAACTCTGTCTAAAACACTTATAATATGGCTGCAAAGATTTTTTTCTTTTCTGTAAAATGGTCCTGTTGGTAGCAGGAGAATTGTACCTTGTTACCGTATTATTCCTGCTGCAGAACTTTAATAAACTCTTCTTGAACAGAGGTGTTTAACCACTTCAATATTGGGCACTATCACTGGTTCCTGTCCAGTCCAATTTTCAGTTTTCAGCGCTGTCATACTTTAAATGACAATTGCTGTACCCAAATTACATGATTAGACACAGCTGATCACATTGGTAAAAATGCACGTCATTGGCTCTTTACCCAGATTGGGGATGCGGCATGTCCCAGAGACACAGCGCACCGCCGATCGTCATGCTGCATGCACCCGCAGGCATGCATTAATGGGACGATATCATATGACGTTGTCTCAAAACAAGAGAACCACCCCGCCACCATCAGTTGTCTATACGGCAGGTGGGGGGTGGGTATTATAACTAAGAACCTCATCCCAATCATAATAATTATACAGCAACACTACAAAGAAATGTAAACTGACTTTTTAGGGACCAATAAATGTAAACATTATAGGATTGATTAACATAACTCCATTCTCCTTGCAACCGTCATGTCACCACTTTCCTTATATATGTAAGTTTTCATTTTTACATAGTGTTGCCTTATGAGTTTATGTGAAATCTCCATTAATAGCTGTAAAATATTGTAATTATGAATATATTTCATTTAGCTTGTATCTATGTAGGGAGTGTAACATAGCTTCACAGAAGTGTCTGTTAGACAGACAATTCTTTGCCTAAACTTGTGTATCTAAACAATGGGACCCAAACCTCATTGTTCTACAGATATTCAATTCAAAGGATCCAATGTTTAGATATGCAAAGAGGGTCAGCCCATCATCAATACTTAACTTTCCTGAAGGTCATGTACCTACAAGTCTCCCACTCAAAATAGGCGATGCCAAAGCATGAAAGAGGGCTTACTTATGCAAAGTATAGGGATTGGAGATAGAGCCAATCCTGAACCAGGAATAGGGAAGCCCACCAATCAGAGCCACGCCATGCCAACCAATGAGGCATCAGCCTGTAATGATATACACAGACTAGATGGGAGGGAAACACACACTCTCTGGTGGAGCGGTCACCCGAATGGAACCTTTGTGGGTCATAGCCTGTTAACTATTGTAACTAAATAGGTTTGTCTTATGTCTTTTCTGTCCTACTGTTTGTAGATTAATGTTTTAAGGAATATGCTCTGTATTACTTCAGGTAATCCATGATTTTTACCCTTTTCCTGTACAATTAGATAGATTGTATTGGTCTAGGCCTACTTACTATATACCAATACATTTTTGTTATTGTGTTAAAGCTTTCACTCGTGGTCAAAGAACTCTCATTAACCCAAATCATATCTGATAGATATTAAATCTCAAATATAACTTATGGATAACATAACTGGCAACCACAAAGTTGAGGACCAGGACTGAAAGTATTTAAAATAATTCAGAGATTTGTGTAATACAGATTAAGGTTATTGGGATGGATTTTAAACTGTGTCAGTTCGTCTGGTAGTTTGGAGGTCACAGCATGTTTATCTAGGTGAAAAATATAGGTAAAGGATTTTGTTTTGTTAGTGGGTATTAGATTAACTCAAAAAAAATGAGGGAGGACACACCACAATTTTTTTGTTTAATATCCTCTAATTATAGTGAAAAAATATATTGGATGAACCTATAAAAAACGGCCACTTTAATGGAGAGTAGGGATGAGCTTTGAGTTAGAGTCGAACTCATGTTCGACTCGAACATAGGCTGTTCGCAAGTTCGCTGAACAGCGAACAATTTGGGGTGTTCGCGGCAAATTCGAATGCCGCGGAACACCCTTTAAATGTCTATGAGAGAAATCAAAAGTGCTAATTTTAAAGGTTTATATGCAAATTATTGTCATAAAAAGTGTTTGGGGACCTGGGTCCTGCCCCAGGGGACATGGATAAATGCAAAAAAAAGTTTTAAAAAATGGCCGTTTTTTTCGGGAGCAGTGATTTTAATAATGCCTAAAGTCAAACAATAAAAGTGTAATATCCCTTTAAATTTCGTAGCTGGGGGGTGTCTATAGTATGCCTGTAAAGGGGCGCATGTTTCCCGTGTTTAGAACAGTCTGACAGCAAAATGACATTTCAAAGGAAAAAAGTCAATTAAAACTACTCACGGCTATTGCATTGCCAGTCCGACAATACACATAGAAGTTCATTGATAAAAACGGCATGGGAATTCCCCACAGGGGAACCCCGAACCAAAATTATAAAAAAAATGATGTGGGGGATCCCCCTAAATTCCATACCAGGCCATTCAGGTCTGGTATGGATATTAAGGGGAACCCCGCGCCAAAATAAAAAAAAACGTCGTGGGGTCCCCCCAAAAATCCATACCAGACCCTTATCCGAGCACCCAACCTGGCAGGCCGCAGGAAAGAGAGAGCCCCCTCCTGAACCGTACCAGGCCACATGCCCTCAACATTGGGAGGGTGCTTTGGAGTAGCCCCTCAAAACACCTTGTCCCCATGTTGATGAGGACAAGGGCCTCATCCCCACAACCCTGGCCGGTGGTTCTGGGGGTCTGCGGGCGGGAGGCTTATCGGAATCTGGAAGCCCCCTTTACCAAGGGGACCCCCAGATCCCGGTCCTCCCCCCTGTGTGAAATGGTAACGGGGTACAAAAGTACCCCTACCATTCCACTAAAAAACTTTTAAAAATGTTAAAAATGACAAGAGACAGTTTTTGACAATTCCTTTATTTAAATGCTTCTTCTTTCTTATTTCTTCTATCTTCCTTCATCTTCTTCTTCTGGTTCTTCCTCCAGTGTTCTCGTCCAGCATCTCCTCCGCGGCGTCTTCTTCCCTTCTTCTCCTCGGGCCGCTCCGCATCCATGGCATGGAGGGAGGCTCCCGCTCTACTCTTCATCTTCTTCTCTTCTTCATCTTCTTCTCTTCTTCATCTTCTTCTCCGGGCCGCTCTACATCCTTGCTGGCATGGAGGGAGGCTCCCGCTGTGTGACGCGTCTCCTCTTCTGACGGTTCTTAAATAACGGGGGCGGGGCCACCCGATGACCCCGCCCCCTCTGACGCACGGGACATGACGGGACTTCACTGTGGCATTCCCCGTGATGTCACAGGGAATCCATACCAGACCCTTATCCGAGCACCCAACCTGGCAGGCCGCAGGAAAGAGAGAGCCCCCTCCTGAACCGTACCAGGCCACATGCCCTCAACATTGGGAGGGTGCTTTGGGGTAGCCCCTCAAAACACCTTGTCCCCATGTTGATGAGGACAAGGGCCTCATCCCCACAACCCTGGCCGGTGGTTCTGGGGGTCTGCGGGCGGGAGGCTTATCGGAATCTGGAAGCCCCCTTTACCAAGGGTACCCCCAGATCCCGGTCCTCCCCCCTGTGTGAAATGGTAACGGGGTACAAAAGTGCCCCTACCATTTCACTAAAAAACTTTAAAAAATGTTAAAAATGACAAGAGACAGTTTTTGACAATTCCTTTATTTAAATGCTTCTTCTTTCTTATTTCTTCTATCTTCCTTCATCTTCTTCTGGTTCTTCCTCCAGTGTTCTCGTCCAGCATCTCCTCCGCGGCGTCTTCTTCCCTTCTTCTCCTCAGGCCGCTCCGCATCCATGGCATGGAGGGAGGCTCCCGCTCTACTCTTCATCTTCTTCTCTTCTTCATCTTCTTCTCTTCTTCATCTTCTTCTCCGGGCCGCTCTACATCCATGCTGGCATGAAGGGAGGCTCCCGCTGTGTGACGCGTCTCCTCTTCTGACGGTTCTTAAATAACGGGGGCAGGGCCACTCGATGACCCCGCCCCCTCTGACGCACGGGACATGACGGGACTTCACTGTGGCATTCCCCGTGATGTCACAGGGAAGTCCCGTTAAGTCACTGTGCGTCAAAGGGGGCGGGGTCACAGGGTGGCCCTGCCCCCCATTATTTAAGAACCGTCAGAAGAGGAGACACGTAACACAGCGGGAGCCTCCCTCCATGCCAGCATGGATGCGGAGCGGCCCGGAGAAGAAGATGAAGAAGAGAAGAAGATGAAGAAGAGAGGAAGAAAAGAAGATTAAGAAGAGAAGATGAAGAGAAGAGTGGGAGCCTCCCTCTATGCCATGGATGCGGAGCGGCCCGAGGAGAAGAAGGGAAAAAGATGCCGCGGAGGAGATGCTGGACGAGAACACCGGAGGAAGAACCAGAAGAACCAGAAGAACCAGAAGAAGAAGAAGATGAAGGAAGATAGAAGAAGCATTTAAATAAAGGAATTGTCAAAAACAATTGTCTCTTGTCATTTTTAACATTTTTGACAGGTCTGATATGGAATTTAGGGGGACCCCCCACGTCATTTTTTTTTCTAAATTTGGTTCGGGGTTCCCCTGTGGGGAATTCCCATGCCCTTTTTTTATCAATGAACTTCTATGTGTATTGTCGGATGGGCAATGCATTAATAGCCGCGAGTAGTTTTAAATTACTTTTTTTCCTTTGAAATGTCACTTTGCTGTTAGAACACGAGAAACATGCGCCCCTTTACAGGCATACTATAGACACCCCCAGCTACGAAATTTAAAGGGATATTACACTTTTGACTGTTTGACTTTAAGCATTATTAAAATCACTGCTCCCGAAAAAACGGCCGTTTTTAAAACTTTTTTTTGCATTGATCCATGTCCCCTGGGGCAGGACCCAGGTCCCCAAACACTTTTTATGACAATAACTTGCATATAAGTCTTTAAAATTAGCACTTTTGATTATTCATGTTCGTGTCCCATAGACTTTAACGGTGTTCGCGTGTTTGATCAAACTTTTTTCCTGTTCGCATGTTCTGGTGCGAACAGAACAGGGGGGTGTTCGGCTCATTCCTAATGGAGAGGCTATATTATTGAGCGGGAAAATTTGTTTTCATTTGTTTGTGCTTACCAAGCATGGTTTCTCTGTAATCATTGTTTGAGTTTGCTTTATGCTGAGTACATATATGTTTTATTGGAAAAACACTGAAAGAGTGTGGTCTTTGTTATTTTGTCGAAAAAGGTTCAATAGGTTTTTGGTTTTTAGTTAGATTTTGTGACCACTGAAGGCATTGTATTCGTGTAGAACATTGAAACTGAGCTACAAGAGAGTGGTTGTTTTAATTATTTTTTTTTTGGCGTTTTTTTTTTTTTTTGCTGTGGGAATTGACAAGCAGTAATATTCTCATTGTTGTTAGTTAAACTACCAAACTGCGGAAGTCTGGTTACTAAATCTAATATCTGATAGCAATTATAGAGTGTAAAATAAGGTGCATTTAGCATACTATATTATACCTTGAATTTTTTTTTAAGGATAAACCCAACCAATAATTTGATAAGCTGAGTTTGTGTTTTTTTTGTGTTATACTGAATTGGGTGTAACAGTTATGGGTCTAAACATGGCTGTGTTTACTTTTCTATTGTCTACCTAGAGGGTTACCCTATTGTTCCTTGTGTGCTGATCTCAGCACTAATGTTCAGCACTTCTCCTCTATCTTTTGTTTCTTGGGTGTAGACTCTGTTCTCTGAAGATACTAGTGTTATTTTAATGTGTGTCCAGTCTTGTGCATATTCTAAGTGGTAAACTACTGTGTCAGAAGTCTGTTCTGTGGTGTCTTGTTGTATCATCACTGAACTTGTACATCGTGGAGAAATTGATGGCCAAGATTGCTAAAGTTAAAAATGGCTCTGAAATATTAAGAGCAATGGAGGAATCTAAAAGCCCATGGTACCAGGCACAAGAGTATGTAAATATAAAGCTTACAGAGAAGAAATAGAGCAAACGTGAGGGTAATCACACATGTAATGTTACAGCGTTGCAGTGGTGAATGAGAGATACATTCTCTATTGAGTTAATTTACTAAAACTAGAGTGCAAAATCTGTTTCAACTCAGCATAGAAACCAATCAGCTTCCATTTTTTTCACAGTTTAACTGAACAAGCTGAAGTTAGAAGTTGATTGGCTACCATGCACAGCTGCACCAGATTTTGTATTCTCCAATTTTAGTAAATCAACCCCTATTTGTTTTTCCCAAATGTACTTCTTCATGGGAACTTGAGAGAGTGAGTATGGCAGTGTTCAACTAAAGTTTTATTTGCCATTTTTATACTCCAGTACTGTTCACAGCTTGCTCCTCCATCCATTGCTGATTGTACTCTTTGGGCAGAACAACAATGCTGTTAATCTGCCCATTTTCTGCAAACCCAACCTGTCATTTTCATGCCTCTTAGGGAAGGGGGAATTATTGCACAGGTATGGCTCACAATACTCCATGACTGAGCATCACTCACAGTTCATTACTGTGTTGAGTACTTTTCCCCAGAAGGGGCACACATCTTATGCTCCTACCAGAATCATGCATCATGCATCATGTATGTGCAAATTTTTAAATATTTTGAGTGGAAAGTGGTTTAGATTTGCAAAGTGAAGTCTGATTACCCAGAGGAAACCGACTGCAATCACGTTGAAAACATGCTAAATCTATGCAACTACCAGTGCAAACTGAATATTGCTAACCTTAGAGCCTCCATGCCTTTCTACTTTATTTTATAAGCACATTTGTGTGAGCCTGTTGTGTGCAAATGTTTGAATAATAACCGAATGCAACGTCTGTTATTGTGTACGCATTATGGTTTGTAGGAATGTCCGATTAAAATTCATACTCCCAAAAACCCTCTCAAATAAAGCTGCAGGATACCGAAGAGAGATATGGTATATTACTGTTCAAAAGCAATTATCTGCTTCTGGTGGTAAAGATTAAGTATAACTGCTTCTCCTGTTATTACTGATGTGTTGTTTCATGACTTGAATATGTAAGTGCAAGTGTCACTACTGTTCCAGCTGTTTGCAGAAGTAGGCAGTGTTGTATTCTGCCTCCTGGCAAAAGGAATGTAAAGTATAGCTTATATTAGCCTTTCACACTAGACACCGCACAAGACATATGCAGAAGATTTAGTCATCATGATGAGAACATTAACCTGCCCACTGCTGAAGAGTAATAATAATAATATTGCCGGTTACTAGCCTCTTGTACCAGAGTGTTGGTGCACTGAGGACTCACTTGTGCCCTGCAGCTCATTTGAGGAACTACAAATCATTTCAGTTAAAGTGATTGTAAACTAGGGATGAGCTTTATGTTCGGGTCCAACATGAGTTCGACTTGAACATCGGGTGTTCACCCACTCGTCGAATAACTAAGCAGGGTGCCTTTGGCCAATTATGGCTCAGGGAGACTAAGTCCATGCCCCACACTATATAAGGCTGCCTGCACATCGGCCCTGTGTAGTGTGTTGTTGGCGTGGATGGAGAGACGGAGTAAGAGTGTGATTTAGATTGAGCAGGCAGGCAGGTTATTCAGTTAGCTGCAGTGTATTTAAAATATATATACACATATATATATACACTGAATCCAGTGTAGCCAAGCCTATATCTGACTGCAGGCCATTCCTGGTGTACTTTTTATAATATACTTCAGGCAGGCAGGTTATTTAGTTAGCTGCAGTGTATTTAAAATATATATACACATATATATACACTGCATCCAGTGTAGCCAAGCCTATATCTGACTGCAGGCCATTCCTGGTGTACTTTTTATAATACACAGTACACAATACAGTGCACCCATAGTTGTTATTACACTTCTGTTGGTGTACACAGTACCGTGCACCCATAGTGCAGTTGCTACTACATTTCTGGCAGTGTACACAGTACACAATAAAGTGCACCCATAGTTGTTATTACACTTCTGTTGGTGTACACAGTACTGTGCACCCATAGTGCAGTTGCTACTATAGTGCAGTTGTTATTACACTTCTGGTGGTGTACACAGTACCATGCACCCATAGTGCAGTTGCTACTACTTTTCTGGTGGTGCACACAGTACACAATACAGTGCACCCATAGTTGCTCTTAGACTTCTGGTGGTGTACACAGTACCGTGCACCCATAGTGCAGTTGCTACTACTTTTCTGGTGGTGTACACAGTACTGTGCACCCATAGTGCAGTTGCTACTATAGTGCAGTTGTTATTACACTTCTGGTGGTGTACACAGTACCATGCACCCATAGTGCAGTTGCTACTAATTTTCTGGTGGTGCACACAGTACACAATACAGTGCACCCATAGTTGCTCTTAGACTTCTGGTGGTGTACACAGTACCGTGCACCCATAGTGCAGTTGCTACTACTTTTCTGGTGGTGTACACAGTACACAATACAGTGCACCCATAGTTGCTATTACACTTCTGTTGGTGTACACAGTACCGTGCACCCCTAGTGCAGTTGCTACTACTTTTCTGGTGGTGTACACAGTACACAATACAGTGCACCCATAGTTGTTATTACACTTCTGTTGGTGTACACAGTACTGTGCACCCATAGTGCAGTTGCTGCTATAGTGCAGTTGTTATTACACTTCTGGTGGTGTACACAATACCATGCACCCATAGTGCAGTTGCTACTACTTTTCTAGTGGTGCACACAGTACACAATACAGTGCACCCATAGTTGCTCTTAGACTTCTGGTGGTGTACACAGTACCGTGCACCCATAGTGCAGTTGCTACTACTTTTCTGGTGATGTACACAGTACTGTGCACCCATAGTGCAGTTGCTACTATAGTGCAGTTGTTATTACACTTCTGGTGGTATACACAGTACCATGCACCCATAGTGCAGTTGCTACTACTTTTCTGGTGGTGCACGCAGTACACAATACAGTGCACCCATAGTTGCTCTTAGACTTCTGGTGGTGTACACAGTACCGTGCACCCATAGTGCAGTTGCTACTACTTTTCTGGTGGTGTACACAGTACACAATACAGTGCACCCATAGTTGCTATTACACTTCTGTTGGTGTACACAGTACCGTGCACCCCTAGTGCAGTTGCTACTACTTTTCTGGTGGTGTACACAGTACACAATACAGTGCACCCATAGTTGTTATTACACTTCTGTTGGTGTACACAGTACCGTGCACCCATAGCGCAGTTGCTACTATAGTGCAGTTGTTATTACACTTCTGGTGGTGTACACAGTACCGTTCACCCATAGTGCAGTTGCTACTACTTTTCTGGTGGTGCACACAGTACACAATACAGTGCACCCATAGTTGCTCTTAGACTTCTAGTGGTGTACACAGTACCATGCACCCCTAGTGCAGTTGCTACTACTTTTCTGGTGGTGTACACAGTACACAATACAGTGCACCCATAGTTGTTATTACACTTCTGTTGGTGTACACAGTAACATGCACCCATAGTGCAGTTGCTACTACTTTTCTGGCAGTGTACATAGTACACAATAAAGTGCACCCATAGTTGTTATTACACTTCTGTTGGTGTACACAGTACCGTGCACCCATAGTGCAGTTGCTACCATAGTGCAGTTGCTACCATAGTGCAGTTGCTAACATAGTGCAGTTGTTATTACACTTCTGGTGGTGTACACAGTACCGTGCACCCATAGCGCAGTTGCTACTACTTTTCTGGTGATGTGCACAGTACACAATACAGGGCACCCATAGTTGTTATTACACTTCTGTTGGTGTACACAGTACCGTGCACTCATAGTGCAGTTGCTAATACTTTTCTGGCAGTGTACACAGTACACAATAAAGTGCCCCCATAGTTGTTATTACACTTCTGTTGGTGTAAACAGTACCGTGCACCCATAGTGCAGTTGCTACCATAGTGCAGTTGCTACCATAGTGCAGCTGTTATTGCACTTCTGGTGGTGTACACAGTACCGTGCACCCATAGTGCAGTTGCTACTACTTTTCTGGTGGTGTACACAGTACATAATACAGTACACCCATAGTTGTTATTACACTTCTTTTGGTGTACACAGTACCGTGCACCCATAGTGCAGTTGCTACTACTTTTCTGGTGGTGTACACACTACACAACACAGTGCACCCATAGTTGTTATTACACTTCTGTTGGTGTACACAGTACTGTGCACCCATAGTGCAGTTGCTACTATAGTGCAGTTGTTATTACACTTCTGGTGGTGTACACAGTACCATGCACCCATAGTGCAGTTGCTACTACTTTTCTGGTGGTGCACACAGTACACAATACAGTGCACCCATAGTTGCTCTTAGACTTCTGGTGGTGTACACAGTACCGTGCACCCATAGTGCAGTTGCTACTACTTTTCTGGTGGTGTACACAGTACTATGCACCCATAGTGCAGTTGCTACTATAGTGCAGTTGTTATTACACTTCTGGTGGTGTACACAGTACCATGCACCCATAGTGCAGTTGCTACTACTTTTCTGGTGGTGTACACAGTACACAATACAGTGCACCCATAGTTGTTATTACACTTCTGTTGGTGTACACAGTACCGTGCACCCATAGTGCAGTTGCTACTACATTTCTGGCAGTGTACACAGTACACATTAAAGTGCACCCATAGTTGTTATTACACTTCTGTTGGTGTACACAGTACTGTGCACCCATAGTGCAGTTGCTACTATAGTGCAGTTGTTATTACACTTCTGGTGGTGTACACAGTACCATGCACCCATAGTGCAGTTGCTACTACTTTTCTGGTGGTGCACACAGCACACAATACAGTGCACCCATAGTTGCTCTTAGACTTCTTGTGGTGTACACAGTACCGTGCACCCATAGTGCAGTTGCTACTACTTTTCTGGTGGTGTACACAGTACACAATACAGTACACCCATAGTTGCTATTACACTTCTGTTGGTGTACACAGTACCGTGCACCCCTAGTGCAGTTGCTACTACTTTTCTGGTGGTGTGCACAGTACACAATACAGTGCACCCATAGTTGTTATTATACTTCTGTTGGTGTACACAGTACCGTGCACCCATAGTGCAGTTGCTACTACATTTCTGGCAGTGTACACAGTACACAATAAAGTGCACCCATAGTTGTTATTACACTTCTGTTGGTTTACACAGTACTGTGCACCCATATTGCAGTTGCTACTATAGTGCAGTTGTTATTACACTTCTGGTGGTGTACACAGTACCATGCACCCATAGTGCAGTTGCTACTACTTTTCTGGTGGTGCACACAGTACACAATACAGTGCACCCATAGTTGCTCTTAGACTTCTGGTGGTGTACACAGTACCGTGCACCCATAGTGCAGTTGCTACTACTTTTCTGGTGGTGTACACAGTACACAATACAGTGCACCCATAGTTGCTCTTAGACTTCTGGTGGTGTACACAGTACCGTGCACCCATAGTGCAGTTGCTACTACTTTTCTGGTGGTGTACACAGTACACAATAAAGTACACCCATAGTTGTTATTACACTTCTGTTGGTGTACACAGTACCGTGCACCCATAGCGCAGTTGCTACTATAGTGCAGTTGTTATTACACTTCTGGTGGTGTACAATGTACCGTTCACCCATAGTGCAGTTGCTACTACTTTTCTGGTGGTGCACACAGTACACAATACAGTGCACCCATAGTTGTTATTACACTTCTGTTGGTGTACACAGTACCATGCACCCATAGTGCAGTTGCTACTACTTTTCTGGCAGTGTACACAGTACACAATAAAGTGCACCCATAGTTGTTATTACACTTCTGTTGGTGTACACAGTACTGTGCACCCATAGTGCAGTTGCTACTACTTTTCTGGCAGTGTACACAGTACACAATAAAGTGCACCCATAGTTGTTATTGCACTTCTGGTGGTGTACACAGTACCATGCACCCATAGTGCAGTTGCTACTACTTTTCTGGTGGTGCACACAGTACACAATACAGTGCACCCATAGTTGCTCTTAGACTTCTGGTGGTGTACACAGTACCGTGCACCCGTAGTGCAGTTGCTATTACTTTTCTGGTGGTGTACACAGTACACAATGCAGTGCACCCATAGTTGCTGTTACACTTCTGGTGGTGTACACAGTACCGTGCACCCCTAGTGCAGTTGCTACTACTTTTCTGGTGGTGTACACAGTACACAATACAGTGTAGTGTATTTTTGCCAAAACAAATTTACAGCATGTCTGGAAGGGCACCAAGGAGAGGCAGATGCTCACAGGCCACTAAAAGAGGGCAAGCAGGCTCTGTGTCTACAGTTAACAGTGCTGGTTGTGGACACAGTGCATCCTCAGCACGTGGCTGTGGGGCACGCTTGTCCTTGTTTTCTGCAGCTGGCCATGTTATTGGGCCACAACATGTAGAAGAGTTGGTGGAATGGATAACAAAGCCATCCTCATCCTCCTCATCCTCTGCCACCCAGGCTCACAGTAGTTTGCCTGCCAATGCAGCTGCCAAAGTGGCCTATTCCATCGGCTCCATATTAACAGTCACTCCTTCGCTAGCCCCACCATCATGCACGGAGGAGTCCCCCGAACTATTCGATTACAGTGTTGGGTCCATGCTGCAAGAGGATGCGCAGCGATTTGAAGGCTCCGATGGTGGTACCCAGGTTGAGGAAGGGAGTAACATGAGCCAAGAGAGGGGGTGCCCAAGAAGGACAAGAAAGGAGGAGGCACATCTCCAATGAGGCAGGGTGCCCTCCAGGGGGCAGCTTAAGGACAGCCACCCTATTACATCACACCGCAGAGCTAAGAAGGTGCAGGGTGCTGCTGACTCCCCGCATATTTTGAAAAGTTCTTTGGTGTGGGCCTTTTTTGACATGTGTGCAGCAGATCGCACCATTGCTGTTTGCAACAAATGTCTGAAGCGTATCAAGTGTGGCCAAAACAGCAGCCACTTGGGCACCACATGCTTGACCAGACATATGATGACCTCCCATGCAGTCCGTTGGCAACAGCACTTATAAGACCCACATCAAAGAACAAGGCAGACCTCTCCTTGCTCCTCATCAGCTGGGATCTCCAACTCCAATATACCTCCAGTCCTCTCAGAAACCTGCACTTAGAGGAATGAAGGTATAGAAATAGGTCTCCCAAGTACTTGCGGCCAATCTGCTAGCGGTACACCAACATCCGATTTTAGCAGGCAAATTTCCCTACCCAGTTGCTAAACCATCGAAAGAAATTCAGTCCCAGCCATCCACATGCTCAGCGTCAGAATGCTAGCTTGGCCAAATTGCTAGCACTGCAACTGCTGACTTTTCAGCTGGTAGACTCTGTCCCCTTTCGTGAATTTGTGGAATGTGTGGTACCTCAGTGACAGGTTCCCAAACACCATTTCTTTTCACGGAAGGCCATTCCGGCTCTCTACCAGCATGTGGAAGGCAATGTCTTGGCCTCGTTGGACAGGGCGGTCAGCAGTAAGGTGCATATTACCGCTGACTCATGGTCCCGCAGGCATGGACAGGGGCGTTACCTTTCTTTCACAGTGCACTGGGTAACTCTACTGGCAGCTGGGAAGGATGCAGGACAGGGTTCAGTATTGTTGGAGCTTGTTCCGCCACCACGCCTCCAAAATGCGAGTGGTGATTCTGCCACAGCTCTCTCCTCCACCCCCTCCTCTTCTTCTTCCTCTATGGCCTCTTCCTTTGCAGATTTGTCCTCTGAACCAGTGGTGCTCTGTAGGCGTTCAAGGGGCTATGCAAGCACTCAGGCAAAAAGATAAGCTCACGCATGTCATGTCATACGGTGCTTGAGTTGGTCTGCTTAGGGGACAGAAGCCACACTGGGGCAGAGATCCTGTCAGCTCTGCAGGGGCAGGCTCAGAGGTGGTTGACGACACTCCAGCTTCAGCCAGGAATGGTTGTATGTGACAATGGCACCAACCTCCTCTCTGCCCTCCGACAGGGACACTTGACCCCTTTGTTTGGCTCACGTCCTGAATTTGGTGGTGCAGCAGCTCTTGAGCAGGTACCTGGGCTTACAGGATCTTCTGAGGCAGGCCAAGAAAGTCTGTGGTCATTTCTGTAGATCATATAATGCCAGTGCTCGGCTGGCTGACCTTCAAAGGGAATGCAACTTGCCCAAAAACCGCTTATTTGTGACATGCCCACCAGGTGGAACTCAACGTTGGCAATGCTGCAGTGGCTGCACACGCAGCAGAGGGCCATCAATGAGTACCTGTGTGAGTATGGCACCAGGACAGGGTCAGGGGAGCTTGGTTTTTTTTTGCCACACCAGTGGCTGCTGATCAAGGATGTATGCACTTTCCTGTCACCATTTGAGGAGGCCACGAGGATGGTGAGCAGTGACAGTGCATGCATCAGTGATACTGTCCCTCCTGTCTTCCTGTTGGAGCACACGCTTCGTAGAATAATGGACAGGGTACTTGAGGCAGAACAGCAGGAGGAAGAGGAGGAATTCCTTACCTCTCAAGGCCACCTTTGTCCAGATAGTATTCCTGTGAGCCCGCCGATCACACAGGAAGAAGAAGAGGAGGAGGAGGATTGTGCCAGCATGGAGGTGGAGGATAACACTCAGCATCAGCAGCAATCTTCAAGGGATCTTTTTCAGTCCCCAGAAACCCATGGAGTTGTACGTGGCTGGGAGGAGGTGGTTGCGGATCATGTGATCCTTAGTGACCCAGAGGATTCAGGATCGAATGCCTCTACAAACTTACGCTGCATGGCCTCCCTGCTCCTGCAAAGCCTGCAAAAGGACACTCGGATTCGTGGTATCAAGGAGAGGGATCATTACTAGCTGGCAACCCTTCTTTATCCATGTTACAAGGGTAAGGTTGCAGAACTTATCCAGCCTTCGCAGAGGGAGCAGAGGATGAAACATCTTCGGGAGGCCTTGCAAAAAGGTTTGTGCAATGCGTTTCCAGAGCCTGGGTGGTTACAATTTCCTGGTGCTGGACAACGTGTTGCTGAGGCTTTATTCAGTCACAGAAAGAGCAGTGGAGAAGGTGGCTGGCTGACCGATGCCTTCAGACAATTCTTCAGTCCTCAGCGCCCAGATCTGATCTGTTCCAGCAACCATCGCCAGTGTCTGAATTATATGATGCAGTAATATCTAGGGGTAAGATCAGACTTGGAGACCTTTCCAACAGAACATCCACTGGGTTACTGGGTCTTGAGGATGGACCACTGGCCTTTTTAACAGGGGCATGTAATTACAATTTATGCTCTAATATTTCACAGCAGGGCTCGTTCCTGCGCTCAACAAGAGGATCTGTGAGGGGTTACAGTGTTGTGGCACTACCACTACCTAAGACCCAATTTTTCTGCTCCTGTTTAACAGGTGCATGTAATTACAATTCTTGATATAATATTTCACAGCAGGGCCCATTCCTGCACCCACCAAGAGTAACTGGGAGGGCTTACAGTGTTGTGGCACCACCACCAACACCACCACATGCCCAATTTTTCTGCCCCTGTTTAACAGTGGCATGTAATTACAATTCTTGATATAATATTTCACAGCAGGGCCCGTTCCTGCACCCACCAAGAAGAACTGTGAGGGCTTACAGTGTTGTGACACCACTACCACCAAAGGCCCAATTTTTCTGCCCCTGTTTACCATGGGCATGTAATTACAAATCTTGATATAATATTTCACAGCAGGGCCCGTTCCAGCGACCACTAAGAGTAACTGTGAAGGCTCACTGTGTTCTGGTACCACCAACACCTAGGGCCCAATTTTTCACAGAGTATATCGGGCAGGCCGTATAGTATATACAGGCAGTTCCCTATTTTCAAACATCCGACTTATAAATGACCCCTACTTACAAACGGAGGGAGACAACAGAAAGTGAGAGGAAATCTACCCTTAGGAAGGGAAATTCTCTCCTGTACGAGTTAATATGGGAAAAAAGGTGTCTCCACTGATGCTTTATCACCAATCCTTGTTTCCCTAATAACCCAAAATTTTCAAAATCCAATTGTCATTGGGACAGAAAGTGAGGTGAAATCTTCTGAACAGGGGCACAGACAGCAAAACAAATGTTACAGGGGTGATAACCCTTTCCTATGTTATCCAAAAAGCTTAAAAATAGATTTTTTGGCTGGAGCTACACTTAAAAAAATGTACCTGTTCCAAATTACAAACTGATTCAACTTAAGAACAAACCTACAGTCCCTATCTTGTTTGTAACCCGGGGACCGCCTGTATACTGCTGTTCCGAGTATATAGGGCCTGGGGGCCCCATGCCTTTTTTTTTAATTTGGGATGCGGGGTTCTCCTTAATATCCATACCAGACACCAAGGGCCTGGTAATGGGCTGGGGGGGGACCCATGCCGTTTTTCTCAATGATTTTCATCTATATTTCCGGGACCCGACAATACATTACAGCCGCAAGCAGTGTTAAGTGACTTTTATTCCTTTAGAAATGTCATTTTGCTGCAGGGACTGTTTTAAACACGGAAAAAATGTGCCACTTTACAGGCATACTATAGTATTTAAAGGAATATTTCACTTTTATTGTTTCACTTTAAGCATTATAAAAATCACTGCTCCCGACTTTTTTTTGCTTTGACACATATCCCCTGGGGCAGGACCCAGGTCCCCAAACACTTTTTATGACAATAACTTGCATATTAGCCTTTAAAATGAGCACTTTTGATTTTACATGTTCGGGTCCCATAGACACCATAACGGTGTTCGCATGTTCGCATGAACTTTTTGTCAGTTTGCATGTTCTGCCGCGAACCGAACCGGGGGGTGTTCGGCTCATCCCTATTGTAAACTATTACCTTGTAAAACAACCCATTCAGTTTAAAATAGTAATGATAGGCAAAATATTCTTGTATAGATATAAAAAAATATATAAATACCTTTTTCCCGTTTTATAGGTGATCACATTGCCTCTGTTCTCAGCTCCATAAGAGCTGGGGGAGGAGAAGCAACAGCACACTGAGCTTCCCAGTGAATGGCTGTGCAATGGGGGCGTGTCAGGAAAAGTCTAAAAAAGGAAGATTAAGGTCTGGTGTGACCCCTCTGACACCTCCATTCCTAATAGTGCACAAAAAAACAAGAAAAATTGCCCTGGGACTTTAGATGAGGTGAGAGAGGTTTAGCCAATGTCCACAGCGAACACTGAAACAAAATCAATTTATTCATTTCCAAATGTTATGTAACAGAGCGGTAACAACAATGATTGTGAGCTACCAGGCATAATAGCCAATGTACACAACACAGATGAACGTAAATATACAAAGATTTATTACAAATGTTATACATCAATGAGCAACAATAAAACTTGAAAGTTGCTGGGTCAGTAAATACACATACAGAATAAGAAGATACAATGTACATACATGTGGACAGGGAGGTATGTGAACATAATGCCCAGCATGTACAAGCATCAAACAAGCATCAATAAAGCCCTATGCATTTCGCGAGACCCTGCTCGCTTCTTCAGGGGCGGATGCATGAATGTTGTATCTGCAATGTAAGTAATAAGATTAATAAATGTATGTTGTTGGTAAATGGGGGCAGGTGGAATGATTGGCAAGAGAGGCCTGAAGCAGAGACCTCATACTTACCGAAGTCTGAGATAAATCGCCAAACGCTGGATATCAAGATGGCAGCAGTGTGATGCATCCAGCTTGGGAGCTGAGGAGGCGGAACACAACAAAGGGCAGAATAGGGGAACATCCGGAGGATCAGCACGGTCTGGATAGGGGTATTTCTCACTGCGGTCTCCACTTAGCCCCTTAAAATTGTGTCTGGAAAATGTCTGCAAGGATGCACATATATCAGAGGGCATCATAAATGCAAAATGAGCTTATTGTATAGGGTTCTAAACTTTAATTTATATATACATAAAGATGTAAGTAAATGAATTAAGCTTATAAGAGTGTCTTGGTATGAACAACTAACTGAGATATGGAATATAGTAAATGCATGAATGCATGGTTATAAAACTGGTATGGGCAGAGAGACTACGGGGCAATATAGAATGATATAGTATTACATGTGTATAAAAACAATGTAACAGACCCAATAGATGTCAGGAAAGTAAAAAAGTTGTACCTCAATGGAGTGAAAAACATCCAATGGTTGTCAGTTTGTTCTTAGAGATGTGACCGCTCTATCCAATCGTCAAGTTGTGAATCAGAATCCCAGCCGTGCTGAACGTCCAGATATACCCACAAGAGTCCCAAGGCTACGCCCCCAGCGCCATGTACGGGCGGTGACGCATGGGCGTCCAAAAGACATCCACCATCAAAAGGGGGTGCACAGGTGCAACAACCACCCAACCGTCTGGGATGACCCACACAGCCCATACCTAAGTTACCTCAGGGAGACGTCAGTGTATGGGCGTGGAAAACATGGCGCCGATGTGCAGGTGACCACCCCCATCAACAGACAGGAGAGGACAGCAGGAGATCAGGAAAAGAGCTCCCCTATGCACATCGCAGCCCCCAAGCTGGATGGAAACCACCGCCATAGAAGACAAACAGCGAAAGGGGAACAGCTCAGCCCAGCAAGGCCCCCTGGGAGCGGCATGCAAATATAACTGGCCAAAGGGTGATAATACACTAGATGTAATATGGACAAAGGCTAATGGTAACAAAAGACCAGTGTGTGGGCTGAATGGGTGTCTTCCACCCGGGTTCAATCAAAAAAAGGAAGATTAAGGTCTGGTGTGACCCCTCTGACACCTCCATCCCTAATAGTGCACAAAAAAACAAGAAAAATAGCCCTGGGAATTTAGATGAGGTGAGAGAGGTTTAGCCAATGTCCACAGCGAACACTGAAACAAAATCAATTTATTCATTTCCAAATGTTATGTAACGGAGCGGTAACAACAATGATTGTGAGCTATCAGGCGTAATAGCCAATGTACACAACACAGATGAACGTAAATATACAAAGATTTATTTCAAATGTTATACATCAATGAGCAACAATAAAACTTGAAAGTTGCTGGGTCAGTAATTACACATACAGAATAAGAAGATACAATGTACATACATGTGGACAGGGAGGTATGTGAACATAATGCAGACATCAATAATACCCAGCATGTACCGGCATAAAACAAGCATCAATAAAGCCCTATGCATTTCGCAAGACCTTGCTCACTTCTTCAGGGGCGGATGCATGAATGTTGTATCTGCAATGTAAGTAATAAGATCAATAAATGTATGTTGTTGGTAAATGGGGGCAGGTGGAATGATTGGCAAGAGAGGCCTGAAGCAGAGACCTCATACTTACCGAAGTCTGAGATAAATTGCCAAACGCTGGATATCAAGATGGCAGCAGTGTGATGCATCCAGCTCGGGAGCTGAGGAGGCGGAACACAACAAAGGCCACAATAGGGGAACATCCGGAGGATCAGCGCGGTCTGGATAGGGGTATTTCTCACTGCGGTCTCCACTTAGCCCCTTAAAATTGTGTCTGGAAAATCTTTTAATGCAGCACATTCTCTTCTTTATAATGCTAGAATAATGAAGTTGTTTTGCTTCTTGCCTCTTGAAGCTTGGGGGTGGTTCTGAGGGCCACAGTAGCCTGCCGAATCAAAGAAAGCGCTGACTCCTCCACATTACCCCCCTTCCTGGGCCTTTTTGTTGGAAGGCGGAGGGAAGGAACCTGCAATTCAGTCAGGCTACTGGGCACGGCCACCTCCTGGCTGCCACTTTCCATGGCCACCTCCTGGCTGCCACTTTCCCCTGCCTCCTCCTGGCTGAGACTTTCCACGGCCTCTTCCGGGCTGAGACTTTCCTGTGTATGAAAATGCGACATAGTTTTAGTTTTTTGGTCATCAATCACACACAATTTTGAGCTTAACAATGTTAACAAATAGAAACGACTATCATTCTGACCCCAGCATTTTTCATTCTTGTCCCAATCATTTTTGGCTACTACCATATATTGATATGTAAACCACTTGGTTAAATCAGAAATGAGTGATCAATAATAACATCTAGTTAACATCATTAATGTTGTGAAAGAAATATGTTGGACAATGCTATACCTGACTCCTCCACATCTTCCTGGGTGGAAGGCCCAGTTTGTACGTCGGTAGCCCCATCTGAGGTGAAAGGAAGAGTGGAAGGAAGAGTGGAAGGAAGGGTTGAGAGTGATGGCCTGATTTCAGTCTGGTCTGACAAAAAACGCAGTCTGACGCAGTACCAGAGCCTGGGGACATAAATGTCCATTGGACTATATTATGATGTTCCTGCCTTTATCTTACTCAGAGTGAGTGTATTTCTACTTTTAATTAAAAAACATATGCCATTACTACTGCACTTAGGTCGGCACTGCTTGTTTTTTCTTTTTTGTATTTCTCCAAAAGGTACCTTTCAGATGCTGCCTCCTGCTTTGTGTCAGTAATTCCGTCTGTGATAATTCACCCAGCTTCCGGAAACGTATTGACTGATCCATTGACTCTCTGCTACTATTTTTAAATTGTGTCCCATCCCCAGTCACAATTTTTTAACTCTTCCATCTCATCTACATCTCAGTGCTGCTTACAGTTTACTGACATATATTAGCGCAATCAATTTTTTGTCTTTTTCTGTACATACCCTAGAAGTCATTGTTTGCTGCTTGGTCACTATTGTAAGCACAGTGCTCTGCCCCTCTCCCCCTTTTTGGGCAATTATTCCCATCCACACATACAATGACCATCAAAATATTTTTCCTCATGCCCAATATCAACTGATACCAATTATTTTTCTGCTCCACACAATTCTTTTCTACATCTGTTTTTTGCACTCTCTGCATTCTTTGTACTCATTTTATTCTGTATAAATATATGTGTTTTTCTTTCATGTACATGTGATTATCAAACATACCACGTCCGTACTCTTTCTCCAACATGGATATGCGCTCTTCCCTGGAGCATTCCAAATATGTTTTTTTAGATGAATTATTTTTACTTTTCCCTATAGAATTTTTTAGCACTAAATTTAGAGTTAGGGAGAGCCTTTATGGTAGGCTATGTGCACTTTTCAGAAAAATCGAAGCTACTATCATAACACTAAATCACCAAAAATGGGATAAGTTTTTTCTTCAAGAATACCTTTCCTCCAAAGTCACCCCCAGATGCCTCAGAATAAAGACCAGATGTTCTTTTCTTTCCCCTGAATTCCAGACTGAATGGGAACACATCTTCGAATTTTGTTCCCAAAAATGGATCAATATTATACATATCATACACTTATGTGTGTGATGTGATGTAATGTAATATGGGTTTGGGGTGGGTGAAGAGGGGATTTAGTAACAATGTATGAAGGTTGTTGTATTTATAAAATGAAAATAAAAAATTTTGATTATTAAAAAAAAATATTATACATATCATACAACAACGAGATTCCAAAACATCAACACTCCTAAAAAAAACTCAAACAACTAATCGCTATCCTTACCAACCAGACACCTAATCTTCCCAAAACATGGCTAGATATTCTCAAAAAGAAGTCCAAAAAAGATGAAGACAGACTAGTCAAAACCAAACTCCAAAAAATGAGAAGAGATCTGGACGATTACAATAACAAAAGAGTTTTTCAGTGGAAAGAAAAAAATCCCACACCAATATCAACGATAAAAAAACCCCACACCAATACCATTGATGCAGATCTCTTTCCCTTCTTTCCCACCTCATAAACCATATCACCCACCCCCATGCCCCCCTCACCCTCTATATCCCAAATCCTAAAACAATTCCCGACCTACTGGACCATCACCCACTCAATATCCCCAGCCCCTATTAAAATATCATCCCCACCCTCTACCACCTAAACCAAAGAGACAGAGGAAATGTCCACTGCCCCTACAAATCTCCCATCCAACACAACAACAACGAACACCACCAATCCCAACACTCCAAAGAAAACCAATACACCATCTTCCACAGATATCTCTACTCCCGGTACACATTTGCTTATTAAATCCCCACCTAGGTGGCTACAAAAATCCCCGAAACCTGTTCCTCCTGTCATCCAACCTAAATTACCGATAGACCCCCATATGGATAAGTCTGCACCTACTCCTGGTCCTTCTTTTTTAGTCCCAACCCCCCAATCTGTCCTAAAAGGAAAACTAGAAGAGGCAGACAAGGGGAGGGAAAGTCAGAAATAAAACCCAAAGAAAAGATTGCCAAACTGTAAAAATTTTCAATCTTTCTTCACATGTCCTTAACCCTGATGAGATCTCTCTCTTAAATAAAGGTCTCAATTTTGCACCCACCACACAACCAAATCCGTTTACTTTTTTTGTAGATTTAAAGAAATTTGTACGAAATTTGACAGTCAAATGTTTTTTTCAATATTCAAGCCAGTAAAAATATTCCCATTGACAGTCAAGAGTCCACTGACAACACAACTTCAACATCCATATCTAACAACAGCTCAGACGCATGTGGCCTAGCGATTCTAGATGAACTCTATAATGATGATATAGAAGCCACCATTATGGATGCTCTTCATCCCACACAATTTTCTTGCGATTCCCCTCCTACAAAACACACTTCCTTTCAACCAAAATCTATATTCAATCTCAGTCATACAAAAGGCCCTTTCATACACAGTTTCTACCAAGTTGTATACTCAGACATTAAACGCATGTGTAAACCCACCCCCTGCCAGCGTATAAATCATAACCTCACCCCACAAGAAAAATCTTCTCTTAATAAACTAACCAAAAACGCCTTCATCATTATAAAATCAGCAGATAAAGGGGGCGGTATTGTTATACAAGATCGTGATGCATATCTCAGTGAGGCCTATAGATTATTATCTGGTGACAAAACCTATACTCGTCTTCCAGGCGACCCACTTCCCATTTTTTCTTTAGAAGCCGAAACACTTGTAAAACGAGCCCTTAATGATAAGATAATCACCAAAGCCGAAGCCTCCTTTTTATCCAGAAAATACTACAATACCCCATATTTCTACCACCTTGCAAAGGTACACAAAGACTCAAATAACCCTCAAGGACGACCCATTGTAACCACAATGGAGAGCGTCACTAGTTTCTTTTCCATCTATATTGACCATTTTCTACAACCTCTGACACAAAACTTATATACTTACATACGTGATGATACTCACCTTCTAGACATTCTCAAAACCTACACTTGGGAACCCACATACTTATGGGTTTCCCTAGATGTAAACTCCTTATACACGTCTATCCCCCATAATGTTGGTCTTTGAGCTGTCCAACAGTTTCTATCATCAGACTCATCCATCAACTCTTCACAGGCAAATTTCATTTTGGATTCAACCAATTTTTGTCTCACCCTTAATTATTTTCTTTTCGACAACAAATTCTATCTTCAAACCCAAGGAACGGCTATGGGTGCAAATTTTGCGCCCAGTTATGCCAACTTAGCAATGGGAACATTTCTCCATTTGGAACGATAATCCCTTTTCTGAACACATTATCTATATGGGTCGTTATATAGATGACATCATTATCATTTGGGACAGGACAGGACCACCTGTGGAATTTTTTGTCTCCCATTGTAATTCCAACCCTTTAGGCCTATCTTTTACATTTGTCAGCAGCCCTGACAGTTTGGCTTTCTTAGATCTCAAACTTTGCCATACTGATAATAAGATTTATGCCAAAAATTACATAAAACCTACAGCAGGAAATTCATACTTACACTACCAAAGTTGTCACCATCCTAGATGGAAATCAAACATTCCAAAAAGTCAGTTTAACCGCTTAAAATGAAACTGTACCCACAACTCAGACTATATTTCACAAGAAAATCTGTTTAAAACCAAGATTTTGTGATATATGGCATCCGCTGTCTTTGCGGCCTGCTCTATATTGGTCATACCATCCGGACACTAAGAAAAAGGTTAGGTGAACACTGTAGGTCGATCTCAATTTCAATCTCAATTTAACTATCCCCAGACATTTTAAAGAATACCATCAGGGTTCCACCAATGGACTTCAGGTCTGGGTTATTGAGCGGGTGGCCGGGACTTTTCCCCTCGCGGAGCGTTTTAAGCGTCTCTGCAGGAGGGAAACCTTCTGGATATATACTCTTTCTACCCTTGCACCTGGAGGCCTCAATGAAACCATAGAGAACAATTCAGTTATATAAACCTTATATACTTTCAGATATTTTGTGTGCATATATACATTTTTTCCATACACATATATATATGTATATATTCCTTCCAATTAATCTGTACACTAACTATTTTTTGTTCCATCACATTGTTCCACAGGATATATAGTCTGATCCAAAATTCCGAATTATCTTAAAATCCTACTTACAAAAATGGCCTAAGTAAGTACACATATATGTCCACATAGTCTCTTCCCCCTCCCAGCTCCCCTCCCCCATTTTTTCTGTTGCCTTTGGGGCAGCACACTGTGTGCACATGTGTATGTGTGTATGCGTATCCCTTTACATGCACGCCTTTGTGCTCATCATCACTTCAGTTGTGCACATACACGCATGTGTGTAGAATTTGCACACACATATGTGTGCGTATATATTTAATTTCATATCCAATCTAAGCATAATGTACTAATGATTCGATTATCCCTCCTTTTAATCAAATTATTATTTTTTCACAATCATCCTTCATTTATTCCCCTTCATAATAAGCACAGTCATATGTACAGGTTCCCATATACTCTCCCGTTGTTTTATGTATATGTGTATGTATACTGTATGTATGTATATGTGTGTATATATATATATATATATCCTTCATCTATAACAATTTCTTAGTAATTTTTTAGTATTAACTTTTTAGTAATACATTTTTCAGTAATATATATATATTTTATTCCAATTACCACCATTATATTATACTATATTTCTTTATATATTATATAAGTTTTTTATTAAAATCACCTTCATCATGCTTTATGCATCGCACATAAATATCATACATATTTCCCTATCTGGTGGATTCTAATTTTAATTTTAATTTTAATTTTATCTTTATCTCTATATTATGTGTTGTTTCTTATTTGATTAATGTGCATATATCTCAATAATATCATTTTGTCCCTTGTGCATACTATTGTCTTTTCTCTCCTTTCTTTACCATTTTTTCCATGATTATGTAATTCTCCTATTTCTTTTCTGTAACATCTCCCCTAATGTACAATGATTGACAAACTCCACAACCTATCCATATTTAATTCCCGCCCTTCGATCTCTGGAGCTTGTCAGCATTATTGAACTATGAACACAATAAGTGCAGCGCTAGAAAATAATAGATCAGAAATAATGAGTGTGAAAAACCAAATGTAATAAATGTTAATCTATATAAAGACACAATTAAAAGTGTGAGTGAAAGTCCATCCAAAAACCCTAAAAAAGAGAAAAAATTTCCAATAGCACTGTGTTGAGCTCTGCGGACTGCAATCAGGAACTGGAGTCAGTACATAGAAGGAGTCTTCTCAAACAGCTAGGGTATATAAAGCCATGATGTTGACTAGAGACTGAAAAGCACACCAATCATGGACAGCACGGCAAAACGTCTAGAGTAAAATACTCTTACCGGAACACGTGGGACGTACCAGCCATATAGCTGTGCGTCTATCTGAGCTTGTGGAGGCGACCTCCCGTGCACTCTTTCCAAGGGTCCACCCCTCGAACGCGATATTCAATCGGCCGGGTTGTCTCCTGGGTCAGGTAGCCAGTAGCCAAACGATGGATGGTGGAAGTAGATGGCCCTCTCACACGTTCTCCGGTTCAAGATGGATTCAAAGGGACCAGTTAAAAGTAAACCATGGAGGAGAAAAAAAGAAGACAAAGGGGCTCCACATGGCGCAGGTCAAAAAGATAAGGGATTTATTGGATAAAAAACCTTATAAAATAAAAGTGATCACAAGATAAAATTGGAGGCAATGTGGAAAGCTGAACGCCCTACGCGTTTCGACTAAAAAGCCTTCAACTGGGGCAGGGCCCATGCCCCAGTTGAAGGCTTTTTAGTCGAAACGCGTAGGGCGTTCAGCTTTCCACATTGCCTCCAATTTTATCTTGTGATCACTTTTATTTTATAAGGTTTTTTATCCAATAAATCCCTTATCTTTTTGACCTGCGCCATGTGGAGCCCCTTTGTCTTCTTTTTTTCTCCTCCATGGTTTACTTTTAACTGGTCCCTTTGAATCCATCTTGAACCGGAGAACGTGTGAGAGGGCCATCTACTTCCACCATCCATCGTTTGGCTACTGGCTACCTGACCCAGGAGACAACCCGGCCGATTGAATATCGCGTTCGAGGGGTGGACCCTTGGAAAGAGTGCACGGGAGGTCGCCTCCACAAGCTCAGATAGACGCACAGCTATATGGCTGGTACGTCCCACGTGTTCCGGTAAGAGTATTTTACTCTAGACGTTTTGCCGTGCTGTCCATGATTGGTGTGCTTTTCAGTCTCTAGTCAACATCATGGCTTTATATACCCTAGCTGTTTGAGAAGACTCCTTCTATGTACTGACTCCAGTTCCTGATTGCAGTCCGCAGAGCTCAACACAGTGCTATTGGAAATTTTTTCTCTTTTTTAGGGTTTTTGGATGGACTTTCACTCACACTTTTAATTGTGTCTTTATATAGATTAACATTTATTACATTTGGTTTTTCACACTCATTATTTCTGATCTATTATTTTCTAGCGCTGCACTTATTGTGTTTATACTTTATTTAACTTGGTTTGTTTGTGTGCTAGCAGCTATTCAGTATTTGTTCACATTTTTGGGGGTCAGCGCAACTTGTTTTTTATATCACACATTATTGAACTATGGACAGGGCAGAGCCATGATCAGATTGGCTGGCCCATCCTGTCATTCCCTTTTTAAACCACATCAAAGATGGCAGATAGTTATGCCTGACGAAGGAGCACGCATGCTCCGAACGCATGCACGAAAACAGCATCTTCCGACCACGAACAGGAACTCTGGGACTGACGATCTCCCCCTGTGACCTGCCTGTTTCGAGCCTGAGAAATTGTGAGCCACCGGCATCGTCAGACGCCGCTAACAGTGCTACAGGATTGTCCCCGTGGAGCCCTGCTGTCCATCCTGCTGTCCATTGGACTATATTATGATGTGCCTGCCTTTATCTTACTCAGAGTGAGGGTATTTCTACTTTTAATTAAAAACATATGCCATTACTACTGCACTTAGGTCGGCGCTGCTTGTTTTTTCTTTTTTGGACAAAAATGTCATCTGCTGCTCCTGATCTCATGGAATCCTGGACCTTCTTGAGCTCCCTATTATATGGCCACCTATTTTTCACTTCAAATAGGGGATGGTTGCTGTGGGAATCATCGGCTTCATCAATTCCAGCAATTGATCCAGTGCTGCCTTCCTCTTTATTTTGTTATTATTATTTATATTATTATTATAAAATGGGTGTTTCACCTGCCACAGACAGGGCAGCTCCCTGTATTTATTAATGAAGCTAGGGAGGAAGTTGTGATAGTTGAACCTATTTTATCTGCAAGACACAACACAAGACAAACCCTAATGTCAGGCTAAACTCTCCTAATCTTGTCCCAATAAAGGCCTCAATCTATAAGCAGTATGGGCCACTGATGTTAAAATTGTACCTTCACTAGCATGATCAGCGATTACGCTACTCCGTCCTCCGCTCACAGATCATACGTACGACGCACGCGTGTTACACTTTATATACACTGCGCATGCGAGAAACCCTGTCCTCCCCTGACGTTCTTTCTAGTATATTCCCCGCACCTTCTCTTTCGGTGCAGTGGGAGAGTATATGGCGGAGACAGAGCAGGTGCATGCAGAGGAGAGCAGCAACGACGAGGAAAGCCCGGAGCCACAAACGTCCTGATCCAGGAGATTTAAGGTGTCAAATATGTCCTTGTTGAGATGGTGGAGATGGTGGACATCTTGAAGAGGGGTGACTATGATGGGAAATATGGACCGTACAGAAACACAAATGTGAGAAAGGCCAAAATCATGAGTAAAGTTGTGAAAAGTCTGCAGAAGAATTTTGGGGTATTTTTGGGGTCCAAGGATCAGCTGAGGAAACGATGGTCAGACCTCAAATTGAGGGAGCACGATCAGTACAGAAGAATCAATAGAGAGCTGCAAAAAAGTAAGAATTTTGTCATGTGTTCCTATTATTATTATTACTTTTGTGCCGCTGCATGTGCTTTTCTTTACTGTTGTACAGTTTAAAATGGCATTTAAAATGGCAAGTTTCAGGTTCGTGGGCACAGTAATCGTTCGTAGTAAACATCGCTCTTTACTCACTAAACAATGTTTTTGGCAGATGCAGGTTAACTACATTTGTTCATGCATATTTGTATTAAAATAAGTTTGTTGTCTAGATGGGTTTGTAACTAGAATGAATTGCAAACTTGATTCAGTGTAAGGAGAGGACACTGAGCTGCTGTTTACACATCTGGATGCAGGAGCACTAGTGTGGGACACCAGAACAGTCTTTTTAGG
Organism: Lithobates clamitans; assembly: GCA_037952925.1. Taxonomy (NCBI): domain Eukaryota; kingdom Metazoa; phylum Chordata; class Amphibia; order Anura; family Ranidae; genus Lithobates; species Lithobates clamitans. The sequence goes on along the minus strand of JBBGZY010000773.1, from coordinate 2,261,943 downwards.
GTGTCCCACACAGGTGCTCCAGTGGATACTAGGGGTCTCTCCATGTGTGAAAATTGTACAATAAAGGTCAGTATTCCAGCTTTAGAAAGGGAGTATAAAAATGTCTTCACCTTGAAACTCTGCCAAAAAAGACAATTGTACGAAACTTCCAAGCAATGTTTCATATTACTATTTCTGGTCTCAAATATCTGTGTGCTAAGTATACCATTTTTTTATTCACATAGGGGAGAAAAGACTCGGGACATCAGAGGACACCAGGGACCCCCAACCTACTAAAGAAGGGGAAATCCCCACACCACAACCTAAAGATGTGGATTCTGAGGTACATGAATTGGGCAAAATGGTGACAACAACAGGTGAGTGTCTGAGACCACAGCTTCAGGTAATAGATGTCTGCCTGCATATTTATAATACATGGTGTGTTTTTTTATTTTAGGTGAATGTTGTGGAAGAAGAAACTCATTTTACCAGTGCAAGTGCACACGTCCTCATCAGGAAGATCATGGTGTGCAATTGTGATTTAGAAAAGATAAAGGAAAACATCAATGATGTTCAACAAAAAATGAAGAACATCATTGATGTTTTAGGCAGAATCTAAAACACACAAAAATTGTACCGTTTTGTCGAAGACTTTTTTATTTTAAATCAAGTTTTAAAGTATTTTAAAAGCCAAATTTTGAAGATGCACACAGTGTGTCAACATGTGCTATCTGCCCTCACAGGATATCAATGTACGTGTTTAGGGGGTGCAACCCCTTCCTCCCAACTCAAGTAGGTGAGAGTAAGGGGTTGCACCCCCAAAACACGTCCATTAATCCCCCATGATGGGAGCTAGCACATGTTGACATTAGGCATGGGATCAGGAGGGAAATCCACATTTTGAGTCCCAATTTGTGTGCATCTTCAAAATTGGGTTTTTTCTGATGAAGGCAAGATCAACACAGTTTGGACATACTAATGTCTGATATTGCCTTCATTTTTTCAAAGTTGAACTTTGTAAGTTCCTGAGTTGTGTATGTTATGGTTTTAAACATGCCTGTTTAACCAAAAAAAAGATATTTCTACTGTCAAACAAAAAAATGTTATACACCAAAGATGTTGGTTTGTTTGAAAACCCTTTTCTAACGTACATGTGAATGTGTATAAGTAAAATGTTTTTATACTTAGCAATGTGTGGCTTCTTCTTTCAATGCTCAATATCTGTTTTTGGAGTAAGTTGGTGTTTATTTTACAGTGGCAATGGTGGTTATTTACTAAAGGCAAATCCACTTTGCATTACAAGTGCACTTGTAGTGCAAAGTGAATTTTCCTTTAGTAAATAACTCCCACAATGCTCTAAAATTGGCCCCAATCAGGCCCTTTTAGGGACTCTAAACAATTAATTCATGGTGCTGAAAAGGATGATTATTTGTTTCATTAATGCATTACATACATTAAAGCGGGGGTCCACCTATCTATCGATTTTGTTGTAAAGAATAACTTATAAAATTCACTGAAGGCGGTTTCCATCTTCATTGTGGGCATTTGAAGCCCACAAGCATGTATTTCCTGGATGCAGTGAATGCTGTGCTCCCAGCATTCACCGAGATGTTGTGATGACGCTGTTGCACAATGCATGCTGGGAAGCCTGAGGCTAGCTCCCAGGGGACTGTGGGAGGTCTGGGAGAGGCTAGAAACACGCCTACTCCCATGGGAGGAAAACCAGGAAGTGCTAAGAAGATTAGAAAAAAAAAGGAATTACGGCAATTTAAATTTTTTTACACAGCATGTCAGCATCTAGGCAAGGAAGAGAATGCATAGAGATAATGTTCAAAATTTGGGTGGAACCCCAATTTAACAACAAAAACAATGTGTGTGTGTAGCAGACCCACAACATAATAGTTAGCTGAAGAAGAGATTGTCACCTCATGTATCAAATAAATAACGTTTGCACTATTGTAGAAATGGCCAAAAAGAAAAGCTCATTGAAGAACCTAGGAGACAGCTAAAAGAAACACAAGCAGTAAAGCCAATGAAATATTAGTTAATTTAAAAAAAAAATATTAAAAAATGTTTTACACATTTGCTGGCATATCAATGGCCCCCCTACCCGCAAAGTACTCCAGATATTTTTGTCTGACTTCGCGGGCGCTTTGGGGGGGCAAGTCAGGACGGCCAGCTTCAAGTGTCATCAGGGTTGATTGATCAGGAAATCTGGCCTCAGTCCCAACTGAGGTCACATAGTTCATAGCATTTTTACGTAGGAAATTGTGCATGATGCAGCAGGCAAGCACAATATGGTTGAGTTTATATTCCGCCATGTGGATTGGTGTTAGAAATAGGCGGAACTGACTGGCCATTATACCAAAAGCATTCTCCACCACTCTTCTGGCTCTGGCCAGCCGGTATTTAAAAACCCTCTGGTCCGGGGTGAGGGTCCTCATGGGGAAAGGCCGCATCAGATGTTCTACTAGCCCAAATGCTTCATCAGCAATGAAAACAAATGGAAGACCACCCACATTGTCTTCCACAGGTGGCAAGCCCAAGCCACCATTCTGGAGCTGCCTGTAGAACTCCGTCTGGGTGATGACTCCACCATACAACATCTGGCCATTCTTCCCCACGTCCACATACAAAAACTCGTGTGTCACGGACACCACCGCCAACATCACTATGCTATTAAACCCCTTGTAATTATAATAGTATGACCCCGAGTTGGGGGGGTGGGACGATGTGGACATAAGCAGATTAGACACAAACATTCTTGGCCAACATCAGTATAACATTTATTTTAAGGAGTATTTAAAGACAAAAGTATAAGGTCCACTTATACTCAGATTCCTCACCCCCTCTGATGGCCCATTGTAAACATTTTTTTTGGGGGGGGGGGGGTGTTTTGGACAGGTAACCCTCTCCACTTCATTGAGAGCTGAATGCTTAAGTGTGTGCTACTTTGGTCAGCCCCTCCTTACTTACACTATTGGCAGCCCACTGGACAGGTAAGAAGTGTCATAATACAAAAATATGAATACACACTGTACAAATTGAAGCACATTTTTACATTCTGCAATTACCTATCAAGATAATAGGACAACAAAACTTTAAACAGTACCATTTGAAAGTATTCAGACAGGCCCTTGCACTACATGCTTTGGTGAATTCATCCATAAATATGAAAGCAAAATAGGTAGGTATAGTGTGTATGGGTTTGGCAAAGTCAGCAGATAGAGGATTGGTATCGGTTGACTTAGCGGTTGGGGGGGAGGGAGGGTTCCAAATGAGTTTGGGCCCCCCAAAAAAAAGCTTCTTGCACTCTGCCTGAATTTAAGGACACAAATAACATTTGTAAATATTTTAGGGGGTGTTTAGGCTAAAACACTACTATGGAGCTGACAAAATACATTGATAAGTGTATGCGTTTGGGCCCAGGATAGCATGCTGGGGAGGTTAGTGAAGGCAAATATGAATGAAGGACAAAAGAGGAGCATTTAAATCTTCCAGCATGCATGAGGACATTTACAGCATATTACAATCATGGTAATTAGGGAATGATGAAATAAATACAATACATTAGCAAACATTAAATACATCGAATGTGATGTTAAAGGATAAAACTTACCTTAATATAGTCCTTCTGCAGGATCTGAATATTGGCAGAACAGGTCTCTGCAATAATGATCCCCAGACCGCAAGGTAACGACAAGCCTTTGTTCCAGAGTGATGACTTGCCGCATGCAGGTGTCCTTCTTGGTAATATAAGGGGACAGCAAAGCCAACAGACGGTGAAAAACGGGGTCCGTCATCCGGAGATAATTCCTGAAATCATCAGGATTATTCTCCTGGATCTCCCGCAACAAAGGCATGTGAGAGAATTGGTCACGCTGGAGCAACCAATTCTTCGTCCTTAAACTCCTCCTCCCCCTGTTCATGGACTGGGCTTGAGTCAAAGTAAGAACCCCAACACCAAGCCCCTGCATAGCACGACTCTATGACGAGTACGTAACCGCAACATGGCTTCAAAACGGTTGGCTGGTCAGAACGAACTAACAGAACGCACTGAAAATCAGAAAGGCCTGAGAAGAGTGAGCTGAAAATCAGAAACGACAAGAACACACTGAAAAGCAGATACGAACTGACTACACGTACTGAAAAACAGATACAAACCCACAAGCACAAACTGAAGATCAGTAACGAACTGAAAAGCACGAGAATGAAAAGCGCGAATCGTCTCTTACCAAATTTCTACTAACACAAGAATAGCAGAAGGAGCCCAAAGGGTGGCGCGCTTGGTATTGAACTCCCTTTTTCTAGTCCGGTCATACGTGTTGTACATCAGCGCGTTCTTGGCGATCGCAATTTATGACAACATTTGTGTGACCGTGTGTATGCAAGACAAGTTTGAGGCAACAGCCATCGGAAATAAATCCACGGTTTGGTTGTCAGAATGTCCGATCGTCTGTAGGCAGCATAAGGGTAACAAATGCTTTTGGGTTTGACACAAAATTATTTCAGTTACACAACTGCATTTTCTTTTTTTTTTTTTTTTTGCATTTTTTAACAACTAAAGTGTGAAGCCCACCCAAAACTTATATTACAGTTATGGATAAATATTCTAAATGGCTTTATTACCCACTGGATTATTATTATTCACGATTTATATAGCGCCAACAGTTTACGTAACGCTTTAGTATATTTTTTGGGGCCTTTTGTGGCAAGATCTCTTTGCAAAGCATCTTAACTCATTAAAAGAGAGGTGTAAACTGTTTTAAATTTATGCCATTGATTCTCTACTCAAACTACTGGTGGTTAGGGATATGCTTGAGTTTATCTGAACTTGGAAGTTAGCTGTCATTGCTGGGCCAATGAACTGCAGGATAGAGTAACCCTGCCCCACAGCTACACGTATACAAGGAAATTGGGATGCTCTTGACAATTATTGATCTAATATGGTCATATGGATATATTAGGTCAGTAACATTGGCCTAATATGCCTGTAGACTTAATGACACCAGGACTTAAATTTATTTAAATTTTGTGGTGTTTTTTTTTGTGTTTTTTGTTTTTATGGAAAAAGTCCTATGTCTCCCATGAAGTAATGTAACATCACAAAACACAGAAACTATAAGTCTACCCTTTTAGAGCCAGTGGTGATGGGTTATTGTTCACGTCAGATCTGCGTCTCTCATCATAAAAGTCTGCGGGAATGCGAATGCAGCCACATTAGGTAAAATGCAGATCAACTGCACCTGCAATGAATTCTAAATGAACTCAGAATCCTCTAAAATTGATTTAAAAAGCAAGTTCCACCTCCTTATTGAAGCCTGTTGACACTGGCCGTTACTTTGGTTGCAGAGAATATTGTCCAGTAATTCTACTCAGGGAATTACTACTGTTTTGGGATAACAACTAGAGAACCTTGTTCTGTTTTTCCCAAATGCATTTTTTTTTTTTTTATTCTTTTTTGATTAGGGCATTCCTGCTATTTTATTCAATCCCTGAATGAGAGTCCCACTTCTAGATGGGGACAAGTGAACTGGAAAAACCTCCAAATGGTCCCTTTACCAGTTTTACATCATGGGGGTGGAGCAGGGGCGGACTGATAACTCATGGGGCCCCCGGGCAATAGGAGATTATGGGGCCCCCAGGCAATCAGAGATTATGGGGCCACACAGTATACACACACAGTATACAATCACACAGTATACACATACATGTACACACAGTATACACAGACAGATGTAAAAAAAACACAGATTTATGAATACTGTCCCTGGTTTTACTGAGGCTGGCAACCCTGATGGGGCCCCCTAGTAGCCCAGGGCCCTCGGGCAGTACCCGAGTGGCTCAATGGTCAGTCCGCCCCTGGGGTGGAGTAAATTATTTTGTCAGGTGGATCCTGAAAGGTTTGTTGGATATACTGCTTAGTCAGGGTTGATTTAATCAATACAAACACAACATTCTTGTCCTTATCTCTGTCTCCAGGTTTCTGAAAACTGCACAGTATATTATGTTACTGTTTACTAGTCGTAGATCTTTCATTGCTTCTGATAGCATAGTATATTACTTGTGTAGCACTAATCCCATAGGAGCCGCTGATGTCTGGGTTCCCTTCTGCTGCACAGCCAGTCAAAAATCATTTCCTTCTTTGATCTGGACAAAGAAATAGATCTTTGTCTTGTTTTTATGTAGTTTTATTAGGAGATGATAACTTGGATGGGGTAAGGGATTATGGGATGCCCCATGTGACAATAATAACAATTCAGGAACTTGTCCACCCTATTTACAGACTCCTCTTCTTCCTTCCACCTCCACAAACTTGGTTCCTCTTTGTATAGCTTCTGCTGGCTCACTCCTGAGGGAGCTAACAGTCTATCATCAGTTCAGCAACAGCCCATTACAAGCAGTAACTCTCAGTCCCTTGGCAAAGTAACGCATAAGGAGTGAACAGCATTCAACATCACCTTCAATTTCCCTGTGCCAATGATCTCAGTTCCACTGCTTGGAGGAATTGCTAGACCATCTGGATGCCACCAGCTGCACCAGGCTGCTTTGCTCTTCCCAGTCTTCCTGACTGACACACACATGGAGATTTCCCATTAGATTAGATGAAGATTAGATGAAGACTTGGCACACCGCTGTATTCAAGAGAGCACTGCTACAGCTGGCAGTCTCTCCCCTTGTCTGTCTCTGCACTGTGCTGATCTACTCAATTTCTCCCCTTGCTCTCTCTGCTGCCTCTCCAGCTTGAATCCCTCCAACTGCCTCCTGTGGTGGGATCCTTCCAGGTCAGTCTCCCGAGCTACGGCACAAGGTAAACCCCCCTGCCCGGTAAGGGATCCCTCAAGGGCTACGACACTGCTTCTCCATCTTCCACCTGACTCCTGCTGGCATGGTTTATGTCTACTTAAGGGCTCTTTAGGTCCCCTGCCAGGTCTGCTCCTGGGAATTGGCTAAGGCCCCTAAATATTCAAGGAAACCCCTCCTAGCCCTCTCCCAGTATCTTCCAGAACACTCTCCAACATTCTAGAAATGGGGGAGGCACCAAAGAGCTGCCAGGATGAGTCATCCAGCCCTGCCCTCTAATAACCCTGACCCAGATTCAATGGCTCGGGTTTATCCCTTGGCCAGACTATAATTTACCTACTCTCGCTCCTAGTAGCACACACTAGAGGGTGCTACACCTATATACCAATTTATACTTATATTCAAATGTGTTTTAGCTTAATTTAAGTGTATGTAAAGGCAAATTGTTGTTTTTGTTTTGGGTAGAGTAAAGGAGGATTAAAGCCCCTGTCAATATATTTTTTGCTGTCTGTATACTGTTGGGGAGGTTTCCCTTCACTTTCTGTTCTGAAGATGCTACAGGAAAATAAAGGATATCTTTTCAAAGTGTACCGAATTCCATCTTAGTAAGTTATCAAAGGAACAGATATCCCCATTTGAAGACCTCCTTTCACCATTTGCTCTGTTGACAACTCAAAATATTTGGATTTCCCCTGACTTTCTGGCAATAAATGACTCAGTTTTTCTTTTCTTTTGATTAGCCAGCAGACTGATCAAAAAAACTAAAAGAATTGCCCCACATATATTGTATTCTGACAGTGGAACTCCTTTCGCTGCAAGCATACAGTGATCAGCGCTGCAGCTGATCAGGTCGACGCTTCTGGAACAGGAATGGCCATAGATGGATCCAAATTCTTCCGGTCCTTCTATGGCCCACTTAACTGTTTCCTATCCTATCAAAAAGGAATAGTAAACTAACTGCATCACTGAAACCTTTAGTTTTTTATAGCTTTCATGGATTCCACACATTGCAAATATAAAATAAAAATTTATATCTTAACCTACTTAGAAATCACGTTAAAGTACATGGCACATAGGTATTACATAGTATTATATTAGGCGATACGTCAATTACTTTGCACATTATGTAAGCTCCATTATACGAGCAGCTCGGATTTATTCTTTATACAGCTCATAGCAACTGAACTGATTTTCTGTTACAATATACATAATTGAGTACATTTTTTAATTTTGTTATTACTAGTCATCATGGCATTGTCTGCAGATTATTACTGACTTCTTTCTATATCAGTTAGTCATTTAATTTAGTTCTGTTATGAAAGGTATGAGCAGTTTATATATATTCTATTACTCCAAGACTGTTAGAGGGAGACACTGCAATGAATATTGAGTATTCTGTCTCACTGCATGAAACACCATTAGTAGCCCTGAAATAGAACACAGTAAAATGAAGCACATGACCATAAATAGGCAACTGCTGCAAGAATTTCAGACTGATTTAATCTGAATACTTTTTTTTGTTCCTGTTAGAATATTAGTAAAAGTATTAATACCATAGGACTTCATATCATTATCCCAATACATGATCTTCACACAGAGCAGTGTTCTTACTGTCTGCTTTTCTACGGTTAGTCAACAGAGATAAAAGTAATCACGCAAAGAGTTCCAACATATATGAACAACGTACTTTCTGTTTGTGTATTTTCCCCTTCTATTCGTGTATAAAACCTTCCGCGCTAACTGTATCCACACCACCTTACTAATACAAAATAGATAAAAATGTTTAACTGCGATAAGTCCTCAATATCCCTGGGTATGCAAATCCTGAATGCAACCGAAAGCAAATGCAAATTGGTAAATTATATTTCATAAAAATGCAACGCTATCCTTCAATGTATACACTCACCGGCCACTTTATTAGGTACACCATGCTAGTACCGGGTTGGACCCCTTTTTGTCTTTAGAACTGCCTTAATTCTTGGTGTTATAGATTCCACAAGGTATTGGAAACGTTCTTTAGGGATTTTGGTCCATATTGACATGATAGCATCACGCAGTTGCTGCAGATTTGTCGGCTGCACATCCATGATACAAATCTCCCGTTCCACCACATCCCAAAGGTGCTCTATTGGATTGTGATCTGGTGACTGTGGAGGCCATTGGAGTACAATGATCTCATTGTCATGTTCAAGAAACCAGTTTGAGATGACTTGAGCTTTGTGACATGGCACATTATCCTGCTGAAAGTAGCCATCAGAAGATGGGTACACTGTAGTCATAAAGTGATGGACATGGTCAGCAACACTACTCAGGTAGGCCGTGGCATTTAAACGATACTCAATTGGTACTAAGGGGCCCAAAGTCTGCCAAGAAAATTTCCTCTACACCATTACACCACCACCACCAGCCTGAACCGTTGATACAAGGCAGGATGGATCAATGCTTTCATGTTGTTTTACGCCAAATTCTGACCCTACCATCTGAATGTTGCAGCTGAAATCAAGACGCGTCAGACCAGGCAATGTTTTTCCAATCTTTTACTGTCCAATTTTGGTGAGCCTGTGCGAATTGTAGCCTCAGTTTCCTGTTCTTAGCTGACAAGAGTGGCACCTGGTGTGGCCTTCTGCTGCTGTAACTCATCTGCTTCAAGGTTCGATGTGTTGTGTGTTCAGAGATGGTATTCTGCATACCTTGGTTGTAATGAGTGATTATTTGAGTGGCGGCCCATCAATAGGGGGCACACGGGCGCCAGCCCCCCCCAAAGCTAGTCATGAAAAAAAAGTGGTCCTTTAAGTGTGTACGGATGCCAGACTATCTTTAGAGTGTCCTTGGGGTGCAAGCCATGCGCCCCGGAACACTCCCACACTACAATGATTCCTCCTGCTGCTGTCTTGTAATTGACAGGTCTGGAGGACGGTAGGCGGTGCTTTGCATCACTTCTGGTTTCCCACCACTCACTGTATGGATGCAATTGAAGGAAGCAGCAGAGCAAGGCCTGAGCGGCACCTCTCTAATACTTGGAGGGATCCGTAAGCTGCTTGTGCACTGACAGCCACCCCTCCGCTCTGCACACACTTCTCCGTCGCTTCTCTCTCCACTCCAGTCCACCACCCGAGTCAGTGGCAGACAGTGTAGACTGGGCATGAGGGCTGAGGGGATGACTGATCACGCGGCTGGAGCAAGCTGGGTATATGGGAGATCGGCTAGGAGGAGAGACCTTCCTCCATCATCATCACTGAAGTGACTATATCATCTGTCCTGTCCTGTAGCTGTAGTGTATACAGCTATATAAACGTACCTTCTTCCTTCCTGTATATAGAGACCTTCCTCTATCATCACTGACTGCAGATATACACCATCTGTCCTGTTACTGTATTTATAGCTGTATACAGGACAGATTATGTATATCTGCAGTGATGATGCAGGAAGGTCTCTATATACAGGAAGGAAGGTGGGTGTATATATTGCTGTATACACCCATCTTCCTTCTTGTATATACTAATACTTCTCTATATACACATACTTTATACCCTTTATACCCTCAATACTGTACAGGCTGCATTTGATGGGCACAGTGAGGTTGAAATTGGCACAGTGAGGCTGCATATGATTGGCACAGTGAGGCTGCATATGATAGGCACATATGATGGGCACATATGAGGCACAGTGATGCTTCATATGACTGGCACAGTGAGACTGCATGTGATTGGCACAGTGAGGCTGCATATGATGGGCACATATGAGGCACAGTGATGCTGCATATGATTGGCACATTGAGGCTGCATATGATGGGCACAGTTTTATCTAGCAGTAATGATACATAATCACCTGATAAATGGCTATTTACAGTCCAGTATTACTAACAGTTTAATTTTTTAGTTTGTTTGCCCCCCCCAAAAAAAAATTTGGAGCACCAGCCGTCACTGGCCACTATAATACTGTAGAAGCGCAATTGACCTCCTGTAATTATTGACGTCTGTCCAAGCATGTGAGAGTACACCCATAAGTGGGGTAAAGTGCACTGTGGTGATTACAGTCAAGACTTTAATGGTGTATGGGACTGCACATTCACAGAGATTGGATATTCCTGATTTAATGGACTTTAATGAAGGATGGACTTATTTTCAATGATTATATATATAGTTTTGCGTAATATTTATGAGATTTATTTGACGGTCACTTATATGATTTTAAGCACTACATATTTCTATTTTTATATTTCTATTTTTATATATACATTGAAGGATAGAGCTGCATTTTTATGAAATATATGTGCCCTTTCGGCACACGCATGGTAATACAATATAAGTAAGTGTTCACAAAGGTATTTTCCTTACATTTAATTTTGTGCTGAATTGAAATTCACAATTAAAAAATCGATTCCTACTAGGACAACCAATTTGTTTCAGCTCATTGTTATATGAAGCAAATATGCAACATCACAATATAACAGGGAAGCAGATCAGACAGTGGAAGTAATGTTTTTGATTGTTATTTTTCTCTTTTTTATGTACTATAGAGAGTTAACGTGGTGGTAAACCTCTGAGTTGACAAAAATAAAAACAGCATATCTTCATATTGTGTATTTGCCCCAGCCCATAGAATTTAGTGTGGATCCTGTTTGTTCTCTCCTTCGTCTGTGCATGAGTTACTTCTGACAGTTTTTCCTGACACCAGACAATCCTTGGGGATGGCCCTCTCTCCCCTCTAGCACAAAGAAGGTGATTGACAGCCTCAGATGTACATGTTTCCCAGTGAGGCTGTTGGAGGGGGTCATTTCCCCCACTCAGATCTCAAATTATACTCAGCTCTATGCTTTGTGCTGTGCAGTGTGTGACATCCTATCCCTGTCTCTGCCTCCTGGAACTGAGAAATACCATCTAAACTGTGTATTTTAGAAGGCTATAGAACAGAGAAGACTACAGATAAACAGGTACAGTTTATATAGAATGATTTAATTAACCACTGTGTATCACAGAAGGCTTGTCACTTCAGTGGGCTTATATAACAGCTTATTATCACTATAACCACTTCAATACCACGCTATAGCCCAGGGGTGAAAGTGCCCAGTATAAGTGGTTAAAGGGATATCCATTTGCAGTAACTACTTAGCTTAATTTCCAAACACTGAACTGTGCACACAAAAGAGGTCACCACACATTAGGGTATCTAGCTGTAGACTTTATTTAAGGGATATGTTCAAATTCTGGAGCATGTTACACATTAGACATGTGCAATTGGTTTCGGTCCGAATACAAATTCAGAAGATTTTTGCTTATTCGGAGATGTGGATGTATACAAATGAAATAGTAATGAAGAGTAACGAATTTAGTTGAAAATAGTTTTGTTTTTTCGTTTTGTAACGAATTCCAAATTTTTAGAGTGATTAGTCCTTAACAACCGATGAGCTGGCTTCCCCTCTGACAGCTGAAATCTAAACAAAACAAGTATAGAAAGGGGTGACTCAGAGGGTTGGATGTGTCTATGCCATCATCCCTTGAACGACATGGAAAGCAAATATACACCTCAATATTGGATTTTTAAGGCAATGTAAAAAATATTTGTATTTTGAATAAAAGAATAATTTATTGGTACATAGAAAATATATAACATACAAAAATAATTTTAGTGATAATGAATTTAAAACGATTCGTCAAATAACATGACAGTATTTAAATAGTACTTCTAAATCGTGATACATCCTACTACTGGATACAATCACCACCTATAGCGATACGGTGGCGTCAAGTAGTATTCCGACGCGTTTCAACTTATATCAAGAAGTCTTCCTCAGGGAAAGATTGCATCACGTTCTAAAATTTCAAGAATATCAAAAGAACAAACATTGTTACATACCATATATCATATACATATATCGTACAAATATACTCAACCACAAACGTTCAATGAAAGCAACTTACATTTTTCATGCAAATGCAGGTAAGGTGCATTCCCAGTGCCCAGAAAAAATGAGGTCTCTATCATTTGTTGCCCTTACTGTCCAAAATCCTCTACAGGACGACAGGATATATTCATAAGGTATCCAAACATAGGCAGCCAAGTAAATGGAATTTTTTCTAAAGAGACAACAAAAGATGCCATTTGAAAAATAAGGATGGAAGGAAATCCCCTCAGAGACCGATGTTCCCTGAGGTGTTGATAGTTTCAACATATAAGATTACCTTTTCAAAGTGTAGCTGAGTCTGGGTCTTGTAAAAGCTGCAGGGGAGCCTGTAAGGACGAGCTTGCAATGTAAGGAACCCCTCGGTTGAAAGCCGAGGGAGGAATGCCGCCATTGGCCGTCCCTGGCGTCCTAATAAAGGGGTGTGGGCGTGGCCAGACGAGAGGCATCGCATCTCCATGACGACGCCACGCCACTCCTAGAGTTCCGTACAGCTGTAAGAGGGGCGGCGCCGGCACTCCCTGAAGGAACATAGCCGTATTGCTACAGGTGGTGATTGTATCCGGTAGTAGGATGTATAACGATTTAGAAGTACTATTTAAATACTGTCATGTTATTTGACGAATCGTTTTAAATTCATTATCACTAAAATTATTTTTGTATGTTATATATTTTCTGTACCAATAAATTATTCTTTTATTCAAAATACAAATATTTTTTACATTGCCTTAAAAATCCCATATTGATGTGTATATTTGCTTTCTAAACAAAACAATGCTTGCAATAGAAAATTCAGAAAAAAAATTACGTGGGGTCCCCCCCGAAAAAAAAACCAGACCCTTATCCAAACACGCAGCCTGGCAGGCCAGGAAACTGGGGGGACCAGCGAGCGGCCCCCCTTCCTGAACCATACTAGGATACATGCTCTCAACATGGGGGAGTGGGTGCTTTGGGGCAGAGGGGTCTACCCCCCCCCACTGCAAAGCACCTTGTCCCCATGTTGATGGGGACAAGGGCCTCTTCCCAACAACCCTGGATGGTGGTTGTGAGGGTCTGCGGGCAGGGGGCTTATCGGAATCTAAATGCCCCCTTTAATAAGGGGGCCCCCAGATCACAGCCTCCCTATGTGAATGAGTATGGGGTACCTACCCATTCACCAAAATTGTATAAAAAGTGACTAAAGACTAGGGATGAGCTTCATGTTCGAGTCGAACCCATGTTCGAGTCGAACATCGTCTGTTCGACCGTTCGCCGAATTGCGAACTATATGGGCCGTTCGCGCCAAATTCGTGTGGTGCGTCATGGCTCATAATTCACTGCGGCATCGCGGTGCATTGCTGGCTGATGATTGGCCAAGCATGCACTATGACTCGCATGCTTGGCCAATCACAGCACCGTCAGTAGAGAGAGCTGTAATTGGCCAAAGCCAGGGTGGCTTTGGCCAATTATGGCTCAGGGGGTTTAGAACATGCCCCACACTATATAAGGCCTGTGTAGTGTGTTCCGGCGTGCTGAGAGATAGAGAGAAAGAGAGACAGTGTCATTTCATTTCAGTTAGATAAATTAGGCAGGACAGTCAGTCAGTTAGCTGAACTTACAGTTTATTGTGTATATATATATGCATCCCAGGTGTTGTGTGTATATATATATATATATATATATATATATATACACTGTATTCAGTTTAGCTAGATCCGTTCCTGTTATCTTTCTACTGACAGGCAGGCTTGTCTTGTTACAGTATTTACAGCTACCTGAAGAAAATTGCTGGTGTTCTTTTGATCCTATTAGTACCACAGTCAGGCAGCTAGACTATTTACAGTTAGTGTAGTGTGTCCTCCTCACAGTGTTCAGCTAAAGCTACAAGTTAGTTTAGTGTGACCTCTGCACAGTGTTCAGCTAAAACTACAAGTTAGTGTAGTGCGTCCTCCACACAGTGTTCAGCTAAAACTACAAGTTAGTGTAGTGCAACCTCTGCACAGTGTTCAGCTAAAGCTACAAGTTATTTTAGTGCGACCTCTGCACAGTGTTCAGCTAAAGCTACAAGTTAGTCTAGTGCGTCCTCTGAACAGTGTTCATCTAAAGCTACAAGTTAGTGTAGTGCGTCCTCCTCACAGTGTTCAGCTAAAACTACAAGTTAGTGTAGTGCAACCTCTGCACAGTGTTCAGCTAAAGCTACAAGTTATTTTAGTGCGACCTCTGCACAGTGTTCAGCTAAAGCTACAAGTTAGTCTAGTGCGTCCTCTGAACAGTGTTCATCTAAAGCTACAAGTTAGTGTAGTGCGTCCTCCTCACAGTGTTCAGCTAAAACTACAAGTTAGTGTAGTGCGTCCTCCTCACAGTGTTCAGCTAAAGCTACAGGTTAATTTAGTGTGACCTCTGCACAGTGTTCAGCTAAAGCTACAAGTTAGTGTAGTGCGTCCTCCTCACAGTGTTCATCTAAAGCTACAAGTTAGTGTAGTGCGTCCTCCTCACAGTGTTCAGCTAAAGCTACAAGTTAGTGTAGTGCGACCTCTGCACAGTGTTCAGCTAAAGCTACAAGTTATTTTAGTGCGACCTCTGCACAGTGTTCAGCTAAAGCTACAAGTTAGTCTAGTGCTTCCTCTGAACAGTGTTCATCTAAAGCTACAAGTTAGTGTAGTGCGTCCTCCTCACAGTGTTCAGCTAAAGCTACAAGTTAGTGTAGTGCGTCCTCCTCACAGTGTTCAGCTAAAGCTACAGGTTAATTTAGTGTGACCTCTGCACAGTGTTCAGCTAAAGCTACAAGTTAGTGTAGTGCGTCCTCTGAACAGTGTTCATCTAAAGCTACAAGTTAGTGTAGTGCGTCCTCCTCACAGTGTTCAGCTAAAGCTACAGGTTAGTTTAGTGTGATCTCTGCACAGTGTTCAGCTAAAGCTACAAGTTAGTGTAGTGCGTCCTCCTCACAGTGTTCAGCTATAGTTACAAGTTAGTGTAGTGCGTCCTCCTCACAGTGTTCAGCTAAAACTACAAGTTAGTGTAGTGTGACCTCTGCACAGTGTTCAGCTAAAGCTACAAGTTATTTTAGTGCGACCTCTGCACAGTGTTCAGCTAAAGCTACAAGTTAGTGTAGTGCGTCCTATGAACAGTGTTCATCTAAAGATACAAGTTAGTGTAGTGTGTCCTCCTCACAGTGTTCAGCTAAAGCTACAGGTTAGTTTAGTGTGACCTCTGCACAGTGTTCAGCTAAAGCTACAAGTTAGTGTAGTGCGTCCTCCTCACAGTGTTCAGCTAAAACTACAAGTTAGTGTAGTGCGACCTCTGCACAGTGTTCAGCTAAAGCTACAAGTTAGTGTAGTGCGTCCTCTGAACAGTGTTCAGCTAAAGCTACAAGTTATGTTAGTGCGACCTCTGCACAGTGTTCAGCTAAAGCTACAAGTTAGTCTAGTGCATCCTCTGAACAGTGTTCATCTAAAGCTACAAGTTAGTGTAGTGCGTCCTCCTCACAGTGTTCAGCTAAAGCTACAAGTTAGTGTAGTGTGACCTTTGCACAGTGTTCAGCTAAAGCTACCTATAGAAGGTTAGTGGTGTTTTTCTGATCCTATCACTACCGCAGGCAGCTAAAGTATTTACACGTTAGTGTAGTGCGACCTCTGCACAGTGTTCAGCTAAAGCTACAAGTTAGTTTAGTGTGACCTCTGCACAGTGTTAAGCTAAAGCTACAAGTTAGTGTAGTGCATCCTCCTCACAGTGTTCAGCTAAAGCTACAAGTTAGTGTAGTGCCTCCTCCTCACAGTGTTCAGCTATAACTACAAGTTAGTGTAGTGCGACCTCTGCACAGTGTTCAGCTAAAGCTACAAGTTATTTTAGTGCGACCTCTGCACAGTGTTCAGCTAAAGCTACAAGTTAGTCTAGTGCATCCTCTGAACAGTGTTCATCTAAAGCTACAAGTTAGTGTAGTGCGTCCTCCTCACAGTGTTCAGCTAAAGCTACAAGTTAGTGTAGTGCGTCCTCCTCACAGTGTTCAGCTAAAGCTACAGGTTAATTTAGTGTGACCTCTGCACAGTGTTTAGCTAAAGCTACAAGTTAGTGTAGTGCGTCCTCTGAACAGTGTTCATCTAAAGCTACAAGTTAGTGTAGTGCGTCCTCCTCACAGTGTTCAGCTAAAGCTACAGGTTAGTGTAGTGTGTCCTCCTCACAGTGTTCAGCTAAAGCTACAGGTTAGTTTAGTGTGACCTTTGCACAGTGTTCAGCTAAAGCTACAAGTTAGTGTAGTGCGTCCTTCTCACAGTGTTCAGCTATAGTTACAAGTTAGTGTAGTGCGTCCTCCTCACAGTGTTCAGCTAAAACTACAAGTTAGTGTAGTGTGACCTCTGCACAGTGTTCAGCTAAAGCTACAAGTTATTTTAGTGCGACCTCTGCACAGTGTTCAGCTAAAGCTACAAGTTAGTGTAGTGCGACCTCTGCACAGTGTTCAGCTAAAGCTACAAGTTAGTGTAGTGCGTCCTCTGAACTGTGTTCATCTAAAGATACAAGTTAGTGTAGTGCGTCCTCCTCACAGTGTTCAGCTAAAGCTACAGGTTAGTTTAGTGTGACCTCTGCCCAGTGTTCAGCTAAAGCTACAAGTTAGTGTAGTGCGTCCTCCTCACAGTGTTCAGCTAAAACTACAAGTTAGTGTAGTGCAACCTCTGCACAGTGTTCAGCTAAAGCTACAAGTTATTTTAGTGCGACCTCTGCACAGTGTTCAGCTAAAGCTACAAGTTAGTCTAGTGCGTCCTCTGAACAGTGTTCATCTAAAGCTACAAGTTAGTGTAGTGCGTCCTCCTCACAGTGTTCAGCTAAAACTACAAGTTAGTGTAGTGCGTCCTCCTCACAGTGTTCAGCTAAAGCTACAGGTTAATTTAGTGTGACCTCTGCACAGTGTTCAGCTAAAGCTACAAGTTAGTGTAGTGCGTCCTCCTCACAGTGTTCATCTAAAGCTACAAGTTAGTGTAGTGCGTCCTCCTCACAGTGTTCAGCTAAAGCTACAAGTTAGTGTAGTGCGTCCTCCTCACAGTGTTCAGCTAAAGCTACAGGTTAGTTTAGTGTGACCTCTGCACAGTGTTCAGCTAAAGCTACAAGTTAGTGTAGTGCGTCCTCCTCACAGTGTTCAGCTATAGTTACAAGTTAGTGTAGTGCGTCCTCCTCACAGTGTTCAGCTAAAACTACAAGTTATTTTAGTGCGACCTCTGCACAGTGTTCAGCTAAAGCTACAAGTTAGTGTAGTGCGACCTCTGGACAGTGTTCAGCTAAAGCTACAAGTTAGTGTAGTGCGTCCTCTGAACAGTGTTCATCTAAAGATACAAGTTAGTGTAGTGCGTCCTCCTCACAGTGTTCAGCTAAAGCTACAGGTTAGTTTAGTGTGACCTCTGCACAGTGTTCAGCTAAAGCTACAAGTTAGTGTAGTGCGTCCTCCTCACAGTGTTCAGCTAAAACTACAAGTTAGTGTAGTGCGACCTCTGCACAGTGTTCAGCTAAAGCTACAAGTTAGTGTAGTGCGTCCTCTGAACAGTGTTCAGCTAAAGCTACAAGTTAGTGTAGTGTGACCTTTACACAGTGCTTAGATAAAGCTACCTATAGAAGGTTAGTGGTGTTTTCCTGATCCTATCACTACCGCAGGCAGCTAAAGTATTTACACGTTAGTGTAGTGCGACCTCTGCACAGTGTTCAGCTAAAGCTACCTGTAGAAGGTTGGTGGTGTTTTCCTGATCCTATCACTACCGCAGGCAGCTAAAGTATTTACACGTTAGTGTAGTGCGACCTCTGCACTGTTCAGCTAAAGCTACCTGTAGAAGGTTGGTGGTATTTTCCTGATCCTATCACTACCGCAGGCAGCTAAATTATTTACACGTTAGTGTAGTGCGACCTCTGCACTGTTCAGCTAAAGCTACCTGTAGAAGGTTGGTGGTGTTTTCCTGATCCTATCACTACCGCAGGCAGCTAAATTATTTACACGTTAATGTAGTGCGACCTCTGCACAGTGTTCAGCTAAAGCTACCTGGAGAGGGTTGGTGGTGTTCTCATACTGTAGGCAGGCAATTGATTTTGCTAGCTGCAGTATCAGTATATACATATATATATATATATATATATATATATATATATATATATATATATATATATATATATCCCAGCTTAGTGCAGCTACAGGCCATTAGTATGTCTGGAAGGCCAACAAGGAGAGGCAGACAGTCACAAGCCAATAAAAGAGGGCAAGCAGGCTCTGTGTCTAGAGGAAACAGTGCTGGTCGTGGAGACGGTGCATCCTCATCAGCACGTGGCCATGGGACACGCTTGGCCTTTTTTTCGGCAGCTGGCCATGTTGAGCCGCAACATGCGGAAGACTTGGTCGAGTGGATGACCAAGCCGTCCTCATCCTCCTCATCCTCCCTCACACATAACTGTGTTGTTATGAAAAAAAAATTTTTCCGCATCTTCAGTTTTTCACTCATGACACTTTGGTGCACTATTTTATGCTCATCGCTGGGTTTGAGGTGTTGAATTCACTCTTTTCATGATATCTACATGGTATATAACTTTTATTGCTTATACACTCGTTATTTTTTTCAGTTAATTGTGTGGTGCTATTTATTTTGGTTTTTGCACTAGAGAATCCATTTTGCACCAGTCACTTTATTATTCATTTATATTAGGTGGTATGTTAGGTCCTATATGAGCACGGACTGTTATTCCTACACGTCTTATTTATTATTGTGATCTAGCAACTGGAGTTGTTTCTCAGGCATTCATTTGCTACACATCTGCTATATGGATTAGAAGGATTTTAGACACACTGAGTGTCATTTCATTTGACATTTTTCCATAGTGTGGTACAGGAGGGTAGAATAGCGCCACATATTTTATATGAACCTATTATTTCTCTTGGGGGATCTGAGTGGACCCATCTATGTTGGCAGCTCTTTACCTGGTACCTTACTGATAGTCTTAGATTGGTTATTTCTTGTTTAGATTGTGGTTTTTGCTCATTAGTCCCCTTACATCTATATCTGTGA
Organism: Lithobates clamitans; assembly: GCA_037952925.1. Lineage (NCBI taxonomy): Eukaryota > Metazoa > Chordata > Amphibia > Anura > Ranidae > Lithobates > Lithobates clamitans. The sequence continues at coordinate 2,242,248 of JBBGZY010000773.1, read as the reverse complement.
GGGCTTGCAGTGTTGTGGCACCAGTGCCTAAGGCCCAATTTTTCAGCCCCTGTTCAACAGGGACATGTAATTAGAATTCTTGATCTAATATTTCACAGCAGGGCCCGTTTCTGTGCCCACCAAGATTAACTGTGAGGACTTACAGTGTTGTGGCACCAACACCACCACCAAAGGCCCAATTTTTCAGCCCCTGTTCAACAGGGGCATGTAAGTACAATTCTTGATCGAATATTTCACAGTAGGGCCCGTTTCTGCGCCCACCAAGATTAACTGTGAGGATTTACAGTGTTGTGGCCCCAGCACCAACACCACCACCAAAGGCCCAATTTTTCAGCCTCTGTTCAACAGGGGCATGTAATTACAATTCTTGACCTAATATTTCACAGCAGGGCCCGTTTCAGCGCCCACTGAGAGTAACTGTGAGGACTTACAGTGTTGTGGCACCAGCACCACCACCACCATCACCAAAGGCCCAATTTTTCTGGCCCTGTTCAACAGGGGCATGTAATTACAATTCTTGATCTAATATTTCACAGCAGGACCCTGTGAGGGCTTACAGTGTTGAGGCCACAACAACACCTAAGGCCCAAATTTCTGCTGAGTATATAGGGCAGGCCCCTACTTTCAAACATCCAACTTACAAACGACTCCTACTTGCAAACGGAAGGAGACAACAGAAAGTTAGATGAAATCTACCCCACAGGAAGGGAAATTCTCTCCTGTAAGAGTTAATATGGGAAAAACTTTTCTCCTTTCCACTGGTGCTTTATCACCAATCCTTGTTTCACTAAAACCCCCAAATGTTCAAAAAACATTTGTCATTGGGACAAAAAGTGAGGTGAAATCTTCTGAAGAGGAGCACAGACAGCAAAACAAATGTCACAGGGGTAATAACCCCTCCCTATGTTTTCCAAAAAGCTTAAAAACAGATTTTTTGGCTGGAGCTACACTTTAAAAATGTACCAGTTCAAAATTACAAACAGATTCTACTTAACAACAAACCTACAGTCCCTATCTTGTTTGCACAGCCTGTATACTGCTGTTCAGAGTATAAAGGGCCTGGGGGCCCCACTCCTTTCCTTTTTTTAATTTGGTTCCCCTTAATATCCATACAGGACCCAAAGGGCCTGGTAATGGACTGGAGGGTACCCATGCCGTTTGTCTCACTGATTTTCATCCATATTGCCAGGACCCGACATTACATTACAGCCGCAAGCAGCTTTAAATGACTTTTATTCCTTTAGAAATGTCATTTTGAGCAGGGACTGTTCTAAACACAGGAAACAGGCCGCAAGCTTATTTAAAGGAATATTTCATTTTTTTTTACTTTAAGCATCATTAAAATCACTGCTCCTGAAAAAAACGTCCGTTTTTAAAAGTTTTTTTTGCATTGATACATGTTCCCTGGGGCAGGACCCGGATCCCCAAACCCTTTTTAGGACAATACCATGCAAATTAGCCTTTAAAATTAGCACTTTTGATTTTGAACGTTCGAGTCCCATAGACGTCAATGGGGTTCTAACATTCGTGCAAATTTTCGGTCCGTTCGCAGGTTCTGGTGCGAACAGAACCGGGGGGTGTTCGGCTCATCCCTACTAAAGACAGTGAACAAGTTTTTGACAATTCCATTATTAAAAAAACAAAAAACAATGTCCCCCAATATAGAACCATCTCAAGCCTCCGCCGCACCGCTGAACCCGAAAAAAAGAAAAAAAAACCTCCGGCCTCGTCCAACGCTCACCACAGACTGCCTGTTCCTCTGTCTGACATTTTTTGTATAGGTAAGGGTCGAGGCTACCTGGTGACACCACCTGGTTGCCCCGCCCCCTTGTGACATCACACCCTTCTTTAGGCCTCATTCACATCTGACTGATTTTCTGCTTGAAGCTTGTAGCTCTAGAATGCTCAACAAGCCAAATCCTTTTCATTTAAATGCCCCGGTTCACATATGAGCGTTCTGTCACATGAAGCAAAACGCTTGTCGCTCAAAAAAGTACATGAGCTTCTTTTTTGGCAGATAACAAGCGTCTTTGGCCCCAAAGAAATCTATAGAAACGCCTGACTTGAGCGTTTTACATGTGTTTTGTCACATGTTTTATGCTGAAGCAGCAGCTCTCCTTCCCCTAGTGCTTTCTATTGACTAAACAAAAAAACACCTGAAGCTGTAAAATGCTTGTAATACACTTCTAAAATGCTGCAAAAAAGCTTTAAAAAACGCCAGAAAAACTTCAGTAAATCGATACGATCAGGTGTTAATGGAGCCTTAAATTTTGATTTATTGAAACTGCCTTTGGTGTTTAAATTATTTTGCATTGTTCATGCTTTTTTTTTGTTCTGAAACTAACATTGCTCTACATTATGCGAATATCTTATTCCATGATATGCTTGTTACTGACAATTAAAACATTGCTTTTCATTTTATATGTTTTATTGCACATTATTGATAGGGTAAAGCAAAATGAACAAACATTACAAATTAATTTATTTAGAGTAAACCTTTGAGGCAAACTAAAGTGTGTTAACCTAACATTACTGGTGACATGCAAACACAATATGCTAGTGGCTAACAGCTTATGTAAGTTCATGTTCAGCAACAATTTCCAAAAATCCCTTAATAAAATTCTATATCTCCTGAATAGAACAAACCAGTACTGCAGCTGTGGGTTGGCCTCTTTCCAAAAAAAAGAAAAGCGGCCCTTGATCCACCCTTCATTCTGTTGCCTGCACAACTGGCTAGACGCTACAATTTTGCACTTCCCCCAGCGGCCATTCTGTACCTGGAGTGGCTGCTAGGGGGCACACAAGTGTAATGTCCTGCAAACAGTAGTAGGGAGGGGGATCTTTATCTATTTATTATTATACGTTTATTTTAAAAAATGTCCAGCACTAGTTTTGCCTTTTCTGGCAGCATGTGTGTTTGCTTTATGTGACATCCTGATATTCATGTCTTTATGTACAGCACAGTAGTAAGCCATCTATGTGAAATCCTGCAGAAAACTTATGCCCCGTACACACGGTCGGACTTTGTTCGGACATTCCGACAACAAAATCCTAGGATTTTTTCCGATGGATGTTGGCTCAAACTTGTCTTGCATACACACGGTCACACAAAGTTGTCGGAAAATCCAATCATTCTGAACGCGGTGACGTAAAACACGTACATCGGGACTATAAACGGGGCAGTGGCCAATAGCTTTCATCTCTTTATTTATTCTGAGCGTGCGTGGCACTTTGTCCGTCGGATTTGTGTACACACGATCGGAATTTCCGACAACAAGGTCCTATCACACATTTTCCGTCAGAAAATCCGACCGTGTGTACGGGGCATTACACTCATGGCCTGCTAGCTACAAAATGATCATGATGAAATATATATTTAAAAGTATTTCATATCATCATACAAAAAATGATGACTCTCTCCAGAAAAGAAGGTGGGGAGGGAATATGCAAATTGTGACTCTTGTTACAGGCAAAAAATGAATAAGGCAGGCCATAGATGGTGCACATTTTTTTCCTGTAACCATGAGTTGCTGGAAAGAAATTTGCACGATTCCCCCACCAACACAGACAGTGCTGACAGGGGAATCCCTTCTGCCTAGCAATGGTCTTCTCCCGGAAGGGGGCGGGAGCCGGCGGGGAAAGCTGTCCTTGCCAGGAGAAGACAGTGATTATCGCTAGCGGCTATAGCAGAATCCGGCAGGCTGGTTGTACCCAAGTTGATCGATCGATCAGTCTGGTACACTCAGCCTGCCCATTATTGGTTTTTCGAATCTCGGCTGGTTTCTGCTGAACCGGCCGAGATTCGAACTGTATATGGCTGACCTAAGAGGGGATTTATCTTCACTTTGAAGAGAGCTCCTTTCATTTTCTGTTGTGTCCTGACAGAGCTTGTAGAAATCTAGGACTTTAATGCTCTCTGTGCATACCTCCCAACTTTCTGAGATGAGAAAGAGAGACACCTTATAGCACAAAGTATGTAGGCCAAGGACACACCCCAATTAACGCACAGGAAATAATTGGGTAAACCCACAAGTTCTTCTTTCCACCAATAATTATCCTTTATAGTAGCTCTATAAAATAACAAATGTGAGAATTTAGAGGATGAAAAATAGTTTTAATATAACGTGATTATAGAAATGTGCAGCGCTAATTAGAAATGTTCACTATATGACTGATGACCATAGGGATAATAATTTTAAAAAAAAATAATGTACCGTATATGAAAACACAAAAATCAATGAATAAAAAGCATTTTAAAAAATTGATCATGTCCACATAGTGATAAACTGAAAAGTCCATGACGATGATTGATGGTAACAAAGTGAAAAAGTCCACAGAGTGAAAACTAGGTGTTGAGATTGATCCAGGTAGGAAAATAAATTCTTCTGGCATCAATGAGTGAATATGGAAGATAACCACCACCAACTATGAGAAGGCTTACCGGAACAATTGGACTCAAAAGAACTTACACCCGGTGAGTCGTCAACGCTTGTGGTGTAAAAACACTGATGTAATGAAACATCAATGCCTGCAGCTTCTGGCCAAGATGGAAAACAATGACTCTAACCTCCAGATGGCTCAAAGGGATAACATCAAGATGTAGCTGATAATCTCAAATAAAGGTGGGCCGAGTCTTCCCCATACACTAATACGATGAAACCAAAAATTTAACAAACAGTGTAAATCCGTCGGTGTACACGAAGAATTTATTTAAAATAGGAGAACTCACATTTGAATGGATAAAAAGTGTTTGTAGGAGCAACAGTGTATCTGATGCAATGACATCAGCCAGGCTCGCCCTGACGCATTTCATCTAAGTAGACATCATCTGGGGACAAGCAGTGAGTTGCAGGCAAATTCTGAGACTTATCAAATCCCCCTGTGTTCAAAATGCCATGCAAGAAAAGTCTACCATTCTGATGTACAATACACTTCAATGTTTCAAATGGCATGTACACTAGATATGTGCATTCGTTTTCGTCCAAATGCATTTTCGTCCGAATTTCAGGTATTTTCGTTATCGTTTTAACAAATGATAACGAAAGTGCAGAATCCGAAAAACGAAAGATCCGACATAAACAAATGCTTTATTTTCATTTTCGTTGCTACAACAGTTCGATATAGATAGGAGATTCGACATGATGATGACAATAACAATCTGTGTCCATCAAACCTGTGGTCGAATGTGCCTAACCATAACTCTATTAGTCCAAGTATATTCTACATAGAGAGAAAAGATTTGACATAGAGAGGAAAGATTCAACGTAGGGGAGAAAAGATTTGACGTAGGGGAGAAAAGATAACTAAAAAAAATGATGATGATGAATGTTATTGGCTGATTGTAACCAAAGAGGAGGAGCAGTAAAATAGCTAGAACTAAGTACACACGTACTTTGGCTTATGGTGTCTGTTGAAAGTTCCAAGAAGATTCGACGGAGCAGGTAAACTATACGGCATCGTACAGTTTAGCTGCTCCGTCGAATCTTCTTTGAACATTCGACAGACACCATAAGCCTTCAATGACAGATTCAACCTTAATTTGGATTTTCGGACGAATGCAATTTTTAACGAAAAACTAAATAAAATAAAACAAATTTTGGGAGTAACTAAATAAATGTATTTTTCGGACGAAAACGAAATTCCGAAACAAAATATTTCAGTGTGCACATGTCTAATGTACACCCTGGCAGACTTCTCACCTCTGAAGCATTTGTCTCTAATAATGAGCCTAATCATAATCAGTGGTTGGGTGGGGTGTACATGCAACATGGAACAATACAATTTATTGTACATTAAAAAACATAGAGTGCAGATTTCCTTCTATCACACTATAGTAGACATGTGGATGAGAGTGGCAGCACTGTGAGCTAGTTAATGTCCACTATATTAGAGAAGGCTGACATTTCAACAGGTCTCATGCATCGGGGGGCTCGGGAGGAAGGTTATAGAGGTTATCTGCTTGCCGACCAGCCGCCGTCATTATGCTGCAGCAGGTTGGCGTGGCTGCGCGAATCATCGTAGGTGTACGTTGGCCACTTTAAGAGTGATAGGGGGCGCGCACAGAGCTGATGTGCGTGGCAGGCGGCCACGATGTCCACCGGACACCCGCGATCGCTCCTCATAGAGCCAGAACGGGGATCTGTCAATGTAAACAGACAGATCCCCATTCTGACAGGGGAGTAGAGAGAGATCTGCTGTTCCTACTGATCAGGAACAGCGATCGCTCTCCTCCTCCAGTCAGTACACTCCCCCCCACAGTTAGAAACACGACTCTAGGGAACACTTAACCCCTTGATTGCCCCCTAGTGTTAACCCCTTCCCTGACAGTGACATTTATACAGTAATCAGTGGCTATTCTTAGCTCTGATTGCTGTATAAATGCCACTGGTGCCAAAAAAGTGTCAAACGTAGTTGATCTGTCCACTGCAATGTCGAAGTCCCACTAAAAATCACAGATCGCCACCATTACTAGTAAAAAAATAAATAAATAATAAAAATGCCATAAATCTATCCCGTATTTTGTAGACTCTATAACTTTTGCGCAAACCAATCAATATATGCTTATTACAATTTTTTTTACCAAAAATATGTAGAAGAAAACATATTGACCTAAACTGATGAAGAAATTTGTTTATTTATTTGAATATTTATTATAGCAAAAAGTAAAAAAATATTGGGTTTTTTTTCAAAATTGTTGCTTTTTATTTATCAGCGATCGCTCTCCTCCTCCAGTCAGTACACTCCCCCCCACAGTTAGAAACACGACTCTAGGGAACACTTAACCCCTTGATTGCCCCCTAGTGTTAACCCCTTCCCTGACAGTGACATTTATACAGTAATCAGTGGCTATTCTTAGCTCTGATTGCTGTATAAATGCCACTGGTGCCAAAAAAGTGTCAAACGTAGTTGATCTGTCCACTGCAATGTCGAAGTCCCACTAAAAATCACAGATCGCCACCATTACTAGTAAAAAAATAAATAAATAATAAAAATGCCATAAATCTATCCCGTATTTTGTAGACTCTATAACTTTTGCGCAAACCAATCAATATATGCTTATTACAATTTTTTTTACCAAAAATATGTAGAAGAAAACATATTGACCTAAACTGATGAAGAAATTTGTTTATTTATTTGAATATTTATTATAGCAAAAAGTAAAAAAATATTGGGTTTTTTTTCAAAATTGTTGCTTTTTATTTTGTTTATAGCACAAAAAATAACAACCGCAGGGGTGATCAAATCCCATCAAAAGAAAGATCTATTTGTGGGAAAAAAGGACATAAATTTTGTTTGGGTACAACCTCGCACGACTGCGCAATTGTCAGTTAAAGCAACGCAGTGCCATATCGCAAAAAATGGCCTGGTCATTCAGGCTCGGTTCACACTAGGGCTCACTCCCCAAGGCGACCTGCCCACGACTGCCATGGCGACTTGCAAAACAACTTCTGTATAGAAGTCTATGCAAGTCGCCCCAAGTCGCCCCCAAAGTAGTACAGGAACCTTTTTCTAAGTCGGAGCGACTTGCGTCGCTCCAATTAGAACGGTTCCATTGTACAGAACGGGAGGCGACTTGTCAGGCGACTAGGTCGCCTGACAAGTCGCCCCCGTGTGAACCGGGTCTAAGGGGGCAAATCCTTCTGGCTCTTTAGTGGTTAAAAAAAGGTCTCACTGATAGTCCAGCCCTATGAGTAGATAGAATGTGGAGAGAAAACACATGAAGCTGCACAGCTGCAGCCTTTTTCATTATGATGTGAGTGTCTGGATATACTGTGTGGCCAAGAATATTGACAGCAACTGAACTAAAGTGCAGGGAAGGCAGCTTACGTATAGATATTTTAACTGTGTATCTGTGTGATCTGTTTAGCTGGGATTACATTTTAAAGGACCTGAGAATTTTGCATAAAGGTAACCATTTTAAGACCCTTTGCAAACATGGCTTACCTCTGTATACCCATATGCGTCACCTAGTTCCCATTCAAATTTTTTTGATGGAGTTTTTCTTTAAAAGCATAGCAAATGTAATTACATACACAAAATAATATTTAAACGCAGATGGCATCTTTTGATGTTGCAGTGTTATTCTCACTTTGGAGAAAAATGTTAGAAATGAGCAAAAACAGATTGACTGAGTTTCCAGTGGAAGAAGTCACACAGATTTGGTGACAGAAAAGAATGTAGAAAGCAGAAATTAAAATAATGAAATTAAATTTGAACATGTATTAATTTATCTGAAAAACAGATTTAAAAATAATCAGGGCATTCTGGATACATTTAAATAGAGCACTGTATTAAAGAAAACACTGCACTCAAATTTTATATATAATGAAAAACCCCTTTCATCAGGTCAGCCTGTCGGTTTTTTAGGCAGACCTAATTGAACCCTATGGACCAGCGGGTGTAAATGGAGCTGCTTACCTCTGATCCACTATGGTCTGCTAAAAACAAACCTAAGGCAATCCATCCTTCTCTATCTAGGCTGATCAGATCAGAGGTAGTCAGTGTAAACAGACAACGGAGTCTGTTTACACCCGACTTCCCATAGAGCAGAGTGGGCTCTGTCTGTGTCTGCTCTGCAGAAACTGAGTAATACATAGACCTGTCATCCCTCTGCTCTGTTCTGATCAGCAGAGGATCAGCGGACAGATCCCCTGCTGATCAAAACAGAGTTTGCCCTCTGTGAAAGTGGCCTAAAGCCTAGTACAAACTAGTGTTTTTTTTTTTTTTTTTTGTTGTTCAACCTGACAGCTCAGAAGGAGCTGCTGTATTAAAAATCCGATGTTAGTATAGCGATCTTCCCTGCTGTGCTATTGTGTTCTGACAGCAGGACGGTCCCCCCACCAGAACATTCCGGTCAGGGCTCTCAGCCATTGGCTGAGAGTGCTGAACAGGAGCCAATTGGCAGACATTTTTTTGGTCATGTCCCTTCAACAGAAGCCAGTTGAACGTTGAACTGACTCCAGTACACACAGGCTGGATGTCGGACAGTTTCTATTGAATCAGCCTGCCTGACATTTGGGCCGTGTGTACTAGGCCTACGTTCACTCAAAAACTGTGTTTAGTTTTGACTGGATGCTAGCACATGTAAAACTATAAACCTTTCCTTATTGACTCCTTTGAGTCAATATACGGCATCATCCTGACCTTTCCCATTTTATTTCTGTTTTCAGTCAGGATGATCTGCTATTATAGAATGGTAGTTAATGATCTCTAAATGTAATTAAAATTTCACAGAAAACATATTGTTATATGTATAAACGTGAGCAGAAACTACTGTGTACCATATTCTCATTATATGCACTATGTTGAAAATGAATAAAAACCAATTGAATTAAAAAGGAACCCCAGACCAAAATAACACAAAAAACTGAAAAGCCTATTAAATGAAAACATTTGAAAAAACATTATTTGAGGCAAAATTCACCTTTAATCCAGTGCTCTCCCTCACATTACTTCTTTTCTGCCACTAAACATCTATAACTAAATAGTCTAATGCTCAGCATCATTCAACCCACTTAATCTAAACCCAGGCTGTCATGGACCTACCCCAGCTTGTAACTGGACTGTGAAATGAAAAGCTGCACATTGATGAGCTCAATAAAAATGTTGTGGAGTGAGGCTAAAAACTCTAGAGGAGATAAATTAATCCTTCACTAAATTACAACTGCCCAAAGTCCTTGTGGGGGCAAACTTGCCTAATATATGGCTGTATAAATTATTTGATTTATCCAGTCATGACTATGTTTGGGCAAACAACACTTTCCACTACACCAATATATTGCTCAAAGCCAGGCTTGTGGAACCATGGTTTTTGTTAGGAATACTATATAATCCACTGGGTGAAATACCCAGACATATTAAGCACAATCTCATTCTGCATGCTTGCTCTCATTGTTGGGCAGTAGATTGGAAAGATTCTACAGTTCCCAAGTCCTAACTCTCCGTTAATATCCCTTACACCCTCAGGATCAGATTTCTCAGTATTTTGACACTAGCAATCAAATGGGATAGAGAGTAGGCACAAAGGTAAGTGTTCTTCTATGCTTGGCAGTAGCAGTTTAGGGTCCCACCTACACAATTACTACATTATGCCCAAGTCAAATATTTTCTATATACCTATATGGGCCCTTGCCGGAGCCTTACCATTCACCAGACCTCACTTGAGTCCTATCGAAACCACATACAAAAGGAATCTATCATGGTTCTCCTCAACCCTAATGGCAGCCTTGTGTTTAGACCTCCCTATTTCCATGAGACTCTATTGTTAAGTGGGCAGCCTTTTTTAACCTTATTATTGAGAAACCCTGCCAATCCTTCCAACAAGGCTGGTTATGTACTAAGCAGGCTGTCAGTCAGTAATGGATAATGTAGGGAAATACAATTTAAACTTATAGATGGGGCTAATCAGGCTTTTAACATGCTTTAACATACCCTTTAATTGGATCAGCTGTTGCCCTAAAAATAATATGGATGGCCCTAATGTTATATACCTGATGATGCAATTTCCTATTATTTGCAAACAGTGCTATCATAAACAGGTTTCATGTATTAGGCCACTTTGCCCTTCAATTTTTCTCTTATATATTCAACACAGGATAGAGAGAGGGGCAGGAGTAAGGTGCCCTTAAGAAGGTTGAAAACCCATTGCCTTGTGACCACAAAGATAATCATATTGACATGTTGTTAGCAATTGAAGCAATTTTATTTCATCTAATGTTCATTTAAAAAGCTAATAAGCAGTCTTTCATTCTTCAAATTATGGTCTGCATATTTAGGCTCTGAATTATCCAGTCCAAATGTCCACTTGGTAGAAACTATGCCAAATTTCCAATACACATTCTGGTACAGAACAGTGATGCTTCAAGGCATTTTAGGCAAGCTAGATGTCCTTCATTGGTATATAGAGAGATGCAGAGTGCTAATAGCATAGTGTATTTGGGGCACTGGAGAATCTGATTAAAGCTGTTTTGGTTAGAATGTTACGTGTTATTTCTTATTGTTATAACTTATTGTTATCTAAAAATACTCTGCATTATGGCTGTACACTCCTTTCTAGTTCTATCAAAGTACAATTTTCTTTATATACGTTGTATTACATTGTACATGATAAGATTGGGTAGTGGACTGCTGCCAATTATATTGAAAAATATGTTAGCAAGAATGTAAGCTTTTGTGTATATGCAATAATGAAGCTCTAAAATATATATATATATATATATATATATATATATATATATATATATATATATATATATATATATATATATATGATATAACTGGTCATGCCACAACATGTGGACATCCTGTGGGTATCACACCTTTAACTCACTCACTCTGCAATAAACATTGCCATACAGTATGTGTGTGTATATATAACTATGTGTACTGTCTAATATTGCAAAAATCTTTTTAGACCACATCCACGTTACATTGCGGAGACTTCACTGAGGAAGGAGTCTTAAAACTCTGAAACGCATTGTATTTTGCTATGCAATCTCTGCATGTCCATTGTAACAGTATCATTATGTGATTCTATCATGAGCAACAATGTACCTCACTTTTAAATGTATTTATAATTTGATTCTGTGTACTGTATAAAATCATTTTTTTCTATGAATAAAACTATAGCTTTTTAATAGAATTACATGTTCACTCTGTGTCCCCAGTTAGGAGAATAGAATCTCCCTATTCTTTTGAGAAGCTTTAACATCACCATCAGGTCACCACTTTACTTTGTATGTCAATATTAACTGAAATGCCATGTGATGGTAATTTTCTTGCCATACTCAATAAATATATACTGTACTGCATATAAAAATTTGGGAATAGGGACTTTAAAAGGTGCCTGAGTCAAGAAAATACACTATAACATGTTTTAAAATATAGCAAATTATATTCCATACATTAAAAAAGATATAACAATCTTCTCTTAAAAAAGTTTTTCACAAAAGTAATGATTAGATATGCTTAAAATATACTGTACAACGGTATTTGCTCAACATGTTTTGTCAGGATATGGCTTCTTCAGGATCCTTTATATTTTATTCTACATAATGTTCACTGCAAACAGAAAAGACACATATTAAACACAATGAGCAATGGGGCTCAATAGCCCTATTGATTAATTTAGCAAAACACAAGGTTACATTGGATCATCTGAGACTATTCTTACCCTAAAGAAATCTTCAGGTCAGTATACAGGTACACCAGGGCCACAGGACTACCATTAATAGGACATCAGTGTGTCATAGGAGGACCAAAATGCCGAAAAGAAGAATCTAAAAAAGTATATATACCACATAGGTACATGTGTATAACATATGTGCTCAATAAATTATCCTCTTTTTTGATTTGACCACAGATTTACCCAGAGGTACTTGGAAAGTCCTGCTTTGTCTTAATGTATTAACATTATCTAAATCTAGGGCTACACTAGCCATTAAATCTCTTTGCTACTGAGAGATTTGACTACTTGTTAACAGTCACCTCAGTAGTATCACTGATTTCAGTATGCTATAATTGAAGTGACTGCCAACAAGCAGCTAGTATCTCCCAGTAGCAGACATATTATTTACATTATTTCCATAACCTTACTCTGACGTCAAACATACAAAGATATTGCAGTATCGGTTTTATAAATAAGTCCATTAAACAAGTCCATTAAAAGAAAATGTATTTAGGGCTCTTGCAAACAGATCACCTAGCCAATTCTATCTGAAGCCATATTTTCTCTGCCCAGGAAGTCCAGGTGCAGCATACAGCATGTCATTAACATGAATGGCTGTGTGCCTCTGTACTTCTGTATATGGCAGTGTTATTGTAAGCATGAGTATGGCATACGTGTGTTTACAAAAAATAGAATATTTGTTGAGATAGTGACCTTACATAGGATCATGTAGTCTAATGCATCTACTATTGCTATTCCCCTTGGGGAAAGCTGACTGGAGAGATACTCCCTAGTGAGGAAGGGATGAGTCAAGTGAAAGGACAGATTTCAGCTTGCCATGTAATTAGTGAAAATGACTTTAGACCTATTTGAACTTTGATTGTATTCATTTTCAGACATGTTTGGACCAAGGAAATTGACTTTAGACTTTTCTGAAAACATAACCTGTTGAGATGTAGGTATGCAAAGAACACCGGTAGCATCATTTGTCCTGGGATGTAATTATACCCCTTTAATGGCAAAGTAGCCAAATATTTTTATAATGTTTTAGGGGAAGTCAAGGTTTAAGTATATAAGCTCTATATATAGGCTTTGTTTTGCATCCTTAGTGTGAACAAATATTACTGTTTATTAGGCGATGGTAGCACATAGTGGCACTCACGGAAGTGATACCGGATAGACCATATTCAATGTTACTTTAACCCATTTAATAGCTATAACATATGTGAGTTTGCCACATTTGGCTAACTTGAACACTTTATAGTAAAAGGAAAGATCAAAACCGCTGTGATGTGCTATGACTGTGTGTTCAAAGTGGTTGCAAACTTCAGAAATCAAAGATGAACAAAGCCTATCTCTCTATATTCTGTACTTATCCTAAATTAAGAGCACTAAGTGTCATTTCTGTCTGCTGCTTCATTCCTCTAATATCTGCATGAGACATTTCTGACAAGTTTTCCTGACACTAAGAGAAAAAAGGTGACGGGGAGGGAGTTCCAGCTGATTGACAGCCTCAGCTCTGTTCCTGTGTGTTGCGTGAAGGGGGTGTGTTCCTTCCCTCCAATCAGCTCTCAGAGGCCTCACTGAGCTCTACAGAGTGTAACTTCAGCTCTCTGCCTCCTTTTTTAAAGGTTCAGGCAAGCTTTATAAATTCTGACTTTGAACAGATGTATAGAAGAGAAAACTGCAGATAGACAGGTACAATGTATGTAGGAGAATTTGTTTTATCTCTGTGTATTACATGCGGCCAATCACTTCACTGGGTATACAGTATGTAAGGGTTTGCAACCACTTTGATCCTATTGGTAGTATTGTTCCAAAAACACATCAAGCATAATTTTCAAATCTTGCAAAATATTATAAGGAATCTCAATAGCAAGGTTCTATACAGGTATATTATTAGATACTGGGCATAATGTTTAGCTTAAGGAAGATTATCTTTAACAAGACTGAATATAAAACCATGCCACCTAGTAGCAAGATGTCATGCGGTCCGCACCAAATATCCAGTGATTTTGCATAGAAACCGGTTATAGTATGGTGCACTGACGCACCAGTGCCATGTGAGTACCCCGGTGAGGGGAGCGTTTTCTTTTAATAAAAGTATTTTGACTATATTACACTATATAGTTTCCTTTTCATTTATATGTATGGAGCCACATTGTTTCCAGCTGGAGGAGTGCAGCAGACATTGAGACTGAGCCCAGGGGTGGCTCCAAAGCGTATTTGGACTCAGGGTAGCAGCTGACTCACACGCTCTGAGGTGAGCACATTAGCTTAAGGGAGTCACAAAGGTGCACCGGAGCATGTTTTGCAGCACTCAGGATATCGTCGGCATGATGTTGGATTGTTGTCACAGCTGAACACCACCTGCACGCATTGTTTTATTATCACTGCTGGACATTATTTGCACGCACTATTTAGAGTGCTAAAGAGAACTTTTTTCATTTATTATTTATTCATTCAGACAAGCAGGATACTTTATATTGAACACTAAGCACTTTTTATGTTTATTAAGACACTATGTATGGTGTAACAAGCACTAATAAGCACTAATTTATGGTGTAACAAGCACTTGTTTTTTCACACCTTGTTTATTTATTCAACATTCATATTATTTGTATTTAATATTATCTGACCAGTAAGCACAGAGTTGGTTATTAATAATTTTGTTTTTTGGGGTCACCCAAGCGCAGCGCATAACTTGTAAATTTGCTGAATATATATATTAGTTTATGGTTATGAAATCTAAAGATTTCAGACGGGGAGTGTTGTGTTACACTATCTGATTTATTATTGCTCTGTGTCTTTAAGCTCTGTTCCCTTCTGTCTAACTGGACTCTCTCCCCCACTGTAGTTCTGTATATTCCCCTTCCCTTCCTGTCTGTTATTCATTTGCTCAGTATACCACCTTGCTGTAACATCTTTCCATGTGGCTTACAACCCCAACGTTTTTCTACCTATGAATATCCATCATTAAACGGAACATTTAAAAGGATTCATCATCTGTCTCTCCACACAGTGAGTTTATTCATCGAGTTAAGCTGTCTGAATTGATGCAAGGGATAAATAGAACATCAGGTCGTGTACGCCCTATATGAAGCTGGAGATAAAGTTTATGGCCTTGTAGTTGAGTCAGAACAATAAAGATAACTGTCATATTCTCTAAATGAACCTGGACTCATTCCATCATTTTATTATATAATATGCTATTAGCACCTGTGTCCTCAAGTGTAAAATCCAGTGAGATTTCCTAAACTCAGGGAGTTGCAGGTGCCACGTATAGCTGACAATATTGGCGAGTAGCTGTTTGTGGTCATACTTATGTAGATGCTGAACTCTTCTGAATTGGCTTTTATGCACACATGCATGTATGGTATATTTCCCCAAATGCAAAAGGGGCACTTTTGGGGAAATATGCTGTGTGTGCATGTGAAAGCAAACACTGATGCAGGAACATTTAAAGTTTACATGAGTGCGGACATGTACAAGCATTCACTTGTATTGGCAGCTGTACATGGAACCTGTGGTAGCCCCCTTTTCTTCAAGACAAACCTGAACACTTTAGCGGTGCAAGGCAAAAAAAAATAATTGTAGTATATATAACCAATGAAAAAAGAAATGCAATACAAGTAGATGTAAACCTGTGGTGCACTAAACTGCATGGTACTTTTTTACCATACATTTTGCTGAAGGTGAATGAGCGCAAAAAAGTAAAGTGTACACCTGCAAAAGGGCTGTGTATGTTTTTGTGCATTGCAGGATTGTATGCAACATTGCATGCATTTCTGAAATGCACAAATGTCTACCTAGGGCAGGGGTGGTAAATTAAAATTCAAGGAGTTTTGGTCACTAAAATTTTCTTCCAGCTGAGGTCCAAATTGCGCTCTGATATAACATAAAAGTAGGTCAATCGCATCCATATTTCAAGCAAAAGAAAATAAACCACCTAATTTAAGATGTCCCAATCAGAGTACCCCCTTAGATCGGTTACACCCATCAGAGTCTCCCCTTACATCAGGTGTCCCCATCAGAATGCCTCCTTACATCGGTGCCCCATCAAAGTCCCTCCTTACATCTGGTGTCCCCATCAGAGTGCTTCCTGAATCTGGTGTCCCCATCAGAGTGCCTACTTACATCAGGTGTCCCCATCAGAGTGCCTTCTTAATCTGGTGTGCCCATCAGAGTGCCTCCTTATTCTGGTGTGCCCATCAGAGTGCCTCCTAAATCTGGTGTCCCTATCAGAGTGCCTCCTTAACCTGGTGTCCCCATCAGAGTGCCTCTTTAATTTGGTGCGCCCATCAGAGTGCCTCCTTACATCAGGAGTTCCCATCAGAGTGCCTCCTTAATCAGGTGTCCCCATCAGAGTGCCTCCTTAATCTGGTGCCCCCATCAGAGTAACTCCAGTTGTCCCCCCTGTACTTACAGATCACACTCTGTATAGACAGCAGCTCCTCCTTCATCTCCCCAGTCATATAAATCACATGACAAGGGGAGAGAGGAAGGACAGACTGTCTTCATTCCTTAGCAGTCCCGTGCTGCAGTGCCTGCTCTCTATCACCATCTGCAGGCTGGAGGGAGGAAAACACCTCATCCTCTCTACAGCTATCTTAGGCCACTACATTGACAATGTGTCTACATTGTCAGCATTGTTGGTATATATATATATTTTTTGTTTGAGATTTCCCTATCTTGGTATGTTCATGTATTTTGATTTTGATTTTTAGGATGCTTCTTGATAGGGGGTCATGGTTGTCCCTTGTGTGCTAGTATATTCCATCTTAGTTCTTCTTGGCTTACCTTTTTTCTTTTCCTGCTATGTTCCCTCTTTTCTTTCTTCTATTTCTCTTTCTTACTTTTTATAGTGGTGAATAGAAAAATAGAGGAATTTTAGTAATCTAAACTTTATCATTGTACGATTATATGGCTACGAACTAATATTGAGAAGGGATTGTACCATATTTTAGAGCTACATGCACCAGTATTTATACACAGGGGATGGGCGTCTTGGTCTTTTCCCTCGTTGTTTATTTGTTGGTGCATGATATATTTTTTATTACATACAGTATTATTTTATATGTTATGTTTTTCTTTTTTAGGTTGCACTGGTGTCTCTAAGTGTGGGATTGTTTATGTCCTTTATTATTACATATATCTTTGACATGTGGAATCTCCAGGATGGAGAGTTTTTCCATCTGTTTAATGGTTAAACCTTGGATTTTAGATGTTCACAGGTGCTTCCCATTATATTACTAATGGCATATATGTCTTGTCTATTTGTCTAATTACTCAGGTGTATATAATGTATGTATGTAAATTCACCACTCTAGCTATGACTAAGCAGTGTGCCTGGTGTGAAACATGTCAGTAGAAGTGCAGTTAGTCTGTACCCACCTTTGATGCCTTGATTTTACTTTTCAATAAAGGTGAATATTTGGAGTGCAGCTATCCAGCCTTTCATTTTTCTCCATTATCTCTGTTGCAAACAGAGCCAGCAACCTGTTTAACTGTGGAGACAGCTGACCTCAGGAGAGGTAATTATTCTGGAACGGTGAACACCTATATTCACTGTTGGGACTGTATTGGACAGGTGACGAGCAGTGCCTGGTTTTCTCCACACATACCACTTAGAATTAAGGCCAAAAAGTTCTATCTTGGTCTCATCAGACCAGAGAATCTTATTTCTCACCATCTTGGAATCCTTAAGGTGTTTTTTAGCAAACTCCATGCGGGCTTTCATGTGTCTTGCACTGAGGAGAGGCTTCCGTCGGGCCACTCTGCCATAAAGCCCCGACTGGTGGAGGGCTGCAGTGATGGTTGACTTTCTACAACTTTCTCTCATCTCCCGACTGCATCTCTGGAGCTCAGCCACAGTGATCTTTGGGTTCTTCTTTCCCTCTCTCACCAAGGCTCTTCTCCTCCGATAGCTTAGTTTGGCCGGATGGCCAGCTCTAGGAAGGGTTCTGGTCATCCCAAACATCTTCCATTGAAGGATTATGGAGGCCACTGTGCTCTTAGGAACCTTAAGTGCATCAGAATTTTTTTGTAACCTTGGCCAGATCTGTGCCTTGCCACAATTCTTTCTCTGAGATCTTCAGGCAGTTCCTTTGACCTCATGATTCTCATTTGCTCTGACATGCACTGTGAGCTGTAAGGTCTTATATAGACAGGTGTGTGGCTTTCCTAATTAAGTCCAATCAGTATAATCAAACACAGCTGGACTCAAATGAAGGTGTAGAACCATCTCAAGGATGATCAGAGGAAATGGACAGCACCTGGGTTAAATATATAAGTGTCACAGCAAAGGGTCTGAATACTTAGGACCATGTGATATTTCAGTTTTTCTTTTTTAATAAATCTGCAAAAATGTCAACAATTCTGTGCTTTTCTGTCAATATGGGGTGCTGTGTGTATATTAATGAGGGAAAAAAATGAACTTAAATGATTTTAGCAAATGGCTGCAATATAACATATAAGTGTGAAAAATTTAAGGGGGTCTGAATACTTTCCGTCCCCACTGTATATGCATTCACATTAGCGATGGCAGAATAACATTTCTTAGGATCCATTCACACCATCTGCTGCGTTACAATGCAGCAGATGGTGTGCAGTGTGATCAGTGCAGTGCCAATGCGCCGATCAGTGACATTACATTGGCCAGCATGCAATGACTGCGCTGCACTGGAAAAAAGCACTACCAACCATACTTTTTTTCAGCGCACATCACCACCGTAACGTGCCCCAGTAAACATTATTCTTTATGTGTCACAATCCTAAAGTGCAGTTCCTGTAGCAACTGCCTGAGTTAGTATGAATCAACTCCAAAAGTCATTAGAGATCACACAATGCTAGCAATGAGTGGTATTTTGAAGTACAACATATGAACATTTCAAGGGTGCCCTTTTCTAAACTGTATGATCACAAAATTTGGAACACATATCTCGAATCCATAAGTTCATTCAATGTAGAGTAGATCCAGCTATCATAATAAGGGTCTGATTTTTCCCTAGCTGCTTATCTGCTCTGAAATGGAACTCTTTTGGCTGTCAGTCTGTCATATTAAAGCACCTACAAATGGAAACAAATAAAAACAATACAATTAAATTGATGCAAATGCACAAAAACATTTTTATTAGGTGGCTTAGCAGAAGCATTAGAGTGATAGGGTTTTCATATACTAGATTGCCCGGGATTTAATACAGACACTCAGACTTTGTAATAATCCATAAAGCAGCACAAGCAGACATTAGTATCAACTTGAGCACATCATAGTAATTGGCTGAGCAGGTGGCTCTTTCCCATTGCACCAGTACAATAGGTAGTGTTTTATTGAAAGTTATTCTAGAAAATGTTTATGGAAAGGAGGTCTGGTAGAATAATTCCCAAACCAAATGCCGCAAAACATTTTTGTAAGTCCCGAGTGAATAAATGGTTTAGACAAGATATAAACAATTTAAGTAAAAACTTCAGTTCTGTTAACAATGATGTAACATACTATAAATAGCTAACACACAAACCATTCTGTGATTTAAAGTTTTTTTTTCCTAATATCCTTCCACTTTATGCTACTTTCACACTGAAAGTGTCCAGCATCAGCGGTAAAGCGCCACTAGTTTTAGCTTTTCGGCCGCTAGCAGGGCGCTTTTAACTCCCGCTAGCAGCTGAAGAAAGGGTTAAAAGTGCCCAAGTTGCAGTGCTGCCGAAGCACTTTGCAGGCACTTCAGCAGCGGTGCCCATTCATTTCAATGGGCAGGGTGTTTTGGGAGTGGAGTATACACCACTCCCAAACTGCCCCAAAGATGCTGCTTTCAGGACTTTTCAGAACGTCCCGCAAGTGTGAAAGGTCACACTGAAATGAATGGGGAGGCGGTTTTCAGGCACTAGTTAGAGGCTATTTCTAGAGTTAAAATGCCTGAAAACCGCCTCAGTGTGAAAGCAGCCTTAAAGCATGGAATTGTTTTAACAGAACTATAGGAGGTGTAGCACCCTCTAGTGTGTGCTCGATGTAGTTTAGGTTTTGTAGTGTAGGCTAAGCCTGAGATGTCAATCTGGGTCAGGGTTCAGTGACTCAGGGCTGGATGACTCATCCTGACAGCTCTTCTGGTGCCTCCCCCTGTTT
Source organism: Lithobates clamitans (assembly GCA_037952925.1). Taxonomy (NCBI): domain Eukaryota; kingdom Metazoa; phylum Chordata; class Amphibia; order Anura; family Ranidae; genus Lithobates; species Lithobates clamitans. Next base: position 2,221,963 of record JBBGZY010000773.1, on the reverse strand, counting down.
CTGGGACATCGGAGAATGTTCTAGAGCTAGTGGGCAGGAGGTTAGGAGGTGCTGCCTGGAATATTTATGAGGCACTCAATCCCCAGGAGTGGGCTGGCAAGGAGCAGAGCTTACCTAATAAATAAGCATGAGCCATGCCAGCAGGGGCAGTTGGGTGGAAGATGGAGATATTGTGCTGAGGAGGCTGTCGGTGGCCCTCAGGGTGCCTCCTAGTCTGGGGGTGTGACCTTGGGCCGGGGCTCAGGTGCTGGAAGGATCCTGCCATAACACACGGAGGAAGCCCTTCCTCGAGGCACAGGAACAACAGAGAGGACAGTGTGAGTAAATCAGCACTACTGGGGACTTACAAGGGGGAGACTGCTAGTTTTCCCTGAAGACAGTGGTGTGCTTAAATGATAAGTTCATGTTAGGGAACATGTTACATGTTCCACCTGTTTTTAGGGTGGAACATGTAACATGTTCCCAATGCTGCAGCCGCTGCCCACTAACCTCCCCGTGGCAGCAGTATGTGAAGAACTTACCTGTACTAGTTGTCACTTTTTAAAATCAGCTCCGTCCACACGGACGCGTCATTCATCATTCATTCACACAGCTCTGTGTGTGAATGAACTACAAGCCTGAACATCCTTAGCAGCTGTCAGCTTGTAGTTCTTAATGAACTACCACAGTGCTGTGGAGTGCCATGCTAGTTCATTGATTTCTCCCTGTCATTGTATCTGCCTGTCCATACAGAATGTTTGGCATGCAGAAATACTGACGGAGATCTGAAGGAGACCTGCATGGCATCAGCGATCTTCTCTCTGGTGTAATGCTTTACAGGCTCCAAAAGAAAAAAATAATAAATGCACATTCTTTTACCTGCAAAAAAATGGGCATTTATTATTTTTTGCAAAAAGGTGAACTTATCCTTTAAGTCTTCAGCCTTCCCCAGGAGTTCTCTTGAGGGTCAGTCGTGTTGGCTGGTGAGAGTCAACTGGGTGGGCTTGTGAAGACTCAGTCTGGAGGACTGGTGTGGGGAAATTAGCCTGGAGGGCTAGTGAAAGGGGCAGCTGCAGCCAGGTGGGTTCGTAATGCTTGAAAAGGTAGTGCTGGGATCAGTAGCCACAGGAGAAGATATGCAAGCTGTTTCACTGACATTTTTTCTACACAATTAGGGGCTGTGAGTCCCTGTAAAGGGCCTTTGCTGGATCTGACTGAGAGCCTGTCAGATCAACCAAAAGTGTGTGCAGGAGGAGTGACAAGGAGACTGTATATAGGAAGATGTCCCTGAAGTTGTTGCCAAAGTTTTGCTGAAATAAAGAGGGCATCCCATAACCTCCCATCCCTATCCAAGTTATTAACCCTCAATAAACAAAACAAAGTCGCAAACTGCTCTCTGTCTCTGGAGTGCCTGTGAAGATTTGGTGTGTCTGACTTTGCAGGAGTGGGGGATACAGTTCATCTGTGGCTCCTTCACAGTGAGTTTATTCATTGAGTTAAGCTGTCTGAATTGATGCAAGAGATACAAAAGGTCACCAGGTCCTATAACCCCTATATAAAGCTGGATATGAAGTTTATCACCTTGTAGTTGAGTCAGAACAGTAGAAAAACAGAGTTTCACAGCCTAATTACAAGATTTCTGCATGACAGTACTGATACAGACAAGATTACTGCCCTCATTGCAAGGAAGAACAAGAGAGCAGCACGTGTAATCCTCATAACCTGAGTCCAGGCTGCATGGTGTCATATTATAGCACACACAGCTACAGCTATCCTGCATATCACTCAGTCATTATCTGCCATGAGTTACCACGGCTCTGAATATGAACACACAGCAGCCCCAGCGCAAGACCCTGAGCCTGCTGAGTTACCCAAACGCTCAGTCATACCAACTTGGAAAGTAATGGATTATTATGAAGCTTTAAGAACTGAATTGACAACTAGCTTGAAGTTATTATGGGAAAAAGTTATTACTCAATCGAATACACTGTCTGTTGAACGTGAACTACGGCCACTAGAGGGCACTATTAAACAACTTTCTGCCTCATATAAGCGCTATGAGCTTACCAGCAACAAGTTCATTAACGTCTTACAAAGTATGAAAACAGAAGATTCACTGGAGGAATTAAACAGCTTCCAGGATCTTAATCTGGAAAAAGACAGTTTTATCCAGCAAACCAAATCAAAGGCAGGAGCAAAGATAGAGCTGCTACAGGACACTGCATCGCACACATCTGTTTCCACCAGACGTTCTAAGAAGTCCTCTAAATCCCATAGTTTAAGATACTCAACATTCAGTGAGTGACTTATTACTGCCCACGCTGAAGCAGAAGCCAGCAAGGTGCAAGTTGCATATGCTAAAAGAGAGCAGAGTTAAAAAAATCAGTCAGCACATCAAAGAGCAGAGTTGGAAACTCAGATAGCATGTCAAAAAGCAGAGTTGAAAACTCAGTCAGCACGTCAAAGAGCAGAGTTGGAAACTCAGAGAGCAGCAATTGAAATCTTAAACGAACAGTGTAAATATGATGCAGCTGTGGCAAAGCTAAGGGTCCTAGAGCAAGCTATCAGTGCAGACGAAGGTGCAAGTTAGAAAGACAGCATCAACCTAAACACAGCAGATATGGAAGATTCCCTCAAATGCACTAAAGACTATGTCCTAAGCCACTGCAGTGTACACTTCATGGTCTCCAATGCTCTTGACAACTTAGAGACTCCTTTACAGCATCAAGTTAAAGAGGTTCCAGCAATTTCCTGCATGCAAAATCACTCCGGTGCTTTTCCAGTGTGCCTACCTAACCTTCCTTCATACGTTACAGAGCATCAGAGCAAGCTGCAAGCAAGTCATCAATCTCCTGTCATCAGTACAGCCTTAAATCAACATACCATTGGAACAACTGACTTCAAACAAGCAACTCACCTGAATGCATCTGCTGCACCATATTTCCTTGTGTCTTTTAACAACAATGTTCAGCCGTCGTGCATAAAGGCAGAGACAACTGAAACTGCAGAGTTTGTGAGGTACATACTTTGCAGAGAGCTCACAAAGACTGGTCTTACCAGTTTTGATGACTAACCTGAGAACTACAGAAGTTGGAAATGTGCCTTCAGAACTGCAATTAGTGATCTTGGCATTACAGCTGATGAAGAATTGGATCTGCTGATCAGATGGCTTGGTCCTCTATCTGCTGCGCGTATTAAGCTATTAAGATCAGTTTTCATGGACAATCCTACAGCAGGCCTCACAGCTGCATAGGATCGACTAGAGCAAAGTTATGGCAGTCCAGAAGCTATAGAAAATGCTTTGTTCATGCATCTGGAAACCTTCCCAAAGATATCTGACAAGGACAACAAGGAGTTCCAGAGACTGAGTGACCTTCTCCTTGAGCTTCAGCTAGCTAAGGCAGACCCTAAACTACCCGGACTCAGTTACCTGGACACTGCCAGAGGGGTAAACCCAATCGTCTCCAAGCTCCCACATGGTTTGCAAGAGAAATGGTCTGCACTAGAGTCATCATACAAAAAAAGAACAAGGTTTCCTTCCCTCTATTCTCTTTCTTCTGCAAATTCATCAGGAAAATTGCAGAAACCAAGAACAATCCAAGTTTTTGCTACGGTGAGTACAGTCTCTTCTCACCCTTTCCTAAGAGTACCAGTCTTCAGGGCAGCTATAGGAACCGTAGAGGCCCAGTATCTGTGAAAAAGACTGACATCATTCCCACTCCTACCACAGTTGTAGCTGCAAACAGAGCAGGAAGATTGAAAACCCCTTTTGTCACTCAAGACAAACCTTCTGCCAAATGGCCGAAACACTTACTTTGAGCCATGCCCACATCAATACTGGATGAAAGAGAAGATAGCCAGCCATAAATGGCAACATGGTAGCCCAGGTAACACAAGCCCTTTCTCCTGCCATGACGATGACCTTGGCTCTGCAATCTTTGATGCAACCAGTAAAAATGATATACTGGCTCCTTCAATGGAAGACAAAGAATTTTAAAAAAGGTCATGCAAAATGAGTTCTTTCAAGATGATTCCAATAATTGAGTAGCACCCCTACCTTTTTGTCTCCAAGAGATAGATTGCCCAACAACACTAGCAGGCCATCAGTAGATTCTCCTCCTTAAAGAGCAACTTAGGCAGAAAACCAGAGATGCAAAAGCGCTTTGTGGACTTTATGCAAAATATATTTGACAGCGACCATGCAGAACCTGCACCCCACTAAAGGATGGAGAAGAACCCCCTCTTCTGTATGTAGTGTGCCATTCTCCAGTGTGGATACCCAAGGCAATTTTTAAGCAGCTAAATTCACACATATCCAGTTTTTTGTGGGGCTCCGGCCCCCCACGTTTCCGATTGTCCATTCTCCAAAGACCCTGGACCCAGGGGGGTCTGGCCTGCCCTTATTTTTTCCTTTATTTTATTGCGGCGATGCTTACCCATGCTCACAACTGGCTCATTTCGGATGCCAACAATGCAGCAGTTGCCTTGGAGGCTGCTGTTGTGGGGTCATTCGAAGCACTGCAGAATATTTTATTTCGAGGTTCTAGGGCTCCACATCCCCACACTATCTCATTGAAAACAGTGCTTAGAGCATGGTCTGGGGTGGCCGGCCCTCAGGTGGCCAATCCCCAAGTGCGTTCCCCAAATACTCCGCTGTGGATTTTCTTGGGTGATACCTGTCACATATCACATATCTATGTAAATTGCTGAGCATTACACTCATCCTGTTTTTTTTAGCAGCAAGCTATGGGGTTATTTTGTTGTTGTTTAACTTGTTTAAACTAGTTTAGGCTAGTAGTTAAGGTATAGTATGCCTTGCCTATTGTTTGTTACACTTTGAGCCGGGGGAATGCCCAGAGGCTCTCTTATGTAACTTTTGTTTTTCTGAAATAAATTTTAAAAAAAGGAGGGAGAAGAATGCTGGTATCTTCGATCCTTTGGCATGTATCACCCACGCAAACCAGACCATATCAGTGTTGTCTTTGATTCCAGTGCTCAGCATGAAGGTGTTTCTCTTAACAACATGCTCCTTATGGGGCCCAACTTGAAAAACAGTCTAATAGGAGTTTTGATTCGCTTCAGACAAGAGCCCATAGCAGTAATGGCCAACATTCAACAAATGTTTCACTGCTTCATTGTCAGAGAAGACAACAGAAACTACCTTTGGCACAAAGAGAATGACATCAACAAGGAAGTGATAGATTATCGAATGAAGGTACATGTCTTCGGTAACAGTCCTCCCCCTGCAGTGGCAACTTATGGGCTAAGGAGAACAGCTCAGGCTGGAGAAGAAGAATATGGATCTAATGCGTGCCAATTTGTTGAAAGAAACTCCTATGTTGACGACGCATTCAAGTCCTTTCCAACCGGTAAAGAAGCAATCGATTTTCTCACCAGAACTAAGGAGATGCTGTCTGTAGCAAACCTTCGCCTTTACAAGATTATATATAACAGACAAGAACTTATGAATGCCTTTCACTCTGAGGACTATGCCACTAGTCTAAAAAAAACCTTGATTTAGGTACAGATGTGCCTGCTGTACAGCAAAGTCTGGGTTTGTTGTGGAACATCAAACAAGACACATTCACCTTCCAAGTATCAACTTGTGACAAACCCTTCACTAAGAGAGAAGTCCTGTCAGTGGTGAACAGCATCTATGACCTGCTGGGTTTCATTGCTCCAGTTACCATTCAAGGTAAGATTGTGCTAAGACATTCATCTACTGGGAAATAGACTGGGATACTCCTTTACTTAGCGAGAAACAAAACAAGTGGAATCTCACGTTGCTATGTTTCAACTTCCATTTCAACTGCTTGTTGGAGAGAGATTCATATTTTCTCAGATCAGTTGAAGCTATTGCTGCAGTAGCCTACTTAAAGACCTCTGAAATTAATGGAGAATCACATTGTTGTTTTGTCCTAGGCAAGGCAAAACTCATTCCCAAACCTGCACATACCATACCAAGACTTGACATCTGTGCAGCAGATATTGCACTTAAGAAGAGATAGTTATCTGTTGTGTGTAAAAATAGGTGTATCAGGAGGAATTCGGGAGAATCAGAAATGGAATCGAATTGCCTAAAAACAGTTCACTTTTCAATCTAAACCCTGTAGTTGACACCAATCAGCTGCTGAGAATTGATATTGGGAAATCCGACCTAAGAAAAGACCAGCAAAGAACAAAATCCTTTAATCATACCAGGTCAACATCATGTTACTACTCCTCTGGTTCGTCACCACCATGAACGGGTGCAACACCAAAGCCGTCAGTTCACAGGAGGTGCCATCAGGACAGCTGGCTTGTTGATTGTCAGTATGAAGAGGTGCAGCTCCTCCCTGCTCTTCAGGTGCGTCAAGTGCCACAAGTTAAGAGGAAAACATCAACAGCAACAAATGGCAAGTCTCCCAGCTGATCGCCTATGTACAGATCCACCCTTCACCTATGTTGGAGATCTCATTCGTCTAAAGGACAAGGTCCGAAGGTAAAGGTCAAGGTAATCAAAGGAGGATCGACATGAACTTTTACTTGACCAATTACAGAGTTAGTACTCCTTTTGCCAGGTGAGTTACTTATGCAAGGACTAGCCATGCTGTTGGCATGGCGGGGAGTACTACTTGGTTCTACTTGGAACTTTTGGCATTCTCTGAAGACATCATCTGTTGGATTACTACCTGCTATCCTGTTGAACATATGTTTATGTTTGCTTGTTGCATGTTTTTCATTACAGGCTCCAGGAAAGTTATCAGTATTGGACTTTTAGATTATATATATAAAATTTAAGGTTATGAAATCTAAAGATTCCAGACGGGGAGTGTTGTGTTACACTATTTGGTTTATCATTGCTCTATGTCTTTAAGCCATCTGCCACTGTTTAAGCTGAATCCTCTCTCCCACCGTATTTCTCTATATCGCCTCCCCTTTCTTTTTTCTGGTTCATTGCTCAGTATTCCACCATGCTGTAATCATCTTTCCATGTGGCTAACAAAATTAATGTTTTCTACCTATAAATATCCTTCATTAAACGGAACATTTGAAAGCTTTATCGTCTGTCTCCTCAACAGTGAGTTTATTCATTGAGTTAAGCTGTCAGAATTGATGCAAGGGATACAAAAGGTCACCAAGTCCTATAAGCCCTATATGAAGCTGGAGATAAAGTTTATTGCCTTGTAGTTGAGTCAGAGCAAGAACTGTATTCCTGGATTGCTTCAGACAGCAATATATTACAGCAGTATGTTTTGATTTTCCTGGGTATTGGGAATTTCACCATAATGTGAAACCCATGTATGGCATGGAACGCTGTTGACCCAATTGTTTCAAATTTCTTTGCAAACAATTGGGTGAACAGAGTTTCACTTTCTCAGGGATGCACTGAGTTTGCTAGGTAATTGTTAAAGCGGAACCTTTTTTATTTTTCCCACCTGCAAGGCAAAGGCATATTGTGCATCGCATACTAGCACATTATATTAAACTTACCTTAAAACAAAGCATTCCAGCGATGCAATGTCATCACTGGAGATGGCATCCATCTTCCCCTGGTCTTCCTTCCGGGTTTATGGACTCTGGCTCTGTGACTGGCCGAAGCCACAATGATGTCACTCCCGCACATGCACGCGGGAGCCACTGGTCACAGCACAGGGCTCTGAATAAACGGCAAAGGTGACCGTTCCTTTAGAGTGCATACGCCAGTGATTTCACTGGCTGCATGTACAGTAAATATCTCCTAAACGGTGCATGTTTAGAAGATTTTTACACTACATATAGCTTTATTATATGATTACTTATAGGTAAAACTTAAGGATGTAAGTTTACTTCCTCGTTCACTTTGCTAAACATTTAATTTGCTAGTGATTATGCTCTACCTGCTTTAGTAAATTAACCTAATAAATAGTAAAAATTAAAACAATTTCACACAATGATATTTTTTTATGTGGATTGTTTGCTAATTTGCACCTAGCCAGAGGTAAAGTGTTATGGTGCCTTGGAGCACTGCAGAGGTGACTCCAAGGTTCCCTGCTTACATCACTGAGTATAATACCATAGCAGATATAATACATCATAAAATATTTTAGTTACCAGATTATTTATTATACCTTGTATGGTGCTATACCATTTATCAATGTAGGTGGTGATAGTGTACTACAGAGATGCAATGATGATTTTAGGGTCTGAAATGCCATTGCTTGACCATCAAGAAAGCAGTTGTTCTCTAAAACTAGACAATGGCATTTCTTGCCTGCTTCAAAATTAGTTATTGTTGGAATACATTGATCATTTATTTCTGTGAAACAACTACAATATATTCTTCAGCCAGTAGATGGCAGTGTTTATAGGTCTGAAGTGGCATCTATGGATACACTCTATGTCTTTTCCTTGTATAATAAAAGTTCCTGTTCCTGTTTCCAGTTAAGCAGCAAAGCCCATGTGGACTGTGCACTGTCTGTCTCTTCTGTAGGGCTATATACAACATTTCTAGCAGGTTATGGGCCCTGGCATAGCCCAGATACCCACACAGAGAAAAGCTGGGAACCAAAGCATAGCCCAGAGAAAAGCTGAGAACCCAATCATAGCCCAGTTATAGCCAGCTACAACAGATAAGATCAAGATGCAGCAAAAAGAGAACTGCAACAGAATATAAAATAAAATAAAATAACCAGTAACACAGCTGCAACAAAGCTTTAATTTGCAAATCTGACAAACCAAAACTACAATGAGAAAAAAAGAAAGGACAAGGCCTTTCCAAAGGGGTCACAGTAACTGAACACTACGGTTGAATTTATTTTAATTTTATTCGAAAAAACTCACCATAATATTAAATATGACAAAATACCAAAAATAGTGGTCTGAGTATAACCTTCCAAGATCCAACACCTAGACCAGCTTCCCAAGGGAATAATCCGGTGACTTCAGGAGTGGAGCTCGGCTCAGAAAGGATGGGTGGAGGTATGAGGAGACACAGACGTGGGTGAGAGTATTTTACATTGCTACCATTCAGTTGAACTTTCTGATTAGTTGTGGACTGACAAAACCAATTCCCCCTGCTGTGTTCTTCCCTCCCCGTACCTACTTGTGATGGATCGGTTTAATTGAGTATTACACTTAAGAAGTTTTACCTCCGCAGCCTTGCTTACTGGACACTGCAACCTTTACAATTAAGCCACTTGTGCCTCCAATAGACAAATGAGAGCCCCTAATCCTAGGTACCACAGTTGAATTTGTGTATTAATGACCTAGGACAGCCCATGCTATACCCACTTGCTTGTTCATGCGCATCCACATCTCAATCAAATTACAGCTATATATCCTGCTTGGGATGACCACAAACCACTGCTTAATTAGGAAGGAGGACGATAATATATGCAATATATTGATCAACAATACTTCAATCAACTCCCATCCTTTGAGTTGTGTGTATGTCTGATCGTGTGGATGTATGTGCAGCTGCAATCCCTCTTTTTAAATGATAACCTTGTCTTTTTTTAAATATTTTGGAAGGTTATACTAGCTATTTTTGGTATTTTGTCATATTTGATATTATAGTGTGTTTTTTCTAATAAAATTTAAATTCAACCGTGGTGTTCAATTACTGGGACCCCTTTGGAAAGGCCTTGTCCTTTCTTTTTTTCTCATATGCAGTTTTTCTGGTTACATGGACTGCGCCATGTTGTTGATACTACATGGTGAAAGGCTGAAGTAATTACTATATTTATTATCTGAATAGTTGTATACTAATAGTGCGGTAGATCCGGGTACCACAATATTGCTTTCAAGCCAAAACTACCAGTCTTGGAAGTTCAAGATGAAAATGCTACTAATAAGCGAAGATACGTGAAGATGTATAAATGAAGTCAACCAGAACACCCTCCAGAGTGGATAGAGAGAGACCAAAAAGTTATTTGATGCGGTAATTTACTGCATTGAGCTGGTTGCCAAGGAGTGGGCCGGGAAGCCGGCCACCGCATCCTTAACAACGGATGAGAGATGACGGTCCCCCCCATGCATACCAGGCCTTGAGATCTGGTATGGATTTTAAGGGGAACCCCATGCCAAAGTTTAAAAGAAAATGGTGTGAGGTCTCCCAAAAACATCTTTACTAGTCTCTTACCTGAGCCAACAGCCCAGCAGGTCAGGAAAGGGGGGGCGACGAGGAAGTGACCCCCTTCCGAACCATACCAGGCCACATGAACCTCGACATGGGGGTGGTGGGTGCTCTGGGGCATGTTGATGGGGACAAGGGACTCATCCCCACAACCCTGGCTGGTGATTGTGGGGGTCTGCAGGTAGGGGGCTTATTGGAATCTGGAAACCCCCTTTAACAAGGGAGCCCCAAGATCCTGGCCCCCATCTGAATGATAATGGGGTACATAGTACCCCTAACCATTCACTAAAAAAGTGTCAAAACGTAATAAATACACAGGGACAGTTTTTGACAATTCCTGTATTAAAAAATAAAAAACAGTGCCCCCGATGTAAATCCGTTGTTAATCACACTGTTCACCGCTCTGCTGACCCAAAAAACAAAAAAAGCTCCCACCATCCATGAAGGCTGGCCACCTACTGCAGGTTCCGCTATTTTACAGTTCTTTTTATAGGTAAGGGGCTGGGCCACCTGGCACCGTCACCTGTGGTCTCGCCCCCTTTTGACGTCACTGACCCAGCGCCCATTGCTCCAAAGCACCCGCCCATCTATGTTGAGGGCATGTGGCCTGGTATGATTCAGGAGGAGAGGGTGCTCGCTCATCCCCCCTTTCCTGACCTGCCAGCCTGCATGCTTAGATAAGGGCAGGTATGAATTTTGGGGGGACCCCACGCCATTTTCTTTTTACATTTTGGTGTTGGGGTTTTTTCATCATTCCCCCCTGACCCCCACGCTGTTTTTTGACAAATACCGCATGTGATACTGCCAGCAAAATCCTGGTGGTAAATATCGCATGCTTTTTTACTCTCTGGTCCATTTGTGAAATTTACTGGAAATTTTTTTTGAGGTTAATACCGCATATTCGTTATTTTAATTTTTGTTCTTGAATTGGTCCTAATTTACCGCAAGCAATAATTTATTCAAACGAGTCACGTGAGTGCATTATCACATGCGGTAAACGTTTGTGAATTGATCCAAAAGTGACACAGAAATAGAAATGAATGCAGACCCAAGCACTGTAAAAGAAGAAACCACGCCACAAGAGGCATTAATCAGGAAATCCACCAGAAGCAATAAAGGCATCCCAGCCAAACGTTTGTCTTATGTTGCTCGTGTAGTATTAAAACCAAAGCCAAATTCATGGGATGAGATGTAAAGACTTTTAACCCATGAGAAACAAAAGTGAATCAGAAGCTTTGACAAAACCACTTACAAGAAAAATATTTATAGAACTTTGATCCGAGACTAATATGAGGAGTAGTTGTTGAGTGGGGGTGTTGGAATACATAGTTCATATAATTTTGTACAACAACTACGATATATATTCTTCAGCCAGTAGATGGTAGTGTTTATAAGTTTGGTTCTGGTTAAACTCTATGGGTGTTATTTACGAAAGGCAAATCCACTTTGCACTACAAGTGCACTGCAAGTGCACTTGGAAGTGCAGTCACTGTAGATCTGAGGGGAAGATCTGAAATGAGGGGAAGCTCTGCTGATTTTATCATCCAATCATGTGCAAGCTAAAATGCTGTTTTTTATTATAATTGCATGTCCCCACTTAGATCTACAGCGACTGAACCTCCAAGTGCACTTTCAGTGCACTTCTAGTGCAAAGTGGATTTGCCTTTTGCAAATAACCCCCTATGTCTTTTCTCTGTACAATAAAAGTTCCTGGCATGCAGATGAACACTGTTTTTCAATGTAACTCTCCATTTCTGCCTGAGTATGGGATAATATGTGGAATAGAAGTTCCTACACTGCAATTGCACCATAGCACCAAACACTGTCCATTGGTGTAATCTTTGGTGTCCTCTGCACAGTGCTAAAAGTCAAGTATTTGCAGCAGCTACAAAGTTCAGCTTTGGAATTCTAGGATTTCATGACAATTCTAAATAAAATATGGATCTGAAGTGCTAACATCTGGAAAAAAAATGTTCCTGAAGACGTGCTCTTGAGCACGAAATGCATAGAAAAGGAGGCTTGAGACGCCTGATATAGGAGCTTTTATTATCCACTTCAGCTGAGACACACGCCGTGCTTGCTATCTCATATATCCAGTGACGGACCGGCCCCTGCCTCATCCCAAATGCTTTTTTAAAAATAAAGACGGTATTACACTATATTGCCTTTCTGTGACTCTTACTTGGGGGAGCCAATTTCTACAGATTTAAAGATAAGGAGTGCTGGATGTATACTTCAGAGTGTATCACTGTTAATAATTGGAGGAATTACAAAATACCATCTATGATTGAATGAACTTTTGATCGGTACTGGTAACAGTTGTTTGGAACGATTTCTGTCTTGGAAGATCCCAGCTAACGGAGGAAGGTTCCCATTTATTATACGCCTGGTGGTCACCTAGTGGCCTGAGATATCTGGTGAGCAGATTTATTTGAGACTTCAAGTGAAGCACATACATTTTTGAAAGATTCAAATACACTGCACTTCAGCAAGGCACGGTGTTGGAGATATCTTATACACAGAAGAATTGATTTCATTATTTTTTTATTTATATTTCTAATGGACTGATTATATTACATTAATTGTATTGTTTTATATATATATATATATATATATATATATATATATATATATATATATATATATATATATATCTATATATATATATCTATCTATCTATATCTATAGATATAGATAGATATATATATATATATATAGATATATATATGTATCTATATATATATATATAGATAGATTTTTTTTTTTAATATGTGTTTTTGCGCCCAATTTTTTTCACAAGATGAATGCAGTATGTTATCAAAAAATACTGGAGGAACATTTGCATTCATCAGCCAGGAAGCTGCACATGGGACGTACTTGGACATTCCAACATGACAATGATCCAAAACATTGTTGTCGCCAAGTCGACCTGTCATTGGCTACAGCAGAATAAAGTGAAGGTTCTGGAGTGGCCATCTCAGTCTCCTAACCTCAATATCACTGAGCCACTCTGGGGAGATCTCAGACGTGCATTTCTTGCAAGATAGCCCAAGAATTTACAGGAACTGGAGGCTTTTTGCCAAGAGGAATGGGCAGCTTTACCATGTGAGAAGATAAAGAGCCTCATCCACAAATACCACAAAAGACTTCAAGCTGCCATTGATGTTAAAAGGGGCAATATACAGTATTAAGAACTGGGGTATGTAAACTTTTGATCAGCGTCATTTGGGTAGTTCCTGTTGTCATTATGATTTAAAAAGAATAAACACAGTTGATTGATAATAAATGGCTTCAGCCTAACACTAACCATGAGTGAAAGAAATGTTTTTGTGTTATCATTTATGTTCTCTGAAAAATGGCCAAGAAATCATAAATTCTTCCAGGGTATGTAAACTTATGAGCACAACTGTATATATTTATGAGTATATCTCTTTTATACATTATTAAATATACCACTTGGGTAATGTGCAAGGTTGGTGCACCCTCTCTCCTTTGTTTTACAGTACGCCCTATGCTATGCCAGCTTACCATACACTGTACCTGTACTGTGCCCTCTACCCTCATCAGGCCTGTACTGTGCCAGCTTACTATATGCTGTACGTGTAATTGTGCCTTATACCCTCATCAGACCCTGTGTTATGCTAGTCTAATTGAAGTCATGGAAATAGATAGTAAGTCAGATGTTGTTCCACAGTAATAAACATAGACTGCAGCTTGCATGCATGGGGGGAGCAGGACCCAACAGTGTGTATCTTAAGGAAGAGGCTGTGCAGTACCTAGAAAGTGGGGACAGGTAAGTATGTGACTTGCCCAGGATGCTATGGAGGGCATCAGAACCCACTAAGGGTAAGTGCACTAAAAGTGCAATCTTTGAATATTTATATGTAAATCAACATATATTATATACAGAAAAAGGTATACAGCATCAGTGCAAACATTTAAGAACTTTAAATAAATATAACAAAATGATCCCAAAACCATTATAGTTTCCCTTTAACTCTAGTCATTCTTTAGAATGTTAAAATCTTGCTTTATTTTGTATGGTGTATGCATGGATGAGTTCATATTTATTCCTTTCTTGTAGGATCACAAAGAAACGTGAATTGCATTGTTTTACACCACTGTGATTCTGATAAGGTGATACACTTTTATTTGTTGTGTTGTCATCCATAATTGTTAGGTCACAGATGTCGCTCAGTAATTGGAGTAATGTACATAGAGATACTTTCTTATTGACACTCCTTCCTTCTTGTAGATAAACACATTTACCGCAACAGCTGTTAGTCTAAGCATTCCTTTCTTCCGACCGTGCTAATATGTGAGCTCTTTGCATTTCTCCTTGTGCTTTTCTTGATTTGAAGGCTTGGTTTTTGCAACTGAATTTAATGGAATTACTTTGCCAAGCTCTAAGTAGCGGATTTTAAATTCAGTTGAGGTTCCACAATAATGAGGTGGCAGCTTTAGGATGACAGAGTGCTTGGCCTGCCTAAAACGAAGTCCTCTTTATGTAGAATAAAACTATTCAGTGGCACAATGTCCTTGTTATATATGTCAGCACTTGCTTAGACTGTAATACAAGCAATGCATTTTAACAGTACCTGTGAGAAATAAATGGATTCATGGGCATGCATGTCTATGAGCCTATCTCGCTGAGTATGCATCTACCTTGTGTCATTGCAATGTACAGTACTTGAGTATGTTCAGCAGATGCCTGCTTGGAAAAGACAATTTACAATACAGTGAATGAGGAAGCTTTTTAACTTTAACGGAGAGCATTTATAATAATCACACAGGATGGAAACTGGGCAGATTCTGCTCTGTGCAAGAAAAGAGAGAATTGTGCAGTGATTCTTGCAGTTCTCAGATTCTCTTATTCACATGCATGCTGACTGTTGTCATCTGAGAAGAATCCCATGCAATCAAGAATCCTGAACTGCATAATTTTTAGCAGGTATGCACATATTCAGGGGAATTTAAGTATATCAGTTCACTCAAAAGATTCACACAGTCCACCCAGTTTAAATATACATTTGCTTCTAACAACTCTGCATGAAGTAATCTAATGTATCTAGCAAAATAGTAAAATATATGTAATTGTGTATTTTAAAAATGAGAATTAAAAATGTATGCATTATTGGAAAAACATGTAAAATCTCTTTATTTTCATAAATTAAATGCTGGACAACATTGGCATAACTCTTTTCTCCATTATGATAGGGTTAAAGAAAACCTGGTTCCCTTTCATGGTGGTCTCATCAGCAGTATTTATTAACCAATTTGGCTGCAAGAGAAAAAAAAAACAGTACCTCTGGGTATGGAGAAGCATTTGATTCACACTCCTCCACCCATGTGATAGTGTTGGTGTGTGACACTCGGTTGCTGCTAATACATGGAGGTATAAAGAGAGTCATTAGCCCTGAAAATCTGGTGAGCTCTCCTGTGTGGCAAAGGTGGTGGGGCATTGGAGCACGTTATTGGCAGATTGGACACACGTTGAAAATTGTTTGCACAGCATGGTGGCACTTTTTAAAGAAGTTTTCCCCTTTTTTTGTCCAAATTTTGAAGATTAATTATGAACTACTTTACACAGCACTATAGCACTTTTTTATTATATACATAGCACAGTGACACGTATTTAAGTATTTTTGAGAACTGGTTGGACACTTTTTGTGGACTTTTTTGGATAGCACTTTAATCTTTTGCACTGACACATATAAATTAAATATGTTTACTTTTTAAAAATTGATGTCACAGGTCAGTGCTGTAAATACTGTATAGTGTGAAGAAATATGTCATGAAAATACACTGTAAAAAAATGTATTTCCTTTTTTCCCCAATATCTGCACTAAAGAACACCACTTTATTCTATAGAAATGGCCTCCCCTCGAAGTTTACTTGAAAACCATTTCTGTCAAGAAGGTCCAATGGTGTTTGGTGGCACAGACAGCAGGAAAGGTACCTATATACAGTCTTGGGTATTTGTGTGGGCACTGACATGGCAGACTTAAATTAGGTTTATGTGTTAAGGGTTAAGGTTAAAAGATAAAAATATTGTTTGATTTCATAGAGATAAAACCATTATTGATGCAAGTCCTTTTATTTAGACATGTTTTTGGTGTGTTACCATGTTGTTTTGGATGTTTTTCCTCAACCTGAGAAGCTGGATGTATCAGGGGAACAACAATTAAAGCAGAGCTCCACCCAAAAGGGGAAGCTCCACTTGTTTGCACCCTCCCCTCCACTGCTACATTTAGCACTTTTTAGGGGGGATACCTGTCAAAACCAAGTACCCACTTCCAGGTAAGATTGCTGCACCGCAATCTCCATCATTTTTGGCCCCTCCTCCTTCCTCCCTGCTGCCTTCTGGGATACTTGGACAGGTAAGTGTCCTTATATTAAAAGTCAGCAGCTACAGTATTTGTAGCTGCTGACTTTTATTTATTTATTTTTTTACAGGCTGGAACTCTGCTTTAACTCCACATAAGTATAGCTACCAATTTTGTAGACATTTTTTTACACAAATTTTCCTTAGCATGTTAATTCCAAATTTAACATATAATTCTGCACCACTGATACTGATACATACATGGTCGAGTTGGCTTTAGAGTATCTCATGTTTATTCATCTCATATTTTACCTTCACTGGGTCTCTGTGCTTCCTGACTAAGGTATTGCAAGATACTATAGCTGCCATAACTTTGAATAAGCCCCATCAAACTTAATTATAACACTTACCAAAACAGACAACTACCGTCTTTCTTTGAAGTTTAAAGGCCATATTAACTAAATGATAATAAATGCACCTTTATTGCAAAATGTAATATTTTCATTATCAAAACAGAAATAACAACAGTATAAATAAATTACCTCATTATTGGTCTAAGGTCTTTAAAGGGATCTGTTTTCAACCAATACAACTAATTCTAAAGAGGAGATTCTATACATTTTAACACATTTAGTTATTTCAAGTATTTATTTAGTGCCAACATATTACATTACATATCTAACTAGAAGCTGCATATTTATGTAGACCATATGCAACAATCAGGTTTGAGTTTACTGACATCAGTGCAAGATACATTTTGATTTATTCCTATAATGCTAAACAAAATAGTGTTAAAAAAAAAAATACAAACATTTTTTTTAACTCGCATTGGTATGTCTTTTTATTAACACAAAAATAATATAACAGCGTAGATAATCCTGCTGTAGCAATGAGAATGTCTGCACACAGTGTTTTGCCTTAGGCCTAATCAGCAATTTTGAATAAAAATCTAAAGCAAAAGAGGAATGCATGCATGTATTACCATTTCAATGTACTTAGGCAAACTATATCTACTGTATTTACATTTTGTTATATTTTTGCTGTCTATGGGTTGTGGATGCATCTTTACAGATGGATTGAGAGGACCAAGGTCATTCCAGGATGAGATACTGAAAGATAATATTGCTTGTTGGTTGTTGTTGGTGGTGGCTAGCTAAGCAGTGGTCAAGTGGTAAAGATAATGAAACTAATCATAATCAAGTTAAATTTCTCTTGGAAAATTCCAATGGCTAGTCAATCCAATACTGCATAAATAGGAGACATAACAGAGTGGATGATTATAGGATTGATCACTAGCATTCTAAACTTCTGAGGTGCTGGCAAGGGGATTCCAGTATGTGATTGTATAAATTGTTTGGTAGATAAAGCAGATTTACTCTGCAATGATCAAATCACAAAGATTTCAGATTCACTGCTGTGAATTTCCACTAGTTTTAAAAGGCCAGAAAGTAACTAACCCCAAAAATATCCACCTAAAACGGTGTCATCAATTATGGGTAAACTAAAGCCACTGTCAATAGCAAGATCTGATAAATCCAAAACTTTGCGGAAAGAGTGAGGAAGTAATACTGAACATCGTGCAACCCTCATTTTTCCCAAAATGTCCAAGTTAGTAACAAAAGCAGTCAGGTTTAAATCTCATGGCTGTGCTTAAGCAGCAATGCTTAAACCATGATAAAACACATTTGACAAACAGCAGACTACATTAGAAGGAATGCAGAAGCATCATAAACCTTATTTAACAGTGTTTTAAAAGGACTGCTAAAGAGTGCTTGTCATAAATGGCCAAGTTTTAAATAGCTTGGTGTGTAGCTTAACAAACACACATCTGTGAATCTGGTATATTAACCTAGACGTTTCATATATCTCAATCTCTTAACTCTAACTCACAATATCTAACTCCAATGATAATAGAGTTACCTTCCAAAAAAAGTGGCTGCACTAGTATATAATAGCATAAGAAGATATACATGCAGAGTATATGTATACAAAGATACAGTGGTGGCCCATCCATAGGATTGGGGCGCCCGGGCGCCGCCCCCCCCTCCTGTAGTCACAAAAAAATAAATACAAATTAAATTTTTTTTTTTTAAACGGCCCCTTTAAGAAAAAAAAAAGTCCTTTAACTAAGTGCACTTTGTTAAGGCGCCAGACGCAGTGCACTATGGGAAGCGACCACGTCAATGCAATCACGAGATTGCAGACGTAGCGCTTCATTTGCAGCCTCTTAACCCGCCTTGAGGCGCAATAAAAAGCTCCGAGTAGACTCCGCTCGTAGAATCATTACGGGCGGGAGCATTGTTGTTTAATTCTAGAGGTTACTTCCATGTTTCGTGTAATAGATGAAAACCGGAAGTGACGTCGGCAGCTCCGTTCTTCGGCCTGAGCAGAGCTCCTGGAAGGTAAGCTCCTAATTTAATGACTCCTGAAGCATTTCTGTTCTGGATCAGTAGAGAAGTGAAGATGTCAGTCCTGGAGTATGTTGTTATAGATCAGTCAGTAGCAATGTGAGGATGGGAATGGCAGTCCTGAGTATGGTGATGTCAGGCTTGGAGGATGCTTGTACTGGATCACTCTGTAGTGGGGATATTGGGGTCAGTCCTAAAGTATGCTTGCCCTGGTCCAGCCAGTAAAAAAAAAGAGGATGATAATGTCAGTCATCTATAAATCCTGGAGCATGCTTGTCCTTGATCAGCCAGTAGTAGTGAGGATGTCGCTCCTGGAGTACACTTGTCCTGGATAAGGACGTCAGTCCTAGATCATGCTCATTCTGGATCAATCTGTACTGTGGATGAGGATGTCAATCCTGGAGCACACTTGTCCTGGATCAGTCTATAGTGAGGATATCAGTCCTGAAACAGTCAGTAGTAAAGTGAGGATGTCAGTCATATATATACCTGTATATCTATAAATCCTGGAGCATGCTTGTCCTAGATCAGTTAGTAATAGTGGGGATAAGGATGTTAGTCCCAGAGCATTCCTGTCTTGAATCAGTCAGTAGTAAGGATGAGGATGTCAGTCATATATATATATATATATATAATAAATCCCGACACATGCTTGCCCTGGCTCATTATGTGACACAAGCTGCATTTTATGTGACACAAGCTGCATTTAATGGGACATAGGCTGCATTTTATGTGACACAGGCTGCATTTAATGGGACACAGGCTGCATTTTAGGTGACACAGTCTGCATTTGATGTGACACAGGCTGCATTTATTGGGACACAGGCTGCATCTTATGTGACACAGGCTGCATTTTATGTGACACAAGCTGCATTTTATGTGACAGAGGCTGCATTTAATGGGACACAGGCTGCATTTTATGTGACACAAGCTGCATTTTATGTGACACAGGCTGCATTTGATGTGACACAGGCTGCATTTGATGTGACACAGGCTGCATTTTATGTGACACAGGCTGCATTTAATGGGACACAGGCTGCATTTGATGGGACACAGGCTGCATATAAGGAGGGACTCCGCTGGGGGCACCTGATGTAAGGACGGACTCTGCTGGGGACACCTGATGGCATCTGGTGGCAGGCGACGTGGCTAGTGACACTCTCAGGGCTCCCACTGATTTTGTATTATGGTGAATTGAATGATTTAATTTTATATTACAATGTATTAATAGAAATAATGCACTTCAATCATCCTGACACCATAACAACCATGGTGCTGGGATGATTGAAGTGCTAACACCAGGTTTTTGGAGTATCTTTATCTGCTGATTGTTAAAGAGGAAGTAAACCCTGATGGGTTTTACTTCCTCTTTTGCTCGCTGCTGCAGCCTGCAAATGAAAAGCATAATGGGGTAGTATGCATCGCATACTACCCCATTATGTGCCACTTACCTGCAAAAGGTCCATCTTCTGGCCCTCTTCCTTCCGGGCCGCGGACTCCGGCTCTGTGATTCGCCGGAGCCGCGTGACGTCACTCCCGCCCATGCGCACGGGAGCTGCGATTAACGGCATAGGCTAGGGAAGAGATGGCACTTAGTTTTGTTTCTTCACCACGCATGCGTCGTTGGAATTTCCAGTGGACTACAAGTGAAATATCTCCTAAACGGCACACGTTTAGGAGATATTACCACTACCTATAGGTAAGCCCTATTCTAGGCTTACCTATAGGTAGAAGTCCAAAAAGTGGGTTTACAAATTCTCTAGAATACACATATTTTTATTGTTGTGTAGGATCTGGGCCTGCTGTCCCTCCATCCCTCTCTCCCTCTCCCTCCATCCCTCGTTCATCTCATACGCTAACCACACCACCTTAGAGCCACGCCCACTATTTTGCTTAAACCACACCCATTTTCACCAAGTGGGAGGGGGTCAAAAAGGAAGGGCGGGGTCTGGCGCCCCCATCCTAAAACTTCACCAGCCGCCACTGCAAAGATATCAATCAGACATGAAACACACCTAATTTACAAAGTCCAGAAAAATGCCTAATGTAGTTAATAAGATCTATTTCATATTTGGTATCAAAGGGATTGTAATTTCATTCTTTTAAATAGTATGGTTCCAGGATTGTAAAACATTTTTATGTGGAAATTTAGATGTATCTATAGTTGGCACTAAGGGTATATACTCTCTTTTTTTTAAGCATTTAACTTTACTGTTGCTTATGTCTGTTTTTTGTATCTTTTCTATAAATATTTCCTGCATCATTTTACTTTTCTTTTTATTACAATAATATCTGAAAAACATTAAAGCCGGGTCCACCCAAAAGGGGAAGTTCTGCTTTAGGGCCTTCTTCCTTGCTCCTGTTTGTGAAACAGAGCATTTGGGGAGGAGGGTGGGAGCGGGTACCCAATTTTGACAGGTACCAACTCCCACGTCCGTTCCGGTCGCCTTAGGTGATCAGAAGCGGAAGTTCTTCTTCCCCCCTCCCTCCCAAAGTCTTCTAGGACATATGACAGGTCCCAGAAGTATGTGGGACCAGTCACAGAGTACAGCGCTGCTTACACATGCGCAGTGTAATGCTATCACAACCGGGTGCCCATAGTAAAGATGCTGGCGCCACTGAGGTAGGACACAGGGTGAAAACGGCTGGAGTGAGTACACTGCTGGATCATGGGACAGGTGAGTGGCTGTTGATTAATAGTCACCAGCTACATTTTTTCATGTTGTGGCTTCCACATGGTTTGTATGTAAAGGGTAAGCTGTTCAGTTAACTTGCCCCAGCAATGATCACTGTGCGGTCTGTGGGTGCTAAGATTGATCGAACTGGAAAATCTATGAGGGTGAAGCTGAGTGTGCAATCACCACATCTTTTCCACTCTGCCAAAGCAACAGGTTTTCCTTTAATCTACCACCTCTCCCTAGAATATAATCACCTTTTTTTTTTAACTCACATGCACTTCTTTTTAGATCCAGTAGCTAAAGACAATACCCAGTCTGGGTAAGACTCACGACATGTGACAGCACTGGACCAATTAGTGCTGTCACAGATTGTCTGGTGAATACGCAGTGAATTTGACATTCAATGTGCTATACATAAGGCAAATAGAACAGTAAGAGCCACCTACCATTAAAGAACAGCTGCAGGCAAATGTTGCTAGATCTGGTAAATGTGCTTATTATTAAATATTTATAGAAAAGATACAAAAAAACAGACATAAGCAACAGTAAAGTCAAGTGATTATTCCCTGTGAATGTGTTTTATAAAGACAATAAATACTTCAATATCAAATGTGGTAAAATGTGTAGTCAAAGTTGCATTTGCAGCTTTATAAAAATAGCCTTACAGATAAAAAAAATAAATATATATTGGACTGTACTAGACGTTCACGTCCTGGTCCTGGTAGAACATCAATGTAGATCCTGGGCTGTATATAAAAAACATCATAGATTTTCTGTAAATGTTCAGCTGCCACATTTGCTAGTATAACATTTTAGCAAAAAAAAAAAATCTCAGTTCTGGCCACTTTGAAATGTGCCATGAACCAGAAGGGCAAGGACAAACTTTAGGAAACAATCATGAACTTGCACTTCAATTTACAGAGAGGCATAGGCGTGCGCACGGGGTGTGCCGGGTGTGCCTGGGCACACCCTAATCACCCCGTGCCGTCTCCAGAGATTTGCCCCAAAATGCTGCATCCAAAAGAGTGTGTGGCCCGCGCTGCCTGTGAAACAGTTTCACAGGCAGCAGATCGTGAGAATTGCCAGAGCTGATCAGGGTATGAAACTGTCAGATAATGACACTGCATGCAGGAAGTGAGACCAGCTGTCTTAATGTCAGAGTGATGTCGGGGGTGGGCGGGACTGAACGGCCATCAAACACAAGCCAATGGGATGGGGTCTGGGCGGGCCGCTACATTTATGTGGCCCCGCCCCCTCTCTAAAGCAGCTCAAACATTGGCTGGCGTTTTCAGCACTTGGTCCCGCCCACCCCCGACATCGCGGCTTAGTTGTAAGTCATCACAACTCAGCCGTGATGTCGGGGGTGGGCGGGACCAAGCGCCAACACCAGCCAATGATTGGGCTGCTTCAGAGAGAGGGCGGAGCCAGAGAAATGTAGCGGCCCGCCCAGACCCATCCTATTGGCTGCTGTTTGGTAACTGTTCAGTCCCTCCCACCACCAACATCACCGCTGACATTTAACAGCTGGTATCTCCCCATGCATGCAGTGTCATCATCTGACAGTTTCATACACTGAACAGCTCTGGCAATTCTCACCATCTCCTGAATGTGAAACTCCCCCTCTCCCCTATCAGTGCCAATCAGTGCCAACCAATGCTGCCAGTGCCAACCAATGCTGCCAGTGCCAACCAATGCTGCCAATCAGTGCCAATCAGTACTGCCTATTCGTGCCAGTGCTGCTTATCAGTGCCAACCAATTCTGCTTATCAGTGCCAACCAATGCTGCCTATCAGTGCCAGTGCTGCTTATCCGCGCCAACCAATGCTCCTATCAGTGCCAGTGCTGATCCTCAGTGCCAACCAATGCTGCCTATCAGTGCCAACCAGTACTGCCTATCCATGCCAGTGCTGCTTATCAGTGCCAACTAATTCTGCCTATCAGTGCAAACCAGTGCTGCCTATCAGTGCAAACCAGTGCTGCCTATCAGTGCCAACCAATGCTGCCAATCAGTGCCAACCAATGCTGCCAATCAGTGCCAACCAATGCTGCCAACCAGTACTGCCTATCCATGCCAGTGCTGCTTATCAGTGCCAACCAATTCTGCCTTTCAGTGCCAACCAGTGCAAACCAGTGCTGCCTGTCAGTGCAAATCAGTGCTGATTATTAGTGCCGACCAATGCTGCCTATTAGTGCCAGTGTTGCTTATCAGTGCCAACCAATGCTGCCTATCAGTGCCAGTGCTGCTTATCAGTGCCAACCAATGCTGCCTATCCGTGCCAACCAGTGCTGCCTATCCGTGCCAGAGCTGCTTATCAGTGCCAACCAATTCTGCCTATCAGTGCCAACCAATGCTGCCTATCAGTGCCAGTGCTGCTTATCCGCGCCAACCAATGCTCCTATCAGTGCCAGTGCTGATCCTCAGTGCCAACCAATGCTGCCTATCAGTGCCAACCAGTACTGCCTATCCATGCCAGTGCTGCTTATCAGTGCCAACTAATTCTGCCTATCAGTGCAAACCAGTGCTGCCTATCAGTGCAAACCAGTGCTGCCTATCAGTGCCAACCAATGCTGCCAACCAGTGCCAACCAATGCTGCCAATCAGTGCCAACCAATGCTGCCAATCAGTGCCAACCAATGCTGCCAACCAGTACTGCCTATCCATGCCAGTGCTGCTTATCAGTGCCAACCAATTCTGCCTTTCAGTGCCAACCAGTGCAAACCAGTGCTGCCTGTCAGTGCAAATCAGTGCTGATTATTAGTGCCGACCAATGCTGCCTATTAGTGCCAGTGTTGCTTATCAGTGCCAACCAATGCTGCCTATCAGTGCCAGTGCTGCTTATCAGTGCCAACCAATGCTGCCTATCCGTGCCAACCAGTGCTGCCTATCCGTGCCAGAGCTGCTTATCAGTGCCAACCAATTCTGCCTATCAGTGCCAACCAGTGCCAACCAGTGCTGCTTATCAGTGCCAACCAATGCTGCCTATTAGTGCCAACCAATGCTGCCTATCAGTGGCAACCAGTCCCAGTCAGTGCACCCTATCAGTGCCAACCAATGCTGTAAATCAGTGCCAACCAATGCTGTCAATCAGTGCCAACCAATGCTGCTTATCAGTGCAGCGAATCAGAGCCTATCAGTGCCCATAATTGCTACCAATCAGTGCCCATCAGTGCCAATCAGTGCTGACAATAAGCGCCCATCAGTGCCACCCATCAGTGCTGCCTATCATTGCCACCTATCAGTGCACATCAGTGCTACCAATTAGTGCCCATCAATGCTGCCAATCAGTGCCCATCAGTTCTGCCTTAGCAGGGATGGTGGAAACCCCTCTACAGACAATTGCAATACAAATTACCTTAAAGTGCAACAACTTTTTAGTTGGGAGGTTCACACCATTATAGGACTTTGGAATTTTTATTTTTTAGAGTGATTTTTTAGAGTGTTACACTTAATTGTATATGTTTTAGTTACGGTTATAATGTGAATGATTGCACTTGAAGTTAATTTCCCACCACCCCTGCTAAGTCCATGTCTTTATGAACCTTGTTTGTGCACTGGTGGGCAGTCATGTTGGAACAGGAAGGGGAGATCCCCAAACTGTTCTCACAAAGTTGGGAGCATGAAATTGTCCAAAATGTCTTGGTATGCTGACGACAGAAGAGTTCCCTTTACTGGCACTAAGGTGCCAAGCCCAACCCCTGAATAACAACCCCACACCAAAATTCCCCCTCCACCAAATGATTTGGACCAGTGCACAAAGCAAGATCCGTAAAGACATGGATGAGCGAGTTTGGGGTAGAGGAACTTGACTGGCCTGCACAGAGTCCTGACCTCAAAAAATGCCCTTCTGTAAGAATGGTCAAACATTCCCATAGACACACTCCTAAACCTTGTGGACGGCCTTCCCAGAAGAGTTGAAGCTGTTATAGCTGCAAAAGGTGGGCCAACTCAATATTGAAACCCTACGGACTAAGACTGGGATGTCATTAAAGGTCATGTGTGTGTAAAGGCAGGCGTCCCAATACTTTTGACATATATATATATATATATATATACATACACACACATATACACACACACACGTATGTGTGCTTGAGCTTTCGGTGCACACCCTAATGTAATAGGCTGCGCACGCCTATGCAGAGAGGCCTTATGACCACTCAATGCACAATGCAGTGATGTGAGTTCTTACGTTTAACCAAAAAGATCACTTTAATTGCAGATGCTTTAAGATTGCACTTCATGCCAACACTTCACTTGCGGTGCTTGTATTCTGCAGCATTTGCTTTTTTCATCTTAGCACAAAACGATATCTGAAGTAGAAGTTAAGCTGTGGCTCACAATGTCCTCAATTTCTAAGAGGTACTCGTTTGATTATATAAGCAAAATGCATCTCATTATTTTCTTTTATTCTTACTGTTGTTTGAAATTTTCTTCTTTAGCCTTCTTTTTTTCATTTCTCTCTGTACAAGTAAAGAAAAATTAAGCATGGATATTTCAGCGGCAAGTGACTTTCTGCTTCTATAAATCTCTACAATAACAAAGATGATTAGTCACACATTTGGAAAGAAAACTCACCTAGTAATTTCAGACACATTGATCAGCTCATGAAGCACATTGATCATTCCAGCTTGTGCCTTCAGAACATAACCAAGGGAATTCAAAAACTGTGTCTAAGACACCCTTTAGAAATCCAATATGCCTCCACACAACAAATGTTGGTGCGGCTGACAAAAGTAGTGTACCAGTTGTACACTGTAAATGGACATGAACCCGAGGCATGCACCAAATTGGAAGGCGCACTGAGGAAAATGTGCTTCTTTCCCACCACTGCACCTATCAGATGGGGGGGGGGATGTTTTGTACCTGGGAGGCAGGGCCTGATAGGGATTCACAGGCAATAGTTTCCCAACAAGAGAGGCTTCATGAGACTGGTCACATGGCAAGGAGGAGGCTTGAGGGGGCGAAGAATTGGGTATTTCTGCATATTCCTTACTCCCTCCACTAAATGCATATTTAACTACTTCCAGACCGCCCGCCGTCGTTGTACATCAGTATTTTGATGTAGAATACCGGGGTTATGGCAGCAGATGGCTGCCATAACCCCGGTATATTCTTAAACGGCGGATGGTCCTCTTTCTGATAAAAGTGGTCTCCATGGTGCATTCGCCACAAGATCTCTTTTTTCGGGGGTGGGAGAGCCGCCGGTAGTGGCGGAGCCAATCTGGTCCTCTCCCCTCTGAGACATGGAGCCGAGTGAGGGAAAGATGGCCCCCGCTCGGCTCCATAACATTGGATGACGAAAGTGATGTCAAACGTCACTTCCGCCCAATGGTCTTAAAGGGGATTTTTTTTTTAAGTCATTTATTTGTTTTTTTTATTGCACTTAAGTGTAAATGTGAGATCTGAGGTCTTTTTGACCCCAGATCTCACATTTAAGCGGTCCTGACATTCTTTTGTTAAATTACAAGGAATGTTTACATTCCTTGTAATAGGAATAAAAGTGACCCAAAATATATTTTTTAAAAGGACAGTGTAAAAATAAAAAATAAAAAGTAAAATAAATAAGAAAAAAAAAATTTAAAGCGCCCCGTCCCGCCAAGCATATGAAAACGGTGCTCAAACCAGGTGTCGCCATAATCGTTAGAGTGAGAGCAATATTTTTGGCAAAATACCTCCTCATTAACTTAAAACTGTAGAAATTTTTAAATGACGCCTATGGAGATTTTTAAGGGTCAAAGTTTGTCGCCATTCCACGAGCATTTGCAATTTTGAAGCATGACATGTTGGGTATCAATTTACTCAGCGTAACATTATCTTTCACAATATAAAATAAATTGGGCTAACTGTACTGTTTTCTTATTTTTTAATTCAAAAAAGTGTATTTTTTTAAATTGCCCTTGTAAGACCGCTACGCAAATATGGTGTGACATAAATTATTGCAACAACCGTCATTTTATTCTCTAGGGTGTCTGAAAAATATATATAATGTTTGAGAGTTCTAAATAATTTTCTAGCAAAAATAAATGATTTTAACTTGTAAATACCAAGTTTGAAAAATAGGCCTGGTCGCTAAGTAGTTAAAAACGTGCTATCTGTTGGGGATATTTTATTGTTTTAAATTGTGATTTCTGTGCTAACTACTGGAAGTGAGCTTGGTTGTGTGTTACAAGTGCACAGGATACTGTAATATCATCTGCAATATCCCCATGAAAAGCCTGACACAAGTGGTTAATTTAATAAACTGAATGGTCATTTCCACTATTCAAACTTGATAGCAGAAATCTATGAAAGCAGAAATCAGTGAGACTCTAGCCAATTTTATTTATTTAGTTAGTTTTTTGCTAGAGTGGTGATAGACCACCACCTCTGTCAAGGTTTTAGATTTCTCCTCACTTCCTAAAAAAATGTTCCTGGAAGTCCATTTTAAGTTGTTCATGTACATAAAGTCTCTTGAAAAGGGTCTCTGGAGAAACAGCTGTGACAATTCTTTAAAGAAGAAGCATATGAAGTGCCATTATAGTCACAATGCAGAACTGTCAGTTCTCATAGTATTCCTGTGAGTCTTATTGATTTGGATTTATTCTGACTAATCTTTTGCATTAGAAAAATAATGTCTATAGGGACAAACATTTTCTTTTAAATTGTTATACTATTGTTATAAAATAGTAAAGGAATACAGCGCTGTCAGAAAAGATAATATGGCATACATAAATTGATCTGATGTATATACTTTGGATAGAATAACAAGCTGCGGTCACAAAGATGCGAGATACCCACACTGTAATGTTAAAAATAAAAGAAACCGCGCTACATGAACTTATATATAAAAAGGTAAATGCACATCAAACTCATGAGTCCATAAAAGAAAAAATGATGTCAGTGAATGTCCAACAGCAGATCACCGTGGGATACAAATCATCATCCCCAACAATAGTGACATCACACTTAGTTCACCATGGAAAGTAGTGTCAAAGATAGGACAGTCCTCCACCTTCAAAATAACTGCCTCTTACCAGCTCCTTTGATCTCTGGTCAGGAGATCAAAATGTGCCTTTTGGCTTATAACCCAGCCACAGTCTCAAATAGGGATGGGTGAAGGTCAGATCGGCTCTTCCTATTGTTCTAAAAGCCCATATACAACTTGTCCAGTGGCCAGTCATAGAAGGAGAAAAGAAGCTCCCATAGTGTAAAAACGTTTAAGAAGTTTATTGTTTAAAAAAACAGTATTGCACTCACATATAGGCGTAATAATTCAGGCAAAATACGGATATTCGAGCCGGCCGGCTCTCTCTGCAACCGCCCGTGACTTCCGGGACTGCGTGTGTGTGTTGTGGTGGCGTCAGCACGCCGCTCTCCCAACTATTGTTATACTATTGACAATGCATACTTAGCTGTGGTTTCATTGTTTTTATTGCACATTTTCTCTCGTCAAAGCATCCTCTTCTATGACAATAGGCTGGTATATATTCTTAGTAGAATACTACTTGTGGGTTTACAATACAACATTATGCTCACAATTATCTGAGTGCAACAAGAAAGGTCTGACAGCACAAACAGTTTACATTTGTTTATTTACTGTAAATCCCACAAAGATCTTTAAAAATTCAGTATTACACAATATTTGGTTCCTATTAAGTGTAATAATAGTGGGAAAATGTATTTCTAATACCAAAACAAGGTTCATCATACTACATTCTTTGATCCCACATTTTTATTAGTTTTTTCCCCCACACTTAAAATGCATGTAAACCATAGAACAAAATGTAATATATTGCAGCTTACTATTACATAGATATGATAACTGCATTTTTCTTTTGTTTTTTTCAGACCTTTTCCCTTTATTTTTATCTGGTGGTCATGCCATTTCTAAGGTGACAATGCTCATTTAATGTTTCCCAGTTAATGTTCCAACCGGGAAATTGTACTATTTGTACAAAAATAAAAAATTAGCAAAATATGTGTGCAAAATGTGACAATAAATGTAATTGTTTGTTCACTAATGCCAGAAGTCTGCCAAGAAAAATAGGTGAATTGGAAGCCTTGGTGCACAAAGAGAACTATGATTTAACTGGTATTGCTGAATCTTGGCTTCATTCTACACATGACTGGGCTATTAATATTCCTGGCTGTGCTCTCTTTTGGAAAAACAGGGTAAAACATAGGGGTGGTGGTGTCTGTCTCTATGTGAGCTGTGATATCAAAGAGAGTGTTAAAGAGGACCTAGCTGATGGGGAGTGTGATGAGGCTGAATCACTATGGGTGAAACTGCACATGGGTATGCATACTACAAAAGTAATCATTGGCTTGCCTTCTTGCTAACTCATGTCCTTCTCTGCTTTTATTGTCTATTGGTTAAAGCTACCTACTACCCAACCCAACCCAGTCTTTTTCCGTATCCCCCCTCCCCTCCCCAATTGGAATGATCTCCCGGAATGCAATTTACAGATCTTTGAATCTATCACAATCCTTTGTATTGCATCAACGTTGTCTTAGGACTCATTCACATGTAAAATTTGTAATACTCTAATAAAGCTAAGTTATAAAAAAACAAAAAACTAATCATTGGAGTTTGTTATAGACCTCCTAGTGTTAATGAGGAGGTGGAGACTCAGCTCTTTTCACAGATAGAAAGGGCTGCAAGGGCTGGGACAGTGATAATAATGGGGGATTTTAACTACCCAGAGATTGACTGGAGTAATGGCATTGCTGGAACATTTAAAGAGCAAACATTTATAAACCCATTTCAAGACAATTTTATGGTACAATTCATAGAGGCCCTGACTAGGAATGATGCCCTGTTTGACCTGATAATCTCAAATCACGCAAAGCTTATTACTAATGTTCATATAAAAGAACATCTGGGTAGCAGTGACCATAATATGATTTCATTTAATGTTAGCAGTAAGCAACAAGCTCATAATGGAAATATAAAAACACTTAACTTTAAGAGAGCAAATTTTCCAAGGATGAGGGCTGCTCTCCAAGACTTATGCCCCGTACACACGGTCAGATTTTCCAATGGAAAATGTGAGATCGGAGCGTGTTGTCGGACATTCCGACCGTGTGTGGGCTCCATCGGACATTTTCCATCGGATTTTCCGACACACAAAGTTTGAGAGCAGGCTATAAAATTTTCCGATAACAAAATCCGATCGCATCAATTCCGACCGTGTGTGGCCAGTTCCGACGCACAAAGTGCCACGCATGCTCAGAAGAAATTCCGAGACGGAACAGCTCGGTCTGGTAAAATTAGCGTTCGCAATGGATACAGCACTTTCGTCACGCTGCAATGTAAAAAATGGTTTAATACAGCGCACTCTCTTCTTCTTTATAATGTGAGAAGAATGAAGTAGTTTTGCTGCTCATATTCACACAGACTTCTCATAAACGTCTTTCTTTATTATTTATCGTGATTCCCTCAATATATTTTGATTTGTCACATCTGAAAAAATTTCTTTTTTGTTGTTTTATTATTTTTTTTTCTTTCAAGGCTGTTTTTTTTTTTTGGGGTTTGTATTTTTTTCAAGGCTGATCTTTGTTTGATTTTATTTTTAGTTTTACTCCATAATATTTTTGTGTGTGTTTTGTGTGTCAAGTTATTACAACACCATTATTATCTTGTATTATTTAATCTCAAGAAGGTTGCTTGGTGTTGGTGTCCCTTGTTAATTTCACATTGTATTTTTGAAATGTACCTGCCTCCTCACAAACAAACTGTCCTTTTTTAAGGAAAATACACATAGGCGAGTATAATTGAAACAAAAAATCCTTTATTAAGGGCTCAGAACCAAACAAAGAGGGAGGCAACACTGGAGAAACATCAGAAACTGGCGAAGCCTTGGACCCCCAGGGCAGACATCAAATCTTTTCCTGCAAAATTGGTGGCCTGAGGAGTCCATGTCTAAGGGAGTGCAGTCTGGTCCAGAAGTCCCAGAGATCCGGAAAGCAGCAGATGACATCTTTGTCCCCAGGCTGTGGTACTACAAGAGGCTGCATCTTTTGCCAGACCAGATTGGACCCAGGGTCATCACTCTGTGTTCTTCTTTCCACGCTTTCTTCCCGGCTGTGGCTCTGGTGTTTGAGATGTGGCAGGAGGAGGAGTAGGACCTGGAGGAGGAGGAGGAGGAGGAGTAGGACCTGGAGGAGGAGGACCTGGAGGAGGAGGAGTAGTAGGACCTGGAGGAGGAGGACTATGTGTGAGGTTATAAATGTGGGTAGCACATGTTATTTGGCCCCGCAACCCCTTATTGAGAGCTTCCAAAATTAAGGACTCACACAGGAGTCATTGGCCCTCCTCCATCTGCAGCATTTTGCAGGTAGTTAGGCCAGCAAAGTCCTCCTTCACAGTGTGGGGGCTTCTCAGGGCCTCTGTAGCCTTCCAAAAGAGGTCTATGGCAGCCTCCTCCAGGTTACTCCTCTTCCTGCCACTTTGTCTTTGAAGGTGTAGGGGAGGGACCTGGATATCAGGTAGCCTGCTTGGCCCGGCCACCTCCTGGGTGAGACTTCCCTGTGTATGAAAAAGGGACATGGTTGTAGTTTTTGCATCATCAATCACAATCATAAATTAGTACTCCAAACTAACATCTAGTTAACATCATTGATGGGACAACCAGAAATATTTAGAGGAATGCTATACCAGGCTCAAGCTGGGCTCCTCCACATGTTGCTGCCTGGAAGGCCCAGGTTGGGCGTCAGAAGCCTCAGCTGGGGGGGAAGGAAGCCTGAAAGGAAGACTGGAGAGTGCTGGCCTGGGTTCAGTCTGACCTGCCAGAAAATGCAGCCTGTCCTAGTACCACAGCCTGGGGAGATAAATGTCATCTGCAGCTCCTGATCTCTGGGAATCCTGGACCTTCTTGTGCTCCCTTAGATAAGTGCTCCTCAGGCCACCAATTAGGATCTTCAAATAGGTGATGTCTGCCGTGGGGATCACTGTCTTCACAAACTCCAACAAATTATCCAGCGCTGCCTTCCTCTTTGTTTGGTTCTTATATTCAGGGTGGTTTATCTCCCATAGACAGGGAAGCTCCCTGAACATATCAATGAAGATTGCCATAAAGTCCTTATCTTTCAAGATATCCATTTTCACTGCAAGACACAACACAAGGCAAACCCTAATGTCAGCCTAAAGTCTTCTAAACTTGTGCAAATACAGGCCTCAATCTAGAAGCAGTATAGGCCCAATGTTAAATCTTACCTTCGTTATCACGATCGGCGCCTCCGTTACTCCTTCCTCCGCTCACAGATAATACGTACTACGCACACTTGTTACGCTTTATAGACACTGCGCATGTATGAAACTCCGCCCGCCCCTGATGTTCTTTCTAGTCTATTCCTCGCCCATTCTCATTTGGCGCAGTGGGGAAGAGCACAGAGCAGGTGTCTGATAATTACACCAATGAGAAGGAGGAAAGCCCGGAGCCAGAAACATCTGGATCCAGAAGGAGACAATTTAAGGCATCAAATATGTCCTTTGGGGAGATGTTGGAGATGGTCGACATCCTGAAGAAGGCCGACTATGACGGGAAGTATGGGCCTTACCCCAACCCCAATGTCCAAAAGGTGAAGATCATGGCGAAAGTGGTTAAAAGTCTGCACCGGAATTTCAAGGTACGACGATCGAAAGATCAGCTCAGGAAACGGTGGTCGGACCTAAAATTAAGAGAGCACGAGCAGTGCTCCAAAAAAGTAAGTAGTTGTGCTGTGTTCCTAGTCTTTTTGTGTTTATTACGTTCGCGCTGCTCCATGTGCTTTCCTAACTGTTATCCAGTTTAAAATGTCAACTTTCATGTTCATGGGCACATTATTCGTCGGTATCAAACATTATTCTTTCGGCCTATAAAACACCATTGTTTTGGCCATATGCATTTGCCCCATATTTTTTAGGGCCTACTTGTCTAAAAATAATTTGGTTGTGTAGATGGGTTTGTTACTAGAATGAAATGCAAACTAGATTCTGTGTAAGGAGAGGACACTCAGCAGCTGTTTAGACATCTGGACGCTGGAGCACTAGTGTGGGACACAAGAACACCCTTTTTATTAGGGGACCCACACAGGTGCTCCAGTGTATACTATAGGGGTGTCTCCATCTGTGAAACTTGTACAAGACAGGTAAAGTATTCAAGCTTGACAAAGCACAAGAAAAATGCTACATCTTGGAACTCTGCCCACAAAAACAATTGTACCCCATTTCTAAACAATGTTTCATATTTATAGTTCTGCCATCAAATATCTGTGTGCTAAGTATACCATTTTTTCTTTTACATAGGGGAGAAAAGACTCGGAGGACACCCCTCATCCGAGGAGACCAGAGACCCCCCACCTCTGGAAGAAGGGGAAATCCACCCAGAACAAGCACAGCAGGAGGAGGAAGACGTAGTGGAAATTGTCACCACAACAGGTGAGTGTCTGCGACCACAGGCTCAAGTAAGAGATGGATGCCGGCATATTTATAATACATGTTTTTTTTTTGTTTCTATCTTTTTAGGTGATCGGGATGTTGCGGATCCAGATCCTTTCACCTCAGAAAGTGCACAGATCCTGATTGGGGAGATCATGGGGTGTAATAGGGACTTGGAAAACATCAAGAAAAACATCAATGGTGTTCTTCAAAAAAATAAGAACATCATTGATGTTTTGGGGAGAGTTTAAAACCCCTCCAAATGACTTTGTTTTATGGTGTGCTACAATTTTAACATTTTTTGTCAAATTGGAGAAAAGCCAAATTTTGAAGAGGCACACAGTGTGTCAACATGTGCTATCTGCCATCACGGGAGATCAATGGATGCATTTTGGGGGTGCAACCCCTTCCTAAATAATAAAGTAGCTGAGAGGAAGGGGTTGCTCCCCCAAAACACGTCCCTTGATCCCCCATGATGGCAGCTAGCACATGTTGACATTCGGCTTTTTGTATGCTTCTTAAAAATGTGGCTTTTCCGGGGGTGACTTCACCCCGCCTAAATCAATATCAAACACAGTTTCTAAATACTCATGTCTGATATTGCCTTCAAGTTCTACCAACTGTGAACTTTGTAAGTTCAAGATTTGTGTCTTTCTTGTTGGTTTTAAACATGCCTATTTTAACTTAAATGGACATTTCTGCTTTTTCTAATGTGACCAGAAAAAGTGTTATACAACAAACATGTTGGTTTGTTTTAAAAACCTTTTCTAAATGCACATGTGATTGTGCAGGTATTAAAAAGATTGTTAAGCAAGAATGTGTGGATTATTGTCTCAACGCTACAACACTTTTGGGGTGCTCTAATTGCTGCTTTCTGTGACAATGGGTGTTATTTCCTAAGGGCAAATCCACTTTGCACTACAAGTGCAGTTTCAAGTGCACTTGTAGTGCAAAGTGTCTTTGCCTTTAGTAAATAACACCCAACAGTGCTTTGTAAGGTTACACAATCACGCCATTTTCAGGACTCACAACATTTCTGTCAGGGTCAGCTAAAACAAACACAAGCAGTAAATGTCACCAAAGATTTGCTTATTTTGGTTTTTTTTATTTGAAAAAGGTTTTACACATTGTCTGGCATATTGATAGCCCCCCTACCCGCAAAGAATTCAAGGTATCTTAGCCGGACATCACGGGCACTCAGGGGGGGCAAGCCAGGACGGCCACTTTCAAGGGCTGTCAGGGTTGGTTCATTTTGAATTCCGGCCTCAGGCCCAACTGAGCCAGCATAGTTGGCAGAATGTTGGCGTAAAAAGCTGTGTAGAACACAGCACGCCAGGATAATGTGATTCAGTTTGTACTCCGCCATATGTATGGGTGTAAGAAATAGGCGGAACCGGCTGGCCATGATTCCAAACGTGTTCTCCACCACTCTTCTGGCTCTGGCCAGCTGGTAATTAAAAACCCTCTGGTCCGGGGTGAGGGTCCTCATCGGGAATGGCCGCATAAGATGGTCCACCAGCGCAAAAGCTTCATCCGCAACGAAGATGAATGGGAGTCCTTCCACATTGTCTTCTGGAGGTGGCAAGTCCAAGCTGCCATTCTGGAGACGCCTGTAGAACTCCATCTGGGCGATGACTCCACCATCGGACATCCAGCCATTCTTCCCCACGTCCACATACAGAAATTCATAAGTAGCCAACACCACCGCCAACATCACAATACTGTTGAACCCCTTATAATTATAATAGTACGACCCCGAGTTGGGTGGTGGGATGATGTGGACATGTTTCCCATCAATTGCCCCTCCGCAGTTAGGAAAGTCCCACCGCTGGGCAAAGTGGGAGGCCACAGTCTGTCATTCCTGTGGCGTGGAAGGAAACTGCGGAGTAAAACAAAAAAAATGTGTCTTTTTGCACATAAACATGGAAAGCAGATTAGACACAAACATTCTTGGCCAACATCAAGATAACATTTATTTATGGGAATTTTTAAAGACCAAAGTATAAGGTACACGATCATATTCCCCCTCCCCCCCCTCTCATGGGCCATTTCTAACATTATAGGGGGGGAACTCTTGGATAGGTAACCCTCTCCACTTCATTGAGAGATGAATGCCTAAATAATGGGTATTACTTTGAACAGCCCCTCCTTAGTTACACTATTGACAGCCCACTGGACAGGTAAAAAGTGTCATAATACAAAGATATAAATACACACTGTATACATTTGAGCACATGTGGACATTCTGCTATTACCTATCAAGATAATAATAGGATACAAAAACTTTAAACATTACCATTTTAAAGTATACAGGCAGGCCCTTGCACTACATGCTTTGGGGAATTCATCCATACATCTGACCACAAAAGAGATGGGTATAGTGTGTATGGGTTTGGCAAAATTAGCAGATAGATGATTGAGGATAGATAGAGAATTAGTATCAGCTGACTTAGCAGTTGGGGGAAGGGATGGTTCCAAATGATTTGGGGACCCCCCAAAAAAGCCTTTGGCACTCTGCCTGAATTTAAAGCACAAATCACATTTCAAAACATTTTAGGGGTGTTTGGGGTAAAGCACTACTATGGAGCTGATAAAATACATTGTTAAGTGACTACATGAGGTGAATATAAGGCCAGGAGACCATGCTGGGGAGGTAAGTGAAGGCAAATATGTATGAAGGACAACAAAAATAATTACAAAAATATCAAGCATGCATGAGGACAAAGTGGACATTCACAGCATATTCAAATCATGGTAATTAGGGAATGAGGAAAGAAATACAATATATTATCAAACATTAAATACAATAAAATGTGATATTAAAGGATAAAAATCTTACCTTAATATACTCCTTCTGCAGGACCTGTATGATGGCAAAACAGGTCTCTGGGACAATGATCCCCAGAGCCTGGGGGGAGATGCCTGCCGAGAAAGTCCTGCAGGCTTCTCCCCGTCGCCAAGTACCGCAGGGTGGCGACAAGCCTCTGCTCCGGAGTGATGGCTTGCCTCATGCAGGTATCCTGCCTGCTGATATAGGGGGTCAGCAAAGCCAACAAACGGTGAAATACGGGGTCCGTCATCCGGAGAAAGTTCCTGAAATCATCAGGATTTTTCTCACGGATCTCACAGAGCAAAGGCATATGACAG
The DNA here is from genome assembly GCA_037952925.1 of Lithobates clamitans. Lineage (NCBI taxonomy): Eukaryota > Metazoa > Chordata > Amphibia > Anura > Ranidae > Lithobates > Lithobates clamitans. The sequence goes on along the minus strand of JBBGZY010000773.1, from coordinate 2,184,932 downwards.
AACTGGTCACGCTAAAGCAACCAATTCTTGGTCCATGAACTCCTCCCCACCCTGTTCATGGACTGGACTTGTGTCAAGGTCAGGACCCCAACACCAAGCCCCAGCACAGCATGAACTCTACGAGGAGTACGTATACACAACATGGCTAGAAAACGGTCGGCTGCTCAAAATGAAGTAACAGAACGCACCGAAGAACAGCAAGGCCTGTGAAGAGTGACCTGAAAAACAGTAAGGAACGAACAAGAACACAATGACAAAGTCACGCGTAGCTTGCTTGCACGCACTGAAGAGCAGATACAAGCCCACAAGCACAAACTGAACAGCAGAAAACGATCTAAAAACCATGAATCTGAAAAAGCGCAAATCGTCTCTCACCAAATTTTTACTAACACTAGATTAGCAAAAGGAGCCCAAAGGGTGCCGCGCTTGGTTCTGAACTGGCCTTTTCTAGTCTCGTTGTAAGTGGTGTACGTCACCGCGTTCTTGGCGATCGGAAATTCCGACAACTTTGTGCGACCGTGTGTACGCAAAACAAGTTTGAGCTAACATCCGTTGGAAAAAATCCATGGATTTTGTTGTCGGAATGTCCGATCAATGTCCGATCGTGTGTACGGGGCATTAGACTGGGAGTGAATATTAGTATCAGTGAACACAGAACAGAAATGGGAATTCCTCAAAAAAGACTGTATGTAAACTCACTGCAAAATATATTCCCATGTGCAATACGTTTAAAAGGCTAAAAATAAAACCTACAGTATATGACTTACGACCAAAGTTAAAAAAAAACTATAAATAATAAGAAAAGAGCTTTTAAAAAATATAAAAATGAAGAAACACTATCATCGTTTAAATGTTACAAAGAATATAACAGAATTTGTACAAAACAGAACAAAATCAAAAACGCAAAAATTCTAAATGAACGACAGATTGCAAAAGATAGTAGGACAAACCCCCAAAAAATCTTCAAATATATTAATAGTAAAAGGGTCAGGTCTGAGCATATAGGCCCTTTACAAAATAATCTGGTGTTGGTGACTGGGGACAAAGAGAAGGCAAATGTATTAAATACTTTCTACAGCTCTGTGTATACAAAGGAGCATGGTAGTGACACAACCCCAAATGATCCAAAATGGCTCAAAAGTGATATGGTCCAGAAATATTTAGATAGAATAAATGTGGATAAAGCACCTGGACCAGATGGCATACACTCACGAATCCTAAAAGAATTGAACTCTGTCGTTTCTGCCTATATTTAAAAAGGGACCAAAGTCTTTACCAAGTAACTATAGACCTGTTAACCACTTCGGGCAGAAAACAACTTACCCGTACGTCGGTAATTTGACGCTAAATACCGGGGTTATGGCAGCAACTACCTGCCCTAACCCCGGTATTTTCAGGAATGCTGTGCATTTCTCTTTACGATAAAAGTGGTCTCTGTGGCAGATTCGCCGCAAGATCACTTTTATCAGTGGCGGGAGAGGTGCCACCGCCACGCTCCAGTCGTCTACCCCGCTTATTGGACCTGCCTGTAGCAGCAGAGACGATCGCGTCCTTTCCCGTGGATGCCTGGCTGCCGAGTGAGGGGAAGATGGCCCCCGCTTAGCCCCATAGCATGGGAGGACAGAAGTGATGTCAAACGCCACTTCCGTCCATAGCTCCTAAAGGAAAATTTTATTTTATTTTTTTCAAGTGATATATTTTTTTTTTTTTTTATTGCATTTTAGTGTAAATATGAGATCTGAGGTTTTTTTGACCCCAGATCTCATATTTAAGAGGTCCTGTCATGCTTTTTTTCTATTACAAGGGATGTTTACATTCCTTGTAATAGGAATAAACATGACCCAATTTTTTTTTTTAAAAAGACAGTGTCAAAATAAAAAAATTAAATTAAAATAATTTTTTTTATTTTTTTTTAAAGTGCCCCGTCCCGACAAGCTTACGTGTAGAAGCAAACACATACGTGAGTAGCGCCCGCATATGAAAACGGTGTTTAAACAACCCATGTGAGGTATTGCCGCGATCATTAGATCGAGAGCAATAATTCTACCCTAGATCTCCTCTATAACTCAAAACTGGCAACCTGTAGAGATTTTTAAACATCACCTATGGAGACTTTTAACAGTAAAAGTTTGTTGCCATTCCACGAGCGGGCCCAATTTTGAAGCATGACATGTTGGGTATCAATTTACTCGGCGTAACATTATCTTTCATAATATTAAAAAAATTTGGCTAAATTTACTGTTGTCTTATTTTTTAATTCAAAAAAGTGTATTTTTCCCAAAAAAGTGCGCTTGTAAGAGCGCTGCGCAAATACGGTGTGACAGAAAGTATTGCAACAACCTCAATTTTTTTCTCTAGGATGTTACAAAAAATATACATAATGTTTGAGGGTTCTAAGTAATCTTCCAGAAAAAAAAAAAATTTTAACTTGTAAACAACAAGTGTCAAAAAGACGCTCGGTCCTTATGTGGTTAACTTCTATAGTTGGGAAGATATTGGAGAGTTTAATGAAAGACCACATAGATGAGTTCTTGCTGGAAAAAAAAAGTATTTTAAGCAAAACGCAGCATGGATTCATGAAAGACAGAAGTTGTCAGACAAATCTGATTTCTATATAGGAGGAGGTAAGTAAAACCTTGGATAGAGGGGTGGCTGTAGTCGTGGTATACTTGGATTTTGCAAAAGCGTTAGACACAGTTCCCCACACATGGCTAATGTGTAAGGTTAGGTCTACAGCAGTGTTAATTTTTGTCTTAGGACTAAAATGGCATTTTAGTTTTAGTCCCATTTTAGTCTTCTATTTTAGTTGACTAAAATGTCCTGCGTTTTAGTCGACTAAAATCTCCAGTACATTTCAGTAATTGCAATTTAGTTTTAGTCATAGTCTTTTGACTAAAATGGCATTTTAGTTTTAGTCTCATTTTAGTCTTAGGACTAAAATGGCATTTTAGTTTTAGTCTCATTTTAGTCTTTTAACTAAAATGGCTTTTAGTTTTAGTCGTATTTTAGTCAACTCAATTGTTTTAGTTTTAGTCATTTTAGTCGACTAAAATGTTTTAGTCATTTTAGTCGACTAAATTAACACTGGTCTACAGGTCTGGAAAAATCAGTTTGTAAATGGATAGAAAACTGGCTAAAAAACATATTCAGAGAGTAGTGGTTAATCATTCATACTCTAAAGAAAGAAACATAGTTCCTTAAGCGCTAAAAAACTGTGGATCATACGGTGATGTAGGGCAACCAAAAAGGCAGAGGCACAGGCATGTGCGAAGGATTGCAATGTCACTGTATGGGAGTGTTGTGCTGATTGTGTCCAGAGGTGCAGGGTGCTGTGTAATCTAAAGGGGTCCAGATGTGCAGGGCATGTGCAAAGGGGTGCTGTGTAATCTAAAGGGGTAAAGAGGTGCAGGGTGCTGTGTAATGTAAAGTGGTCCAGAGGTGCAAGGTGCTGTGTAATGTAAAGGGATCCAGATGTGCAGGGTGCTGTGTGAAGGGGTCCAGAGGTGCAGGGTGCTGTGTAATATAAAGGGGTCCAGAGGTGCAGGGTGCTGTGTAATCTAAAGGGGTCCAGAGATGCAGGGTGTTGTGTAAAGGGGTCCATAGGTGCAGGGTGCTGTGTAATGTAAAGGGGTCCAGAGGTGCAGGGTGCTGTGTAATGTAAAGGGGTCCAGAGGTGCAGGGTGCTGTGTGAAGGGGTTCAGAAGTGCAGGGTGCTGTGTAATTTAAAGGGGTTCTGGCCAGCTCAGTAGACTGCTTTAACTATTTAGGTACCAGCCACCGTCATTATACATCACTACTTTGACGTTAAATACCGCTATTATGGATTTTTAAAAATGCCGGACTGTCCTCTTTCAGATAAAAGTGGTCTCAATGGCAGATTCACTTTTATTGGTGGCGGGAGAGGGCCCCCCCTCCTGCCATGCTCCGGTCGTCTTCACCGTCGGTAGCGGCAGAGCCGATCGGTTCCTCTCCCCTCACTGCCTGGATGCCGAGTGAGGGAGAGATGGCTCCATAGCATTGGAGGGCAGAAGCGACCTCATAGGTCACTTCCACCCAATGCTCTTAACCACTTGCCGACCGCCTCACGCCTATATACGTGAGCAGAGCGGCACGGGCAGGCAAAATCACGTACCTAGTACGTGATTGCCTTCCCGCGGGTGGGGGGTCCGATCGGACCCCCCCCCCGGTACCAGCTGCGGTCGGCATTTGGCTGGGAGCATTGAGAGACGAGGGGGAGGCCATCCGATCGTGGCCCCCCCCTCGCGATCGCTCCCAGCCAATGAGAAACATCCCCTGCCTCTGTATAGTACACAGAGGCAGAGGATGTGATGTCATCTCTCCTCGGCTTGGCAGTTTCCGTTCCAGCGCCGAGGGGAGATGACATGTAAGTAAGTGCACAACACAAACACACACAGTAGAACATGCAAGGCACACTAAACACCCCCGATCCCCCCCCGATCGCCCCCCGATCCCCCCCCAATCACACCCCCCCGTCACAAACTGACACCAAGCAGTTTTTTTTTTTTTTTTCCTGATTACTGCATAGTGTCAGTTTGTGACAGTTAGCAGTGGTAGGACAGTTAGTATTACCCCCCTGTAGGTCTAGGGTACCCCCCTAACCCCCCCTAATAAAGTTTTAACCCCTTGATCACCCCCCCTCACCAGTGTCGCTAAGCGATCATTTTTCTGATCGCTGTATTAGTGTCGCTGGTGACGGTAGTTAGGGAGGTAAATATTTAGGTTCGCCGTCAGCGTTTTATAGCGTCGGGGACCCCCATATACTATCTAATAAATGTTTTAACCCCTTGATTGCCCCCTAGTTAACCCTTTCACCACTGATCACCGTATAACCGTTACGGTTGACGCTGGTTAGTTCGTTTATTTTTTATAGTGTCAGGGCACCCGCCGTTTATTACCGAACAAAGGTTTAGCCCCCTGATCGCCCGGCGGTGATATGCGTCGCCCCAGGCAGCGTCAGATTAGCGCCAGTACCGCTAACACCCACGCACGCAGCATACGCCTCCCTTAGTGGTATAGTATCTGATCGCATCAATATCTGATCCGATCAGATCTATACTGGCGTCCTCAGCAGTTTAGAGTTCCCAAAAACGCAGTGTTAGTGGGATCAGCCCAGATACCCGCTAGCACCTGCGTTTTGCCCCTCCGCCCAGCCTAGCCCAGCCCACCCAAGTGCAGTATCGATCGATCACTGACACTTACAAAACACTAAACGCATAACTGCAGCGTTCGCAGAGTCAGGCCTGATCCCTGTGATCGCTAACAGTTTTTTTGGTAGCGTTTTGGTGAACTGGCAAGCACCAGCGGCCTAGTACACCCCGGTCGTAGTCAAACCAGCACTGCAGTAACACTTGGTGACGTGGCGAGTCCCATAAGTGCAGTTCAAGCTGGTGAGGTGGCAAGCACAAGTAGTGTCCCGCTGCCACCAAAAAGACAAACACAGGCCCGTCGTGCCCATAGTGCCCTTCCTGCTGCATTCGCCAATCCTAATTGGGAACCCACCGCTTCTGCAGCGCCCGTACTTACCCCCCATTCACATCCCCAACCAAATGCAGTCGGCTGCATGAGAGGCATTTTTATGTCCTCCCGAGTACCCCTACCCAACAAACCCCCCCAAAATAGATGTTGTGTCTGCAGCAAGCGTGGATATAGGTGTGACACCCGCTATTATTGTCCCTCCTGTCCTGACAATCCTGGTCTTTGCATTGGTGAATGTTTTGAACGCTACCATTCACTAGTTGAGTATTAGCGTAGGGTACAGCATTCCACAGACTAGGCACACTTTCACAGGGTCTCCCAAGATGCCATCGCATTTTGAGAGACCCGAACCTGGAACCGGTTACAGTTATAAAAGTTACAAGTTTGCAAAAAAACCACAAACAAAAATAAAAAAAAATAGTTGTTGTTTTATTGTTCTCTCTCTCTATTCTCTCTCTATTGTTCTGCTCTTTTTTACTGTATTCTATTCTGCAATGTTTTATTGTTATTATGTTTTATCATGTTTGCTTTTCAGGTATGCAATTTTTTAACTTTACCGTTTACTGTGCTTTATTGTTAACCATTTTTTTGTCTTCAGGTACGCCATTCACAACTTTGAGTGGTTATACCAGAATGTTGCCTGCAGGTTTAGGTATCATGTTGGTATCATTCTTTTCAGCCAGTGGTCGGCTTTCATGTAAAAGCAATCCTAGCGGTTAATTAGCCTCTAGACTGCTTTTACAAGCAGTGGGAGGGAATGCCCCCCCCCTCACCGTCTTCCGTGTTTTTCTCTGGCTCTCCTGTCTCAACAGGGAACCTGAGAAAGCAGCTGGTGATTCAGCCAGCTGACCATAGAGCTGATCAGAGACCAGAGTGGCTCCAAACATCTCTATGGCCTAAGAAACCGGAAGCTACGAGCATTTTATGACTTAGATTTCGCCGGATGTAAACAGCGCCATTGGGAAATTGGGGAAGCATTTTATCACACCGATCTTGGTGTGGTCAGATGCTTTGAGGGCAGAGGAGAGATCTAGGGTCTAATAGACCCCAATTTTTTCAAAAAAGAGTACCTGTCACTACCTATTGCTATCATAGGGGATATTTACATTCCCTGAGATAACAATAAAAATGATAAAAAAAAAAAAAATATGAAAGGAACAGTTTAAAAATAAGATAAAAAAGCCAAAAAATAATAAAGAAAAAAAAAAAAAAAAAAAAAAGCACCCCTGTCCCCCCTGCTCTCGCGCTAAGGCGAACGCAAGCGTCGGTCTGGCTTTAAATGTAAACAGCAATTGCACCATGCATGTGAGGTATCACCGCGAAGGCCAGATCGAGGGCAGTATTTTTAGCAGTAGACCTGTAAAGGCTTTTAAAGGCTTTTAAAAATGTATTAATTTTGTTGCCACTGCACGTTTGTGCGCAATTTTAAAGCATGTCATGTTTGGTATCGATGTACTCGGCTTAAGATCATCTTTTTTATTCCATCAAACATTTGGGCAATATAGTGTGTTTTAGTGCATTAAAATTTAAAAAAGGGTGTTTTTTCCACAAAAAATGCGTTTGAAAAATCGCTGCGCAAATACCGTGTGAAAAAAAAAATGAAACACTCACCATTTTAATCTGTAGGGCATTTGCTTTAAAAAAATATATAATGTTTGGGGGTTCAAAGTAATTTTCTTGCAAAAAAAAATAATTTTTTCACGTAATCAAAAAGTGTCAGAAAGGGCTTTGTCTTCAAGTGGTTAGAAGAGTGGGTGATGTGTGACATAAGCTTCTAAATGTTGTGCATAAAATGCCAGGACAGTTCAAAACCCCCCCAAATGACCCCATTTTGGAAAGTAGACACCCCAAGCTATTTGCTGAGAGTCATGTCGAGTCCATGGAATATTTTATATTGTGACACAAGTTGCGGGAAAGAGACAAATTTTTTTTTTTTTTTTTTGCACAAAGTTGTCACTAAATGATATATTGCTCAAACATGCCATGGGGATATGTGAAATTACACCCCAAAATACATTCTGCTGCTTCTCCTGAGTACGGGGATACCACATGTGTGGGACTTTTTGGGAGCCTAGCCGCGCACGGGACCCCGAAAACCAATCACCGCCTTCAGGCTTTCTAAGGGCGTAAATTTTTGATTTCACTCTTCACTGCCTATCACAGTTTCGGAGGCCATGGAATGCCCAGGTGGCACAAAACCTCCCCCAAATGACCCCATTTTGGAAAGTAGACACCCCAAGCTATTTGCTGAGAGGTATAGTGAGTATTTTGCAGACCTCACTTTTTGTCACAAAGTTTTGAAAATTGAAAAAAGAAAAAAAAATGTTTTTTTTCTGGTCTTTCTTCATTTTCAAAAACAAATGAGAGCTGCAAAATACTCACCATGCCTCTCAGCAAATAGCTTGGGGTGTCTACTTTCCAAAATGGGGTCATTTGGGGGCATTTTGTGCCATCTTGGCATTTTATGGCCTTCAAAACTGTGATAGGTAGTGAGGCGTGAAATCAAAAATTTATGCCCTTAGAAATCCTGAAGGCGGTGCTTGGTTTTTGGGGCCCCGTACGCGGCTAGGCTCCCAAAAAGTCCCACACATGTGGTATCCCCGTACTCAGGAGAAGCAGCTGAATGTATTTTGGGGTGCAATTCCACATATGCCCATGGCCTGTGTGAGCAATATATCATTTAGTGACAACTTTTTGTAATTTTTTTTTTTTTTTTTTGTCATTATTCAATCACTTGGGACAAAAAAAATAAATATTCAATGGGTTCAACATGCCTCTCAGCAATTTCCTTGGGGTGTCTACTTTCCAAAATGGGGTCATTTGGGGGGGGTTGTACTGCCCTGCCATTTTAGCACCTCAAGAAATGACATAGGCAGTCATAAACTAAAAGCTGTGTAAATTACAGAAAATGTACCCTAGTTTGTAGACGCTATAACTTTTGCGCAAACCAATAAATATACGCTTATTGACATTTTTTTTACCAAAGACATGTGGCCGAATACATTTTGGCCTAAATGTATGACTAAAATTTAGTTTATTGGATTTTTTTTATAACAAAAAGTAGAAAATATCATTTTTTTTCAAAATTTTCGGTCTTTTTCCCTTTATAGCGCAAAAAATAAAAATGGCAGAGGTGATCAAATACCATCAAAAGAAAGCTCTATTTGTGGGAAGAAAAGGACGCAAATTTCGTTTGGGTACAGCATTGCATGACCGCGCAATTAGCAGTTAAAACGACGCAGTGCCGAATTGTAAAAAGTGCTCTGGTCAGGAAGGGGGTAAATCCTTCCGGGGCTGAAGTGGTTAAAAGGGGAAATTATTATTTTTTTTTTCAAATGACATTTAATTTTTTTTTATTGCATTTTAGTGTAAATATGAGATCTGAAGTCTTTTTGACCCCAGATGTCATATTTAAGAGGTCCTGCCATGCTTTTTTTCTATTACAAGGGATGTTTACATTCCTTGTAATAGGAATAAAAGTGACCCAGACATTTTTTTTAAAAGGACAGTATCAAAATAAAAAATAGAAAGTAAAATAAATAAGAAAAAAAAAATTAAAGCACATTGTCCCGCCGAGCTCGCACGCAGAAGCGAACACATATGTAAGTCGCACCCGCATATGAAAACGTTGTTCAAACCACACATGTGAGGTATCGCCACGATCGTTAGAGCGAGATAAACAATTCACTAGGTCTAGACCTCTGTAACTCATGTAGCACCCTGGAGTTTAGGCAGGGTTGCTCCTCACAAATTTACTGCCGGGAGTAGTTGTCCTGGTCGATTGTTAGAGATCTATTGATTTCTCCCTAAGTTTGGCCTTGTTGCACTTTTTCTCTGTTACCACTAGGTGGCCTGGGTACTAGATATGAGAAGGGAAACACAAGGTCAGATTATGGCTGTATAGGGTATCTCAGCCAATGGACGGGGTTTTCTTGGATCTCATGGCCTGCTGGGAGAGCCTATATATTCAGATGACTTTCCCTGCATGGCTGTCCTCCTGTTGAAGTCTCAGAGTCTGCCAATTGAACCTGCAACTACCTAAGGGTGTCCTGGCCCTAACCCTCTTTCCCCCAAAAGTTTATTAAGAGAAAAAAACTCTCTTTTGCATTCAAGAAGTGTTTGGTGCCCAATGACTTTAATCATCTTTCACTTACCATGCCTCACAACCCACTATACACAGAAAGATGTCAGCTATCTCTGGCCCTGGAGGTTGTCATCAGACCGAAGGAGACCTGGAACCTTGCTACATTTGGTGCCCAACGTGGGGCTAAGGCGTTATCTCTACAACAGTTGCCCATGGTAACCGGCCTCAGCTTCATTGAGATTTCACCTGGCTCCGTGGGAAGGTGGCAAGTAACATCTATATTTCTAACAGACTGTGTTGTCATGTGTACTACAAATGTAGGGAAGAACCATCAAGTCTCATTGCTCAGGGGAAAGGATCAGCCTGGTCTTTTGACACTTCCCCCCCAGCACTGTGAGGGTTAATGCAGAATTGACTCCAATACAGTTTTGGCATGCCGCAGCATGAGGTCAGCGGGCACCACAGTTCCTAGAAAACATTTGCACCAATCCATTGGCGGGGGAGGAGTTTCCGTTCTGCAGAGGAGGACACATTACTGTTCGCGTCGCCATCTTGGGTCCACATGCTAAGACCTCGTGGCCTAAAAAGGAAACATGGTGCAGCTGGGAGCTCCAGAATTTGAAGTCCCTCAACCCATGCCCATTAAATATGACCCCTGGGAAATCGCCAGTGTCTTTGCTTCTGGTACTGATACTGATTCTGGCAGTCCTACTGCGGCCCAGGCAGACTTTTCCTCAGAAGATCCAGATGTGTCCCTTGAGCTTGCAGATACCACAGTGGAAGTGTCAGTTCCCGCTGCCATCGTTCTTTCCAAGATGCCTACGGTGAGCGGTAGTCCAGTACAGGTGGTACCAGTAACCCATCTCCCTCCTAAGGAGATCCAAGCATCTGCCTCGGGTATCTCTGTTGTGGAGGATGGTGGCCCCATGGTCATTTGGCCCAGTATGTTCGTTCATCCTGGGCAAAGAGAGGTGAATGATCTCAGATCCCTCCCCAGCGGTGGCTAAAGCTGGTAAGTGAAGAGGGAATGGATAATGTATGAGATGAATAAAGTGACTGTTATGTAAAGTATGTAGTGGGGTAGTTTAGGGTTGTAAACATGTAGTTGTACTTTGGAACTCCCGCTCTGTCTGTAACAAACTCACCTCTCTCCATGACCTCTTTATCGCCAACTCATTTAACCTACTCGCCATTACTGAAACCTGGCTCCACAAATCCAATACTGTGTCTTCTGCTGCCCTATCCCATGGTGGTCTTCTCTGGACTCACTCCCCCAGATCCAGTGGACATAAAGGAGGAGGTGTCGGAATCCTTCTAGCCCCACATAGCAATTTTCAGGTACTTCAGCCACCTCCCTCTCTGTCGCTCTCCTCTTTCAAAGCACACTGTATTCGTCTTTTCACTCCATTTTCGCTAAGGATACCTGTGATCTACAGGCCCCCTGGACCAGTATCAACCTTTCTTAATGACTTCTCTGCCTGGCTACCCTACTTTCTTTCTTCTGAAATCCCCACAATCATTCTCGGGGACTTCAACATCCCTGTTAATACTAACACTCCTACCACTTCAAAACTTCTCAGCCTAAAATCCTCCTTTGACCTGAAGCAGTGGATACATGCTCCTACTCACTCAGAAGGCAATATCCTTGACCTCGTTTTCTCTCACTTTTGCACTCCATGCAACCTCTCTAACTATCAATTGCCTTTCTCTGATCACCACCTTATTAGTTTCACTCTCTCCCTTTCCTTCACCTCCTCTCCCTCCAACCTCCTTAAAGTTACTCTCAGAAACCTACGTCATCTCAACCCTTCTCTTCTCTACTCTGCTATCGACAACCTCTACGACAAAATCTCACCCCTATCCTGCACCAACCTAGCCACTTCTGTCTACAATGCTTCATTTCTAGCCTCACTGGACTCACTGGCCCCCCTCACTAGACACAGAATCAAGCCCAGACCCCTTCAACCTTTCAACCAATATAAATCTGCCCTCCAAAAATACAATTCCAGCCTCCTCTCTGCCAAGCAGACCTATTTTACCACTCTCATTAGCAACTTATCATCCCGTCCCCGTCAACTCTTCTCCACCTTCAACTCTCTACTTCGTCCTCCACCGCCTCCACCCGCCAACTCACTCACTGCCCAGTAGATCGCCAATCACTTCAAACAGAAGATTAATACAATTCGTGTGGCGATCTCTACTGTTTCGACACCCTCCACGCTTTACACTTCATGCCCACAGGCACAATCATTATTTCCCTCTTTCAACCCCACCAATACAGACGAAGTTGCTAAACTACTTGCTAATGTCCACCTTACCACCTGCCCTCTGGATCCTGTTCCCTCACAAATGCTACGTTCACCCTCTGGCCCTATGCTACACTCTCTAACCCACATCTTCAATCTCTCCCTCTCTTCGGGCAGCTTCCCCAACTCTCTAAAACATGCACTTGTCAGACCCATACTTAAAAAGCCCTCACTGGACCCATCCAATCTTAACAACCTACGCCCCATCTCCTTGCTCCCCTTCTTATCCAAACTCCTCGAACGTCTGGTCTACAACCGACTGAGCGTCCACCTCACTGATAATAACCTTCTTGATGCCCTTCAGTCTGTATTTCGTCCTCAACACTCAACAGGAACTCCTAAAACTAACAAACGATCTACTAGTGGCCAAAACCAATCGACACTATTCTGTACTCCTACTCCTGGACCTCTCTGCTGCCTTCGATATGGTTGACCACCCCCTCCTCCTCAAAAAACTACATGCCTTTGGTCTCCGTGACTGTACACTTCGCTGGTTCTCTTCCTACTTATCCAACCACACCTTTAGCGTTTCTTATAACTCTGCTTCCTCCTCTCCTCTTCCTTTCTCTGTTGGGGTCCCCCAGGGTTCTGTTCTTGGACCTCTCCTATTTCCAATCTACACCGCCTCCCTGGGTCAACTGATAGCCTCCCATGGCTTCCAATACCACCTCTACGCTGACGACACCCAAATCTATTTCTCTACCCCTCAGCTCACTCCCTCTATCTCCTCACGTATCACTAATTTACTATCAGATATATCAGTCTGGATGTCACACCACTTCCTCAAATTCAATCTATCCAAAACCGAACTTATAATTTTTCCTCCCCCATATGCCCCTTCCCCTGATCTCTCTGTCAAAATCGATGGCACAACTATAAGCCCATCCCTACATGCCAAGGTTCTAGGTGTAGTCCTAGACTCTGAACTCTCCTTCAAGCAACACATCCAATCACTGTCCAAATCCTGCCGCCTCAACCTCCGCAACATCTCCAAAATACGCCCCTTTCTAACCAATGACACAACAAAGTTCTTAATTCACTCTCTTGTCATCTCTCGCCTCAACTACTGCAACTCTCTTCTCATTGGCTTGCCTCTACATAGTCTATCACCTCTTTAATCTATCATGAATGCCGCTGCCAGACTCATCCACCTTACCAATCGCTCTGTGTCTGCTACTCCTCTCTGCCAATCCCTCCACTGGCTTCCGCTCGACCAAAGAATTAAATTCAAAATTCTAACAACTACGTACAAAGCCATCCACAATTTCGCCCCCAGCTACATCACTAGCTTAGTCTCTAAATACCAACCTACTCGTTCTCTTCGTTCCTCTCAAGACCTCCTGCTCTCTAGCTCCCTCGTCACCTCCTCCCATGCTCGCCTCCAGGACTTTTCCAAAGCCTCTCCAATCCTATGAAATGCCCTACCCCAATCTGTCCGCTTATCTCCTACTTTACTAGCTTTTAGACGATCCCTGAAAACCCTTCTCTTCAGAGAAGCCTATCCTACCCACACCTAACAACTGTATTTTCATTTTTTCCATCAGCTCATCCCCCACAGTTATTACCTTTTGTTTCCACTTGACACTCCCTCCTAGATTGTCAGCTCTAACAAGCAGAGCCCTCTGATCCCTCCTGTATGGATTTGTATTGTAAGTGTACTGTCTGCCCTCATGTTGTAAAGAGCTGTGCAAACTGTTGACGCTATATAAATCCTGTATGATAATAATAATGTAGTCAAGACCCACCCATATCAGATCAAAAAGATATGTCCTGGAGTGCCAACCAAAACTATATAGTAAAAAGGAAGAAAAGTGTAAAGTGGGCGTTATGTGTAAAAACACAGATATATATAAAAATGAGGAACTTTATTATAAACCACAACAGGTATAAAAAGGAAAATATATATCATACATTTGCATAAAAAGGGGAAAAACTAATCCCCAGAAATACAAGACAGTGATACACATACAGTATATATTGCATAAGAGCAAATGATGGTCGACATGTTTTGCGGTTGTAATCTATAGCCGCTTCATCAAGGCTTGGTTACTGTATAGTTTAGTCAACATCTAAAACAAAAAAATTAAAAATACAAAGTGCATACATATATACATTAGAGAAAAAAGGAGGGGTGGAAAAGGGGGGGAGAGAGAAAATAAAATAAATTAAAAGACAAGACAAAAAAGCAATAATATCTACCTAGTGGCCATCTGAGGCGTCCGGACTAGGGGGAGACCAAAACGCACAATACATGCCATGCTCAGAGTCCGCACTTCATGGACAATACCTCCAAGTAGTAAGGCTATTGAGGTCAACCCTGAAAGGATAAATCCAGAAAGCCATAAGATAATGACAATACTAATACATATATGTAAATTGCAGGTATCCGGTAATAGTAAAATAAGCCAACCTTGACAGACATTAATAGTCCGATACTGCGTTGCCAGAAATTATGAAATATAATGCCAAACAGTATTCACGAGGATCCAACAGCCTCCAAACAGAGGTGAATCCTATAACATGAATGAGGCACACATAAGCAGCAAAGGCAAGAGAAGCCAAAAGGTATTGAAAAAAACACAGTTAAGGTTCAAAAGCCAGATCTAATCCTATATAACAGAAAGCCAGGCTTACCTGCTGAAAACAGCAAAAACAGGTGGTCTATAGGCTTTCATGAGAAATATGCCAACCACATAGGAGCTATTCCCTCCAGCAAGGAGTCAGTCAGGCATGTTATAGGTCTGGGTCTCCGGAGGATCCCGAACCCCAGCATGGAGCCCCAATGCGGACCTCAATTTCTATATAAACAGTACACAGAGTGGAGGATCCACAGGATGCTGGGCGGGTCCTCTCTCCATAGGACCAATAGTATCACAGAATAATAAAAAGGACGCCAAAACTAAGTTTGGCGGGCCTAGTACAAACAGAACAGCCCAGAACTTCACAGTTTGTGCATAGTGGGTCTGCCCACGTGAGTGCCAATGCCATACCGCAAACCAGAAGTGAAGTCAAACCGGAAGTGACGTCAAACCGGAAGTGGGAAAAAAACGGCAGTAAAAAATAAATAAATAAATAAAACAAAGAAAAAAAAGAAAAAAACACAAATAAAGGCACCACAGCAATAATAATGTTGTAGGGCATTCCAAAATTCCCTAGCAACCCGGGAAGAATGGGCCCATGTGCCTGAATTAAATAACATAAATAAATATTAAAATAACCCATGGAGACCTAGTCCCAAGACCTCAAGGGGCCAAACCAGTAGAAAAAAAAAGAGGAGGGGGAGAGGAAAAGACCAAAAAAGTTGGAATAATGTCTATACAAACTCAACTGGAAAGAAAAGAAGCATAGCTAATAAACCCATTAAGGCCTGGGGCATGGTTAGCCCTCAGTGTATAAATCCATTGAGATTTTGAGTGAAGGACAAAAGTCACCACCCCAAGGACCCTGGTGTACTCTATCCAGAGCCCGGAATCTCAATGTATCTATGTTGCAGGACGGACAATCTGCAAAATGTCTGGCAACCGGCCTAATAGGGATTTCATCCTTAATGTCCACTGCATGTCCCTTTACTCTTTGCCAGAGCATACGTCAGGTCTTCCCAACATAAAAGGCGTTCCATCCACCCGTGAATAGATAGACCACCCCCCTAGTCCCACAGTTAACAAAGTGCCTAGGTTCAATCGAGGTGGATTCTATATTAAAGTTTTCATTGCCCAGCTGAATGTAGCGGCAATAGTCACAGTGCCCACATTTATATGTGCCCATTACATCATCACTTTGCTTGGTATATTTAAGAATGGGTCTGGTATTGCTACGCTCCGATCCTTTCTCATCCTGAAATAATAATAAATCCCATGGGCTGATGGTAAGATGCAGAAGAGGAATAGTCAATCTATATATGTTTAGCATGAAACGCAGATTAAATGAGTTGTCATTCAGTTCCTGAATAAAACCAGCAAGTAGATCCATGGACCCTGTCCAGAATATGAAGGTATAATTTGATGTACCTCCACCCGAGGTACATCAATAAGTCCTCAGATCCAAAGATCGACCACTCCCACCCCCCCAGGTACAGGTTGGCATAGGAGGGGGCACATGTGTTCCCCATAGCCACCCCCTGCACCTGGAGGTAGTGGGAGCCGTCGAATATAAAAACTTTGAGGATAAGAATAAAAAGAAGGTCTAATACAAATGCATTGTATTCATAGTCATCTGTACTTCTTTCATTCAAGAACTGACTAATCATCGTTACACCCAGATCATGAGGTATACTGGAATACAATGCTTCCACATCAACCAACACTAGTAGGGTCTCAGTTCCAATATTGAGGCCATCGAGGATCGTCGATAAGTGTATTGTATCCTTAAGATAGGTAAAGATAAGATAAATAAGATAAGATAAATTACCTACTAATGGCTAAAACCAGTGGAAACTATTCTGTACTACTTCTCCTGGATCTCTCTGCTGCCTTTGACACAGTGGACCACCCCCTCCTCCTCAATAAACTCCACTCCTTTGGTCTCCGTGACTGTACTCTTCGCTGGTCCTCATCCTACCTATCCCACCGCTCCTTCAGTGTCACTTAGAACTCTACTTCCTCCTCTCTTCTTCCTTTCTCATTTGGGGTCCCCCAAGGTTCTGTCCTTTTCTCAATCTACACCACCTCCCTGGGTCAGTTGATTGCCTCCCACGGCTTTAAATATCATCTCTAAGCTGATGACACCCAAATCTATCTCTCCACCCCCCAGCTCTCTTCATCTGTCTCCTCACGCATTACCAACTTACTAGAAGACATATCAGCCTTTAAAGAAAAAATTGGAAAATCGCGCTACCCTTAGAGAACTTAACCAAAAACCTATGTGGTTAATAATAAATGTAATCCAAAACCAATATACAATAAATTTGTGAAGCTGATCAACAGTACAAAAAATTAAATAAATAAATGAATAAGTGACATTTGATATATTAAATAGCAAAAAAATAAAACACATGTAATCAATGGACAATGTATAGAGAGGAGACATTGCTGGAAGTGGCAGCAGAGGAGTTAAGAAGGGGAATGAGAATCTGCTACTGATGAAAAGGCACCACGACATTTATCTGCTGATTTGAGCCATTGTGAAGTGACCTTCCATCATCTGGAGTTTGTTTGCTGTCCCATGGAGTCGTGCATAGTACAACACACGCTTTCCCTGATCCTCTGTGATGGGGGATCATGGTGTTTTGGTAAGGGCGCATTCCTGTTGATTGTGGTGGTGGATTTCACATAATATCTGAAGACAACAATCTATTCAGAATTTATTCACTTATTTATGGACTATGATTTACCACTCACTGGTGTATGTTATAATACATTGTCCATTGATTACATGTTTTTTTTTTTTGCTATTTAATATATCAAACGTCACTTATTCATTTATTTGTTTAATTTTTTGTACTGTTGATCAGCTTCACAAATGTATTGTATATTGGTTTTGGATTACATTTCTTATTAACCACATAGGTTTATGGTTAAGTTCTCTAAGGGTTCCATTTTTTTCTTTTTATGAGTGTCTTGATGTTGTACATAATCATTGCGGTTCCCGATGTGGTGGATGGTTGGTAATCATCTTGCCACCACCCCTTTAGTTTTTTAGTTTTTTCTAGTTTCCATAGCGCAGTTTTTACACTTTTATCTAATATCAGCCTGGATGTCACATCACTTCTTCAAACTCAACCTATCCAAAACTGAGCTCATGATATTTCCTCCCTCAGGTGCCACTTCCCCTGATTTCTCTGTCAATATCAATGGCTCAACTGTCAACCCATCCCCCCACGCCAAGGTCTTAGGTGTAATCCTGGACTCTGAACTAACCTTTCGGCCCCACATTCTATCACTATCCAAAATTTGCCGCCTCAACCTCCGCAACATCTCCAAGATATGCCCCTTCCTAACCAATGTCACCACAAAGCTTCTAATCCACTCCCTAGTCATCTCCCGCCTCGACTACTGCAACTCCCTCCTCATTGGCTTACCTCTAAATAGGCTATCCCCACTTCAGTCCATCATGAATGCTGCTGCCAGGCTCATCCACCTCACAAACCGCTCAGTGTCTGCTATACCCCTCTGCCAATCCCCCCATTGGCTGCCACTCAGTTACCAAATTAAATTCAAGATACTAACTATAACTTACAAAGCCATCCACAACCTGGCCCCCAGCTACATCTCTAACCTAGTCTCAAAATACCAACCTAATCGTTCTCTTCGCTCATCCCAAGACCTCATGTTCTCAAACTCCCTTGTCACCTCATCCCATGTTCACCTTCGGGACTTCTCCAGAGCCTCTCCCATCCTCTGGAATGCTTTACACCAATCCGTCCGATTTTCTCCTCCTTTATCCACTTTCAGACGATCCCTGAAAACTCATCTCTTCAGAGACGCCTATCTGGCCCCCACCTAACAGCTAGACATTTATCTTCTCAATCAACACATCACCCACAGTTATTACCTCTTGTATCTCTTGACCTTCCCTCTTAGATTGTAAGCTCTAAGGAGCAGGGCCCTCTGATTCCTACTGTATTAAAGTGTATTGTATTTGTACTGTCTACCCTCAAGTTGTAAAGTGCTACGTAAACTGTTGGCGCTATATACATTCTGTATAATAATAATAATAATAATAATAATTAAGATAGGTGGACAAGCTTTCTACATGGGGTGTAAGTATTCATCCACCAAAACAATGGCTTCTGAAGTGATACTCCTAATACCAGAAATTATAGGACGACCTGGAGGATGTACATTCTTATACATCTTTGGCAGCGCATAGAAAGTCGGTGTCACAGGGTGACTGATAATCAAAAATTTTTTTGTACCAGTCCTTGTTGTATAAAATATCCTCACACATTTTAATGTACGCGGTTTCTTTCATAATGGCAACATTACCGCCCTTGTCAGAGGGCTTGATAATGATGTCATTCATTTTCAAAAGGTTGGATAATGTTTGTTTCTGAAGGTCATTAAGATGAAACTGTCTTTCTTACGAGATTTTTAAGGTCTCTCGTAACTGATTGGAAAAAAAAGTTGACCCGTGGATTGGTTGAGGTAGGAAACTTTGTAGATTTATTTTTATATTGTTTGGGTAAAGAGATGGATTGAGTCACTGTATCTGGATCTATGTCTTGAATAAGAGCATCAAAACTGACCTCCCCACTTTCTTGTACCAGTTCATTGAGTGTTTTTAATGCTCTATATTCAGCACAAGTAATGCATGATTTGAAAATTTATGACCCGTCCTGGGGTAGGTCCGTCTCATATTGAGAACCTTCAAAGTGACATTTAAGGTTTAGTTTCTGAGTGAATAAGTTTAGATCCTTGACCATATCAAAAAGGTCCATATTGGTTACAGTAATAATTAAGCCCTAAACCAAGGAGTGACATTTCCTTAAATGTAAAATGGTAGGGGTTAGATTGATTAAGTCCAAGCCATCCCCTGCTAGTGCCTCTAACGGGTTATGTAAACATCCATCTTGCCCTGTACCGTGTTGGCTTGAAATAGTTTGTCTGTGGGTGTGAGGTCCAAATGGGCCTCGTTCGGGACTAAAGGGGACATTGGAGGGGGTGCTAAAGGGCCAACTGCACCCTGCATGTCCTTTCTTCTCACCGCATCATCACCTCTGTTAGTGCCCATATGTTTGATGGACTTACTAGCGGGATCTTGCGCTAATAGGGGATCCTTTCCCTTGGGTGGAAGGGGAGTCCGGTTGAAATCGCCGCCACCTAATCTACCTCGATGGCCACGCGAGCGACTATGGGAGCCACATCCTCCGAAGTTGGAATGACCTTGAAGAGAGAGAGCTGAAGAAACAAATTAGTGGTCAGAGTATTCACTGTCAGCGTCCAGATCTGTCCTCTGATTAAGTCCACAGCCTTGTCTAATATTTTGCCATCTGTAGTCTCATCCTGTTTTAAAAGCAACTTTATCCATTGTGAATTTCTTGTGTTTATTATGGATAATATGTTGATTGAAACATTAGGTTTAGCATTTTCTTTTTTGTATATTGAGGATTGGAAATGGCCCCCAATCTTGCCCAGAATTGTTTGAACCTCCCTATCCAATCTTATAGCTTCCTCTTCATGATATTGCTTCAGTATCCCAATCATACTTAGAGAACATGCTGTGAGTAGGGATGAGCTTCGCGTTCGAGTCGAACCCATGTTCGACTCGAACATCGTCTGTTCGATCATTCGCCGAATTGCGAACGATATGGGCCGTTCGCGCCAAATTCGTGTGGCGCGTCACGGCCCATAAATCACTGCGGCATCGCAGTGCATTGCTGGCTGATGATTGCCCAAGCATGCACTATGACCCGCATGCTTGGCCAATCACAGCGCCGTCGGTAGAGAGAGCTGTAATTGGCCAAAGCCAGGGTGGCTTTGGCCAATTATGGCTCAGGGGGTTTAGAACATGCCCCACACTATATAAGGCCACCTGCACGGTGGCCCTGTGTAGTGTGTTCCGGCGTGCTTAGAGAGAGAGACAGTGTCATTTCATTTGAGTTAGCTAGATTAGGCAGGACAGTCAGTGAGTTAGCTGCACTTACAGTGTATTGTGTTTATAAATATGCATCCCAGGTGTTGTATATATATATATATATATATATATATATATATATATATATACACTGTATTCAGTTTAGCTAGATCTGTTCCTGTTATCTTCCTACTGACAGGCAGGCTTGTCTTGTTACTGTATTTACAGCTACCTGAAGAAAATTGCTGGTGTTCTTTTGATCCTATTAGTACCACAGTCACGCAGCTAGACTATTTACAGTTAGTGTAGTGCGTCCTCCTTACAGTGTTCAGTTAAAGCTACAAGTTAGTTTAGTGTGACCTCTGCACAGTGTTCAGCTAAAACTACAAGTTAGTGTAGTGTGTCCTCCTGACAGTGTTCAGCTAAAGCTCCAAGTTAGTTTAGTGTGACCTTTGCACAGTGTTCAGCTAAAGCTACAAGTTAGGGTAGTGCGTCCTCCTCACAGTGTTCAGCTAAAGCTACAAGTTAGTTTAATGTGACCTCTGCACAGTGTTCAGCTAAAGCTACAAGTTAGTGTAGTGTGTCCTCCTCACAGTGTTCAGCTAAAGCTACAAATTAGTTTAGTGTGACCTCTGCACAGTGTTCAGCTAAAGCTACAAGTTAGGGTAGTGCGTCCTCCTCACAGTGTTCAGCTAAAGCTACAAGTTGGTGTAGTGCATCCTCCTCACAGTGTTCAGCTAAAACTACAAGTTAGTGTAGTGCGACCTCTGCACAGTGTTCAGCTAAAGCTACAAGTTAGTGTAGTGTGTCCTCCTCTCAGTGTTCAGCTAAAACTACAAGTTAGTGTAGTGCGACCTCTGCACAGTGTTCAGCTAAAGCTACAAGTTAGTGTAGTGCATCCTCCTCACAGTGTTCAGCTAAAACTACAAGTTATTTTTTGCGAGCTCTGCACAGTGTTCAGCTAAAGCTAGCTGTAGAAGGTTGGTGGTGTTTTCCTGATCCTATCACTACCGCAGGCAGCTAAATAAGCTACAAGTTATTTTTTTGCGAGCACTGCACAGTGTTCACCTAAAGCTACTTGTAGAAGGTTGGTGGTGTTTTCCTGATCCTATCACTACCGCAGGCAGCTAAATAAGCTACAAGTTATTTTTTTGCGAGCTCTGCACAGTGTTCACCTAAAGCTACCTGTAGAAGGTAGGTGGTGTTTTCCTGATCCTATCACTACCGCAGGCAGCTAAATAAGCTACAAGTTAGTTTTTTGCGAGCTCTGCACTGTGTTCAGCTAAAGCTACCTGTAGAAGGTTGGTGGTGTTTTCCTGATCCTATCACTACCGCAGGCAGCTAAATAAGCTACAAGTTAGTTTTTTGCAAGCTCTGCACAGTGTTCAGCTAAAGCTACCTGTAGACGGTTGGTGGTGTTTTCCTGATCTTATCACTACCGCAGGCAGCTAAATAAGCTACAAGTTATTTTTTTGCGAGCTCTGCACAGTGTTCACCTAAAGCTACCTGTAGAAGGTTGGTGGTGTTTTCCTGATCCTATCACTACCGCAGGCAGCTAAATAAGCTACAAGTTAGTTTTTTGCGAGCTCTGCACAGTGTTCACCTAAAGCTACCTGTAGAAGGTTGGTGGTGTTTTCCTGATCCTATCACTACCGCAGACAGCTAAATAAGCTACAAGTTATTTTTTTGCGAGCTCTGCACTGTGTTCACCTAAAGCTACCTGTAGAAGGTTGGTGGTGTTTTCCTGATCCTATCACTACCGCAGGCAGCTAAATAAACTACAAGTTATTTTTTTGCGAGCTCTGCACAGTGTTCAGCTAAAGCTACCTGTAGAAGATTGGTGGTGTTCTCATACTACAGGCAGGCAGTTGATATTGCTAGCTGCAGTATCAGAACATATATATATATATATATATATCCCAGCTTAGTGCAGCTACAGGCCATTAGTATGTCTGGAAGGCCAACAAGGAGAGGCAGACAGTCACAAGCCAATAAAAGAGGGCAAGCAGGCTCTGTGTCTAGAGGCAACAGTGCTGGTCGTGGAGACACGCTTGGCCTTTTTTTCAGCAGCTGGCCGTGTTGAGCCGCAATATGCGGAAGACTTGATCGAGTGGATGACCAAGCCGTCCTCATCCTCCTCATCCTCTCTCACCCATGCTCAGGGTACTTTGTCTGGCAAAGCAGCTGCCAACGCGGCCTCTTCCCTCGGCTCAATGGCATCAGTGACTCCTTCCCTAGCCCCACCATGTCCTCCTGAGGAGTCCCTCGAACTGTTTGAACACAGTGTTGGGTACATGCTCCAGGAGGATGCCCAGCGTTTGGAAGGCTCTGATGATGATACTGAGCTAGATGAAGGCAGTAACGTGAGCACAGACAGAGGGGGTGCCTAAGAAGGACAGCAATCTGGTAGTCATGCTCCTCCTGCTGCAGCATACTGCCAGGTTTGCTCCAGTGATGAGGAGGGAGGGGATGATGAGGTCACTGACTCAACGTGGGTGCCTGATAGGAGAGAGGAGGAGGAGGAGGAGGAGGCACATCACCAACGAGGCAGGATGCCCTCCAGGCACCAGCCTAAGGGCAGGACACTGACTGCATCACACCCCAAAGCTCCGCATGTGCAGGGCGCTGCAGTCTCTGTGCTTTATTCAAAAAGTTCTTTGGTGTTGGCCTTTTTTGAGACGAGTGCATCAGATCGCACCACTGCTATTTGCAACATATGTCTCAAGCGTATCTCGCGTGGCCAAAACATCTCCTGCTTGGGCACCACATGCTTGACCAGACATATGTTGACCTGCCATGCAGTTCATTGGCAAGCGTATCTTAAAGACCCACACCAAAGAACAAAGAGGACCTCTCCTTGCTCCTCATCAGCTGAGATCTCCAACCCCACTATACCTTCAGTCCTCTCTGAGACCTGCACTGAGAGGAATGAAGGTGTAGAATTAGGTGTGTCACAGCCAAGCACTTGTGGGCAATCTGCTTTCAGTACACCGACGTCAGATTGTACCAGGCAAATTTCCCTGCCCCAGCTGCTGCACCACCGAAAGAAGTTCGCTCCCAGCCATCCACATGCCCAGCGGTTGAATGCTAGCTTGGCAAAATTGCTAGCACTTCAACTGCTGCCTTTTCAGTTGGTAGACTCTGCCCCCTTCCGTGAGTTTGTGGAATGTGCGGTTCCTCAGTGGCAGGTACCCAAACTCCACTTTTTCTCACGGAAGGCGATTCCGGCTCTCTACCAGCATGTGGAAGGCAATGTCCATGCCTCGCTGGACAGGGCAGTCAGCGGTAAGGTGCATATCACCGCTGACTCATGGTCCAGCAGGCATGGACAGGGACATTACCTAAGTTTCACGGTGCATTGGGTGACTCTGCTGGCAGCTGGGAAGGATGCAGG
This sequence comes from Lithobates clamitans, assembly GCA_037952925.1. Classification (NCBI taxonomy): domain Eukaryota; kingdom Metazoa; phylum Chordata; class Amphibia; order Anura; family Ranidae; genus Lithobates; species Lithobates clamitans. Next base: position 2,161,141 of record JBBGZY010000773.1, on the reverse strand, counting down.
ACAAGATGCAGTAGTGTCGGAGGTTGTTCCGCCACCACGCCTCCAAAATGCCACTACTAATGATTGTGACACACCTCTCTCCTCCACCCCCTCCTCTTCTTCTTCCTCCATGGCCTCTTCCTGTGCTTTGTCCTCGGAACCAGCAGTGCTCCGTAGGCGTTCAAGGAGCTACGCAAGTACGCAGGCCAAAAGATGCCATGCGGTGCTTGAGCTGGTGTGCTTGGGGGACAGGAGCCACACTGGGGCAGAGGTTCTGTCAGCTCTGCAGGGGCAGGTTCAGAGGTGGTTGACGCCACGCCAACTTAAGGCAGGAATGGTGGTTTGCGACAATGGCACCAACCTCCTCTCTGCCCTCTGACAGGGACAAATGACCCATGTGCCCTGTTTGGATCATGTCCTTAACTTGGTGGTGCAGCGGTTCTTGGGCAGGTACCCGGGCTTACAGGATGTCCTGAGGCAGGCCAGGAAAGTCTGTGTGCATTTCCACCGGTCATATAATGCCAGTGCTCGGCTGGCGGACCTCCAAAAGGAGTTTAACCTGCCCAAGAACCGCCTAATCTGTGACATGCCCATCAGGTGGAACTCAACGTTGGCCATGCTGCAGTGGCTGCACACGCAGCAGAGGGCCATTAATGAGTACCTGTGCGACTATGGCACCAGGACAGGGTCAGGGGAGCTTGTTTTTTTTCCCCACGCCAGTGGGCCATGATCAGGGATGCATGCACTGTCCTGTCACCATTTGAGGAGGCCATGAGCATGGTGAGCAGTGATAGTGCATGCATCAGTGACACTGCCCCCTTGTCAACCTGTTGGAGCACACGCTGCGTGGAATAATGGACAGGGCACTTGAGGCAGAACAGAGGCAGGAAGAGGAGGACTTCCTTAGCTCTCAAGGCCCCCTTTATCCAGACAGTGTTCCTGCGTGCCCACCGATCACACAGGAAGAGGGCGAGGAGAAGGAGGAGGATTGCGTCAGTATAGAGGTGGAGCCTGTCACTCAGCATCAGCAGCAGTCTTTAAGGGATCAGTCCCAAGAAACACATGGACTTGTACGTGGCTGGGAGGAGGTGGCTGCGGACCATGTCGTCCTTAGTGACCCAGAGGACTCCAGACCGAATGCCTCAGCAAACCTATGCTGCATGGCCTCCCTGATCCTGCAAACCCTGCGTAAGGATCCTCGTATTCGTGGTATCAAGGAGAAGGACCAATACTGGCTGGCAACCCTCCTTGATCCACGTTACAAGGATAAGGTTGCGGACCTTATCTTGCTATCGCAGAGGGAGCAGAGGATGAAACATCTTTGGGAGGCCTTGCAGAAAGGTTTGTCCAACGCGTTCCCAGAGACTGGGAGGTTACAAACTCCTGTTTCTGGACAACGTGTTGCTGAGGCTTCGGTCAGTCAAAGAAGGAGCGGTGGAGAAGGTGGCCGTCTGACTGATGCGTTCAGACAATTTTTTAGTCCGCAGCCCCAAGGTATGATCGGTTCCAGCAACCATCGCCAGCGTCTGTTTTACATGGTGCATGAATACCTAGGGGCAAGATCTGACTTGGATACTTTTCCCACCGAAAATCCTCTGGGTTACTGGGTCTTGAGGATGGATCACTGGCCAGAGCTTGCACAGTATGCAATTGAGCTACTGGCCTGTCCTGCATCCAGCGTTCTTTCGGAACGCACATTCAGTGCTGCTGGAGGCTTTGTAACCGATCACAGACTCGGTCAATCGACTGACCTTCATAAATATGAATCAGTCTTGGATCACCACCAGCTACCAAGCACCTGATGCTGATGTAACTGAATAATTTTTTTTGAAATCTCAGATCCCTTCAAAGACTGCCTATGCTGATGCTGAGATACAGAAAAGGTAGACAGGCAGACCATGTAGTAAAGGGGGGAGTGCCACATCCGATAATTAATCCAAAAGAAAGCAAAAGGGTTCCCCTAAATGGACTTTTAAGGCACTCAACATAGTAAATTGATATACAAAAATATCTATAAAAATATAAATTTTATTGAAAAAACTTTAAAAACAATTATAGCAGGGCATTGATTGTTCATACATCACATGTATAATATTTGTAAAAAAGTAGATAATGAATTTTCTTTACACCCAACGCGTTTCGATATATATGTCAAATTCTTCTTCAGGGGTGTGAAGATTTAACAGAATCTTATCTAAAAATGAAGTTAAATGTACAGAAAATAAGTTTCAAAGAAATCCAAGACATAGAGCTCAAAGACAATTATTACATTTTTGGTTTGATATTTTAACACTCACATATGGTGGATTAGTGAAGATGTTTAAAACAATGGTTTGTTGGTTACCATAGGACCTTGCAACTGGAATGGCATCAGATTGTCGGACTGAAAATGGGTCAATCATAAAGAACATCTGTTTTATACAGGAAGAGGTTTCTGACAGAGAAATGGGGGAAAAGGGGGGGGGTTTCTCTCATGCACTCCACCGAGGATGGCCAGACCAGAGGAATATACTGAGGCAAAAAGGAATCCCTGAGAGTAAAAAAGAGAAATTGATTCAGAAAAGTATATATCTATTTGTTTGTTGGTTCATGTTTAAGAATTCTACTTAATCTGTTGAAAGGGGTAATGGAAAGTGGCCAATATCAAGGGAAAATACATGAATAATGGAATAAATGAACAAAAATTATAAAAATATATATAAAAAATATATATATATACATGAAGAGGGGGGGTTTTATTCGAAATTATTATATAGTTTATGCATTGTGTTGAGATTGATTTAAATGAAAAAGCAAATACTCGTCTGTATCTCAAAATGAGAGCGGGTAAATAGTTATGTATATATAGTAGTTTATTTTGTATAAAGATAGTGCCCTGTTATCCCAGGGCCAAAAGGTTTCATTTCTATCATGACCGCAGACAGAAATAGCAGTTTCATTTAAAAGATGTATGCTGGGTAGAAAATGTGTAAGAATTAAAGTAAGATGAAAATGGTTTCTGGGGAATTGTTCATTAACGTAAATATATTGAATATAACGAATATATATTTTAAGGTTGTGAGGAAAATTCAGTATTATAAAGCAAATAGGTACCTGTTGTCAATAGGGAGTTCCAGAAAACATCAACCGCTCAGTCCAAAGTCAGTCCAATAATGCCTGCTTTGGGAGCGGTTTAGTTGGGGCTTTTGTAGGTAGTTTAATCCTATTCAGCTGGAGCTATAATAGCTCACAGCTGATAGCTAGGATGGTTGCCAGGGAAACCTATATGGCTTGCCCCCTGGACTAGATGTGCGCGGCGCCGCCCCAACCGCGCATGCGCGAACGCCGGCATGTCCCGCACACCCAATGCACCGGCATGGAAGGCCACTCCGGCGGAGTGGCAAGATGGAGGATGTGGGCGGAGATGGAATACGTCCATCATCCTCCAAAAGGGGCCGCCCACCACAGAGGCTGGGCGGCTTTCCATGCTGGGCAATTCCTATGGCTGGCCAACACCAGGGGAGACACAGGAGGAAAGAAAATAGAAAAAAGGAAAGAAGAAACAGAAAAGTGGAGGGAAAGAGGGGAAAAAGAAAGAAAAAAGAAGGGAAAGCAGGAAAGGATAAACTAAAAACGGATAGGGAACAAGGAAACAGAAAGTGAAGCGTAATTCTTATATAAAGCAAAAATGAAAAAAAAAAAAAAAATGATTTAAAAGAAAATTATGAATCGTCCTTTTGAACCCAATCCAATTGCACGTCCTGTACAGAAAAAAGGATACAAACTTCCATCAAAATTTCATATTTATAATGCATGGTTGAATAGCATAAATATTTACATGTAGATTACAGTCATGACATAATATGGTTAACAGCAAATTACTGCAATATAGACCAAGCAAACAATTTTTGTATATATATATATTCATTATTATTTCATTAAGTGAAAAATGAAATGGATTACATTACCATAATTATATGGGTATGGTTCTTCCTCTATTGGTGACAGAGAATTGTCTATTGTATATACCTCCCAAAAGAGGGGGAGGGAAAAAAAAGGAAAAGAGGAAAAAGGGGAAGCCGTTATTTCTCCATCCCCCCAGATGAAAACCCCTCAAAGTAGGACTTGAAATATATGGTGTCATTCAAGCCTGGGGGCATGGTGGCTTTAAGGGAGTAGATCCATTTAACTTCTGGAGGAGAGTCTTGTTCCAGTCTCCCCCCCTTGGATTATGGTGTATAATATCAAGAATTAAAAATGTTATCTTGGTAAAATTACCACCATGCACGATGGTGACATGGCATCCAAGGGGGAGGTCTGGGTCACACGTTTGCATAGTGATGATATGTCTGTAGGCTCTCCTCCAGAATTCCAACTTAGTTTTTCCAATGTAGAAGCAGCCGCAACTACATTGGAGCATATAGATGACTCCAAAGGTTTTGCAATTGGCAAAGTGTTTAGGATAAAACACCCTGCCATTTGGAAGAATAGGGTTCTTTTGGGTTAACATATACTTGCAATAGTGACAGGCACCGCACATATAGATGCCTCTCACCTTGCAATGTATTTTGTCATGTTCATTTTTGAATTCGCTACTGACGACTCTATCACCAACAGAGGGAGCTATTTTAATGGTAAATAACGGTTTTTCGGGAATGAAGTGACCTATAGTTGGATCTAGGGTCAACATGTGCCAATATTTTTCTACAATAGTTCTAATTTGATGTTGTTGTTGGCTAAACGTGGTTATAATTCTTAGAGGGTTACTATCCATACGTTTAGTGTTGTGCAGCAGGGTGTTTCTTGTTTTCATTGACACTTGTTTATAGGATCTTTTGAGACAGGCATGTGAATAGCCCCTAGCAAGCAATCTAGTACTTATTTTAGCTGCTTCTTTTTTAAAATGCTCCTTCTCAGTGCAATTTCGTTTAATTCTCAAATACTTAGAATATGGGATGGAATTGATTAAAGATTGTGGATGGTGGCTAGCGGCATGAAGTATTGTGTTTCCTGCTGTCTCTTTCCTGTATAGTTTAGTGGAGAGTTTCCCTTGTTCATTTCGGTATATTTCTAGGTCTAGGAATGTGATAGATTGTCTATCATAGGACATAGTAAAGTTAGGATTAAAGTTGTTTTTGTTCATTTGTAGGAGACATTCTTCCAACATCTGGGAAGGACCATCCCAGAAGATTAGAATATCATCGATATAGTGGAGCCATCCCACAATGTGGCGGGTATAAATTGATAGTTCTTCATCGGTCAGAAACATTTGTTCCCACTCCCCCAGGTACAGGTTCGTGTACGATGGGGCACAACATGTCCCCATCACAACTCCCTGCACCTGGAGGTAGTGGGAACCGTTGAAGGTGAAGACATTGTGTTTAAGAATGTGTTCAAGCAATGCAAGAATAAATTCATTGTATTTTGGATCACTGGCTGAATTTTGTTTGAGAATATGTTTTATAGCCACCAGACCTTTGTCATGTGGGATGGAGCTATACAATGTTTCTACATCTATTGTAACAAATAGGATCTGATAAGGAATGTTTGATTCTTCTAGAATTTGCAATAGATGAACAGTATCTCTTACATGGGATGGCAACGCCGATACGTATGGTCTAAGGTACTAGTCTACCAGTTTGCTGGCATTGTCACTAATAGAGTTGATTCCCGAAATAATCGGTCTACCTGGTGGGTTAAGAGGATTTTTATGAATCTTTGGCAATGTGTAGAAGGTGGGAACCTTCGGGAAGTTATTCCTGACAAAGTTCCATGTTTGTTTGGTGATGGTATTATTGAGAAAAGCCGAGTCAATTAAGGTGTAAACATTTTTGTTGTATTTCTCGACAATGCCGGCTGGAATTTTGCGATACCAGTCGGGATTGCTGAGAATTTTCCTGCACATATTTAAATAGTCTTCATTGTTTAAAATCACATCGTTGCCGCCCTTATCTGAGGGTTTTATAATAATTTGTTAGTTATTTGCTAGTGAGTTAAGTGCATCGAATTCCCTTTTATTAAGGTTAGATGGCCCTTTAATATTAAGTTTTAATTTTTCTAAGTCATTGTTGACTAATTTTAAAAACGCTGCAGCATTTGGGCTGGTGCTTCTTAAGTATGGATTTGGAAGGAATTGTTTTAGAGTATAGATCTTGTTGTTCAACAGCTTGTAAGATTCGAGATAGATCTCTAGAATCAATTCGATCTGCTGTGTCGCTTTCTTCGAGAAGCAAAATTAATTGGTCTATTGCCTGATTTATTTGGGGGGTGTACTCTCTGGTACCTTGTTGTTTAGAATAGAGTTTTTTTAGGATGATTTTGCGAACGAATAGTTGGAGGTCTTTATAGAATTCAAACTTATTTAAATAATAACTGGGGCAAAAGTTTAATCCCTTTTTCAAAACTGATTCTTCTTCCCTAGAGATAGTGTATGCGGATAGATTAATCACGTTTAAATCACGTTTAAATCTAAATTAGGTGAGATTGGGATCTGTTGTTGAGAAGCTACAGTGTGAGTTGGGTGTATGTGTTGAGATTGGGAGGAACTGGTCTGATCCCCGCTAAGATCTGATCTAAAAAAGATGGATCCTGTTGTCCTGTTTCTGAAACGGTGGATGTTTGTGAATTGTTAGGGAGTGTATTTATTTGTGATGATATTCTAGGTCTAGAGGGGTTAGGAAGCGACTTGGAAGGTGCAGAGTTGGGGTGCATTCGTTTGAGTGTAGTGTCAGGGACTTGCTTTTTAGATTTTTGGTCATGTGTAGAATCGCCATGAAATTGGCGTTTTATGCCTAAGGTAGTTTTAGGTTTGGAGTGATTTGTAAGATTAGAGTGCAGGTTGTTTGGAGCTTGCTTGTGTTCCTGTATTTGAATTTTCCCTATAGTTGTGTTTGGGTTGGTTCCATTTGTAGGCTCTGCCAGTTTCGAATGCATTTTTGTCTCGCATTAGCTTCTGGTTCTTTTTAAGGAGAATTTCTCTATTAAAAGTTTCCAAATGTAACTTTAGTTTTTTTCTCTTTAGTGGGTAGGAATTTATGTGTTTTACATTTTTTTAGTTGTCCGCATAGTTTTATGATCTCTAGGTCTAAATTTTTTGATCTTTTTGTATATTCTTCTATTAGGGTTTCCATGAGTTTTAGCGAGCATGTATGGAGAATACCTTCCCAGGTTTCTTTAAATTCTTTATCCAGATCATCTAGGGTGGGAAAAATCTGGATACGGAGCCCAAATGGGTTGATGTTATGGGTGATATAGTCTTGAAAAGACTCTATGTGCCAGAACATAGAGGATTTTTTCTCTAGAGTTTTGGATAGTTTGTAAAAGAGGGATGAAACTTCAGATTCAGTCTGTTCATTCTCACCAAATTTTTGTAAATAACCTTGCATAAGGGCGTTCCAGTCCTCACCCACAAAATTATTTTCCATACCCATGTATATTATTAAAAAGGGGGCCTAGGTGGTCGAATAAAAGGAAAAAAAAAGGGAATACTCGATAGCTTATCAAATTTTCAAGTACATAACTTCCTGTGTTGTAAAAAACAGAGCTATTTTGATGAGTTCAAAAATAATTCTTAATATACATATACATACACATTTATACAGGTAGATACGACCTAAGTATGGTCAAAAAGAAAAAATCTATATGCATATATGTAATATTCAATGATTGCAGCACATACGTAGATGTGTGCATTAACCACTTCAGCCCCGGAAGGATTTACCCCCTTCCTGACCAGAGCACTTTTTACAATTCGGCACTACGTCGCTTTAACTGCTAATTGCGCGGTCATGCAATGCTCTACCCAAACGAAATTTGCGTCCTTTTCTTCCCACAAATAGAGCTTTCTTTTGATGATATTTGATCACCTCTGCCGTTTTTATTTTTTGCGCTATAAACGGAAAAAGACTGAAAATTTTGAAAAAAAATGATATTTTCTACTTTTTGTTATAAAAAAAATCCAATAAACTAAATTTTAGTCATACATTTAGGCCAAAATGTATTCGGCCACATGTCTTTGGTAAAAAAAATGTCAATAAGCGTATATTTATTGGTTTGCGCAAAAGTTATAGCGTCTACAAACTAGGGTACATTTTCTGGAATTTACACAGCTTTTAGTTTCTGACTGCCTATGTCATTTCTTGAGGTGCTAAAATGGCAGGGCAGTACAAAACCCCCCCAAATGACCCCATTTTGGAAAGTAGACACCCCAAGGAAATTGCTGAGAGGCATGTTGAGCCCATTGAATATTTATTTTTTTTGTCCCAAGTGATTGAATAATGACAAAAAAAAGAAAAAAAAAAAATTACAAAAAGTTGTCACTAAATGATATATTGCTCACACAGGCCATGGGCATATGTGGAATTGCACCCCAAAATACATTCAGCTGCTTCTCCTGAGTACGGGGATACCACATGTGTGGCACTTTTTGGGAGCCTAGCCGCGTACGGGGCCCCGAAAACCCAGCACCACCTTCAGGATTTCTAAGGGCATACATTTTTGATTTTACTCCTCACTACCTATCACAGTTTTGAAGGCCATAAAATGCCAAGATGGCACAAAACCCCCCCAAATGACCCCATTTTGGAAAGTAGACACCCCAAGCTATTTGTTGAGAGGTATGGTGAGTATTTTGCAGCTGTCATTTGTTTTTGAAAATGAAGAAAGACCAGAAAAAAAAATTTTTTTTTTCTTTTTTCAATTTTCAAAACTTTGTGACAAAAAGTGAGGTCTGCAAAATACTCACTATACCTCTCAGCAAATAGCTTGGGGTGTCTACTTTCCAAAATGGGGTAATTTGGGGGGGGGGTTGTGCCACCTGGGCATTCCATGGCCTCCGAAACTGTGATAGGTAGTGAGGAGTGAAATCAAAAATTTACGGCCTTAGAAAGCCTGAGGGCGGTGCTTGGTTTTCGGGGTCCCGTGCGCGGCTAGGCTCCCAAAAAGTCCCACACATGTGGTATCCCCGTACTCAGGAGAAGCAGCAGAATGTATTTTGGGGTGTAATTTCACATATTCCCATGGCATGTTTGAGCAATATATCATTTAGTGACAACTTTGTGCAAAAAAAAAAAAAAAATTGTCTCTTTCCCGCAACTTGTGTCACAATATAAAATATTCCATGGACTCGACATGCCTCTCAGCAAATAGCTTGGGGTGTCTACTTTCCAAAATGGGGTCATTTGGGGGGGGTTTGAACTGTCCTGGCATTTTATGCACAACATTTAGAAGCTTATGTCACACATCACCCACTCTTCTAACCACTTGAAGACAAAGCCCTTTCTGACACTTATTGTTTACATGAAAAAATTATTTTTTTTTGCAAGAAAATTACTTTGAACCCCCAAACATTATATATTATTTTAAAGCAATTGCCCTACAGATTAAAATGGTGGGTGTTCCATTTTTTTTTTTCACACAGTATTTGCGCAGCGATTTTCAAACGCATTTTTTGGGGAAAAAACACACTTTTTTAAATTTTAATGCACTAAAACACACTATATTGCCCAAATGTTTGATGAAATAAAAAAGATGATCTTAGGCCGAGTACATGGATACCAAACATGACATGCTTTAAAATTGCGCACAAACGTGCAGTGGCAACAAAATTACTACATTTTTAAAAGCCTTTAAAAGCCTTTACAGGTTACCACTTTAGATTTACAGAGGAGGTCTACTGCTAAAATTACTGCCCTCGATCTGACCTTCGCGGTGATACCTCACATGCATGGTGCAATTGCTGTTTACGTTTGACGCCAGACCGCCGCTTGCGTTCGCCTTAGCGCGAGAGCAGGGGGCGACAGGGGTGCTTTTTTTTATTTATTTTTTTTCTTTATTTTTTTTTGCTTTTTTATCTTATTTTTAAACTGTTCCTTTCATTTTTTTTTTTTTTAAATCATTTTTATTGTTATCTCAGGGAATGTAAATATCCCCTATGATAGCAATAGGTAGTGACAGGTACTCTTTTTTGAAAAAATTGGGGTCTATTAGACCCTAGATCTCTCCTCTGCCCTCAAAGCATCTGACCACACCAAGATCGGTGTGATAAAATGCTTCCCCAATTTCCCAATGGCGCTATTTACATCCGGCGAAATCTAAGTCATAAAATGCTCGTAGCTTCCGGTTTCTTAGGCCATAGAGATGTTTGGAGCCACTCTGGTCTCTGATCAGCTCTATGGTCAGCTGGCTGAATCACCGGCTGCATTCTCAGGTTCCCTGTTGAGACAGGAGAGCCAGAGAAAAACACGGAAGACGGTGGGGGGGGGGCATTCCCTCCCACTGCTTGTAAAAGCAGTCTAGAGGCTAATTAGCCGCTAGGATTGCTTTTACATGAAAGCCGACCGCTAGCTAAAAAGAATGATACCAAGATGATACCTAAACCTGCAGGCATCATTCTGGTATAACCACTCAAAGTCGTGAATGGCGTACCTGAAGACAAAAAAATGGTTAACAATAAAGCAAAGTAAACGGTAATGTATAAATAATTACATACCTGAAAAACAAACATGATAAAACATAATAACAATAACAATAAAACATTTCAGAATAGAATACAGTAAAAAAGAGCAGAACAATAGAGAGAGAATAGAGAGAGAGAGAACAATAAAACGACAACTATTTTTTTTAATTTTTGTTTGTGTTTTTTTTTTTTTTTACACTTTTTTTTTGTAACTGTAACTTTTATAACTGTAACCGGTTCCAGGTTCGAGTCTCTCAAAATGCGATGGCATCTTGGGAGACCCTGTGAAAGTGTGCCTAGTCTGTGCAATGCTGTACCCTACGCTAATACTCAACTAGTGCATGGTAGCGTTCAAAACATTCACCAAGTGTTACTGCAGTGCTGGTTTGACTACGACCGGGGTGTACTACGCCGCTGGTGCTTGCCAGTTCACCAAAACGCTACAAAGAAAAGTGTCAGTGATCGATCGATACTGCACTTGGGTGGGCTGGACTGGGCTGGGCCGGGCGGAGGGGCAAAATGCAGGTGCTAGCAGGTATCTGGGCTGATCCCGCTAACACTGCGTTTTTGGGAACCCTAAACTGCTGGGGACGCTAGTATAGATCTGATCGGATCAGATATTGATGCGTTCAGATACTATACCACTAAGGGAGGTGTACGGTGCGTGTACGGTGCGTGCGTGGGTGTTCGCGGTACTGGCGCTAATCTGACGCTGCCTAGGGCGACGCATATCACCGCCGGGCGATCAGGGGGCTAAACCTTTATTCGGAAATAAACGGCGGGTGCCCTGACACTATAAAAAATAAACGAACTAACCAGCGTCACCCGTAACGGTTATACGGTGGTCAGTGGTGAAAGGGTTAACTAGGGGGCCATCAAGGGGTTAAAACATTTATCAGATAGTATATGGGGGTCCCTGTCGCTATAAAACACTGACGGCGAACCTAAATATTTACGTCCCTAACTAGCGTCACCAGCGACAATAATACAGCGATCAGAAAAATGATCGCTTAGCGACACTGGCGACAGGGGGTGATCAAGGGGTTAAAACTTTATTAGGGGGGTAAGGGGGGTACCCTAGACCTACAGGGGGCTAAACCTTTATTCGGTAATAAACGGCGGGTGCCCTGACACTATAAAAAATAAACGAACTAACCAGCGTCACCCGTAACGGTTATACGGTGATCAGTGGTGAAAGGGTTAACTAGGGGGCCATCAAGGGGTTAAAACATTTATTAGATAGTATATGGGGGTCCCTGTCGCTATAAAACACTGACGGCGAACCTCAATATTTACGTCCCTAACTACCGTCACCAGCGACACTAATACAGCGATCAGAAAAATGATCGCTTAGCGACACTGGTGAGGAGGGGTGATCAAGGGGTTAAAACTTTATTAGGGGGGGTTAGGGGGGTACCCTAGACCTACAGGGGGGTAATACAAACTGTCCCACCACTGCTAACTGTCACAAACTGACACTATGCAGTAATCAGGAAAAAAAAAAAAAAAAAAAAAAAAAACCTGCTTGGTGTCAGTTTGTGACAGGGGGGGGGGGTGATTGGGGGGGGATCGGGGGGCGATCGGGGGGGGGATCGGGGGTGTAATATATGCCTGGCATGTTCTACTGTGTTGTGTGTGAGTGTTGGTGCACTTACATGTCATCTCTCCTCGGCGCTGGAACGGAAACTGCCAGACCGAGGAGAGATGACATCACATCCTCTGCCTCTGTGTACTATACAGAGGCAGGGGATGTCTCTCATTGGCTGGGAGCGATCGCGAGGGGGGGGCCACGATCGGATGGCCTCCCCCTCGTCTGTCATCGCTCCCAACCAAATGCCGACCGCAGCCGGCACCGGGGGGGGGTCCGATCGGACCCCCCACCCGCGGGAAGGCAATCACGTTTCAGGTACGTGATTTTGCCTGCCCGTGCCGCTCTGCTCGCGTATATAGGCGTGAGGCGGTCGGCAAGTGGTTAACAAATAATCCAAAAATGGAAAAAGGTCTACTACATGGGTTGCCTGTCAAGGCGGGGAGCGGTATTTTCTACCAATTTTAAGATACGGAAAAGGTAGACAGGCAGACCATGTAGTAAAGGAGGGAGTGCCACATCTGATAATTAATCCAAAAGAAAGCAAAAGGGTTCCCCTAAATGGACTTTTAAGGCACTCAACATAGTAAATTGATATACAAAAATATCTATAAAAATATAAATTGTATTGAAAAAACTTTAAAAACAATTATAGCAGGGCATTGATTGTTCATACATCACATGTATAATATTTGTAAAAAAGCAGATAATGAATTTTCTTTACACCCAACGCGTTTCGATATATGTCAAATTCTTCTTCAGGGGTGTTAAGATTTAACAGAATCTTATCTAAAAATGAAGTTAAATGTACAGAAAATACGTTTCAAAGAAATCCAAGACATAGAGCTCAAAGACAATTATTAAATTTTTGGTTTGATATTTTAACACTCACATACAACTGGAATGGCATCAGATTGTCGGACTGAAAATGGGTCAATCATAAAGAACGTCTGTTTTATACAGGAAGAGGTTTCTGACAGAGAAATGGGGAAAAAAGGGGATATTTCTCTCATGCACTCCACCGAGGATGGCCAGACCTTTTTTTCCCTCCCCCTCTTTTGGGAGGTATATACAATAGACAATTCTCTGCCACCAATAGAGGAAGAACCATACCCATATAATTTATGGCAATGTAATCCATTTCATTTTTCGCTTAATGAAGGAAAAAAAATGTATATATATACAAAAAATTGTTTGCTTGGTCTATATTGCAGTAATTTGCTGTTAACCATATTATGGCATGACTGTAATCTACATGTAAATATTTATGCTATTCAACCATGCATTATAAATATGAAATTTTGATGGAAGTTTGTATCCTTTTTTCTGTACAGGACGTGCAATTGGACTGGGTTCAGAAGGACGATTCATAATTTTCTTTTAAATCATTTTCTTTTTTTTTTCATTTTTGCTTTATATAAGAATTACGCTTCACTTTCTGTTTCCTTGTTCCCTATCCGTTTTTAGTTTATCCTTTCCTGCTTTCCCTTCTTTTTTCTTTCTTTTTCCCCTCTTTCCCTCCACTTTTCTGTTTCTTCTTTCCTTTTTTCTATTTTCTTTCCTCCTGTGTCTCCCCTGGTGTTGGGCCAGCCATAGGAATTGCCCGCCACGGAAAGCCACCCAGCCTCTGTGCTGGGCAGCCCCCTTTTGGAGGATGATGGACGTATTCCATCTCCGCCCACATCCTCCATCTTGCCACTCTGGCGGACATGCGCAGTCCGCCGGAGTGGCCTGCTATGCCGGTGGATTGGGTGTGCGGGACGCCGCTCCAACGTGCTGGCGTTTGCGCATGCGCAGTTGGGGCGGCGCCGCGCACATCTAGTCCAGGGGGCAAGCCATATAGGTTTCCCTGGCAACCATCCTAGCTATCAGCTGTGAGCTATTATAGCTCCAGCTGAATAGGATTAAACTACCTACAAAAGCCCCAACTAAACCGTTCCCAAAGCAGGCATTATTGGACTGACTTTGGACTGAGCGGTTAATGTTTTCTGGAACTCCCTATTGACAACAGGTACCTATTTGCTTTATAATACTGAATTTTCCTCACAACCTTAAAATATATATTCTCATTTACGTTAATGAACAATTCCCCAGCAACCATTTTCATCTTACTTTAATTCTTACACATTTTCTACCCAGCATACATCTTTTAAATGAAACTGCTATTTCTGTCTGCGGTCATGATAGAAATGAAACCTTTTGGCCCTGGGATAACAGGGCACTATCTTTATACAAAATAAACTACTACATATACATAACTATATACCCGCTCATTTTGAGATACAGACAAATATTTGTTTTTTCATTTAAATCAATCTCAACACAATGCATAAACTATATAATAATTTCGAAAAAAAAAACCCCTTCTCTTCATGTATATATATATTTTATATATATATTTTTATAATTTTTGTTCATTTATTCCTTTATTCATGTAATTTCCCTTGATATTGGCCACTTTCCATTACCCCTTTCAACAGATTAAGTAGAATTCTTAAGCATGAACCAACAAACAAATAGATATATACTTTTCTGAATCAATTTTTCTTTTTTACTCTCAATCAGGGATTCCTTTTTGCCTCAGTATATTTCTCTGGTCTGGCCATCCTCGGTGGAGTGCATGAGAAACCCCCCCCCCCTTTTTTTCCCCATTTCTCTGTCAGAAACCTCTTCCTGTATAAAACAGACATTCTTAACCCATTTTCAGTCCGACAATCTGATGCCATTCCAGTTGCAAGGTCCTATGGTAACCAACGAACCATTGTTTTAAACATCTTCACTAATCCACCATATGTGAGTGTTAAAATATCAAACAAAAAATGTAATAATTGTCTTTGAGCTCTATGTCTTGGATTTCTTTGAAACTTATTTTCTGTACATTTAACTTAATTTTTAGATAAGATTCTGTTAAATCTTTACACCCCTGAAGAAGAATTTGACATATATATCGAAACGCGTTGAGTGTAAAGAAAATTCATTATCTGCTTTTTTACAAATATTATACATGTGATGTATGAACAATCAATGCCCTGCTATAATTGTTTTTTAAGTTTTTTCAATAAAATTTATATTTTTATAAATATTTTTGTATATCAATTTACTATGTTGAGTGCCTTAAAAGTCCATTTAGGGGGACCCTTTTGCTTTCTTTTGGATGCTGATGCTGAATGACTATCCTGAATAATTATCCTCTTCCTCCTCAATGATCACGCTGATAGCTTGTAAGAACATTTTTGGTTCTGGGCGCCGCCACCAGTGCCTAAGGCCCAATTTTTCAGCCCCTGTTTAACAGGGGCGTGTAATTACAATTTTTGATGCTATACTTTGCAGCAGGGCTTGTTCCTGCGTTCCAACTAGAGTATCTGTGAGGGGTTGCAGTGTTGTGGCACCAGCACCAGTGCCTAAGGCCCAATTTTTCAGCCCCTATTTAACAGGGGCATGCAATTACAATTTTTGATGCAATTCTTTGCAGCAGGGCTCGTTCCTGCGTTCCAACTAGAGTATCTGTGAGGGGTTGCAGTATTGTGGCACCAGCACCAGTGCCTAAGGCCCAATTTTCAGCCCCTGTTTAACAGGGGCGTATAATTACAATTTTGATGCAATACTTTGCAGCAGGGCTCGTTCCTGCGTTTCAGCTAGAGTATCTGTAAGGGGTTGCATTGTTGTGGCACCAGTGCCTAAGGCCTAATTTTTCAGCCCCTGTTTAACAGGGGCGTGTAATTACAATTTTTGATGCAATACTTTGCAGCAGGGCTCGTTTCTGCGTTCCAACTAGAGTATCTGTGAGGGGTTGCAGTGTTGTGGCACCAGTGCCTAAGGCCCAATTTTTCATCCCCTGTTCAACAGGGGCATGTAATTACAATTCTTGATCTAATTTTTCACAGCAGGGCCCGTTTCTGCGCCCACCAAGAGCGAGTGAGGACTTACAGTGTTGTGGCACCAGCACCACCACCACCAAAGGCACAATTTTTCTGCCCCTGTTCAACAGGGGCATGTAATTACAATTCTTGGTCTAATATTTCACAGCAGGGCCCTGTGAGGGCTTACAGTGTTGTGGCCACAACAACGCCTAAGGCCCAAATTTCTGCTGAGTATATAGGGCAGGCCCCTACTTTCAAACATCCAACTTAAAAACGACTCCTACTTGCAAACGGAAGGAGACAACAGGAAGTGAGATTAAATCTACCCCTAGGAGGGGAAATTCTTTCCTGTAAGAGTTATTATGGGAAAAACATTTCTCCTTTCCACTGATGCTTTATCACCAATCCTTGTTTCACAAAAAAACCCAAATTTTCACAAAACATTTGTCATTGGGAAAAAAAAGTGAGGTGAAACCTTCTGAAGAGGAGCACAGACAGCAAAACAAATGTCACAGGGGTGATAACCCTTCCCTACGTTTTTCAAAAAGCTTAAAATAGATTTTTTGGCAGGAGCAAAACACGTTAAAAATGTACCAGTTCAAAATTACAAACAGATTCTACTTAACAACAAACCTACAATCCCTGTCTTGTTTGCACTGCCTGTATACTGCTGTTCAGAGTACAGAGCCTGTATACTGCTGTTTCCTTTTTTAATTTGGGTGCGGGGTTCCCCTTATTATCCATACAAGACCCAAAGGGCCTGGTAATGGACTGGGTGGTACCCATGCCGTTTGTCTCACTGATTTTCATCCATATTGCCAGGACCCGACATTACATTAAAGCCGCAAGCAGTTTTAAATGACTTTTTTTCCTTTAAAAATGACATTTTGACACCCCCCAGGTATGATATTTAAAGGAATATTTCACTTTTTTTTTTTTTTACTTTAAGCATCATTAAAATCACTGCTCCCGAAAAAACGGCCGTTTTTAAAAGTTATTTTTGCATTGATACATGTCCCCTGGGGCAGGACCCGGGTCCCCAAACCCTTTTTAGGACAATACCATGCAAATTAGCCTTTAAAATGAGCACTTTTGATTTTGAATGTTCGAGTCCCATAGACGTCAATGGGGTTCTAACGTTCGTGTGAATTTTCGGTCCGTTCGCAGGTTCTGGTGCAAACCGAACCGGGGGGGTGTTCGGCTCATCCCTAGCTGTGAGATTATGTTCCCACTTATTTTTAAGTTCTTGAGGTGGATTAGATATAGTAAGCCTTGATTCTATCAGCAAAGCCAGTCCAGCTGGTACCAACAAATTCCGTCATAGCAAAGGAGAAGAGGGGAAAACAAAAAAGGGGGGGCAGTATATGGATTAGTCACAAATATAAGACCACTAAATTTCACAACAAAAACTCAACATAATATGTTATGTAAAGTAGCCATCATGCATCAACCTCGAAAATCTTTACCTCATATTGTTCACTTCCTAACCTTAAGAGAAGAAGTATTTCTACCGTTGGCGGAACCGTTGAAGCAAAACTGTCTTAAGAATCTCATGAGTAAGTTGTTACAGTTGAATACAGCAGAGAATCAAGGATTAAGGGCCCCATTGTTACCGGCTCTTACGTATGTTGCTGAATCAATGCAAATAATGTAAATTTTACAAAAAGGACATCAAGCGATTTGTCACCAAATTGAATGTGAAAGGAGAGTCTGTAATTCTACCCGACCACGGGTGCAATTGGTAAAGTGTCCTCGAAATGGTATCACTACCACCTTGGATTACAAATATGTGCTGTGTGATGTCAAGGATGCAATGCTGAAAGCCACTTCACACACACATTAAAAAGTGTTGCTAGTGGAGAACATTCTAGAGAGCTGTACTGCCCGGACTATACTGGACTGAATGCTGCCAGCAGATACATGGAGTGCCCACCTGAGCCATGTTGGCTAAAAAGTTAAAGTTGTTGTGGTAATTCACCCTGAAGGGCGACCTGTAATCTTCAGCAGGTTGTTACTTCCACTTAAGTGATGATGAAGAGAAAAAAAAGAAATCTTCTATGTCCCCGGCTGTCATATGGACAGACTGAGGAGGTCTTGGCAAGGGGACCTATGTTTAATGTCCCTTGCATTAAGGCCTGGCTGCTTGTTGCCTGAAATGCAGCTGTGCCTCCTTGTCCCCTGAGTTGTCCCTGAAGAAGAAGGGAGACTGCTGGGAAATATAGTTCACCCAGAGGAAAATTGATGGACTGAAACATGTCTTGGATGCTAAATGTTTAGCCAGTTAGATTAGGTTGTAATAGAGGGGTAAATTCTCACTATGCATGTGAATAACGGACTAAACCATACATCTGGACTGTTTCTAGTGTAGTCACCAGGTGGTAGTGCTGACCTGAGTGAACCCTATTCATATTATGTGCTAAAATGCAAGTTGCTGATTAATGGAGAGGAGGTGGCATTCTCCATTGCGGATGGGACCTACTCTTTCAATATGAATAATGCAAATGTTTAATAGGGTGTATTCACCCTGCTATGCTGTCCTTGGCTGAGGACAATCGGAACCTGTTTAATCACGTATGTTTATACTGCACCTTGTTACACTGGATAGGATGCTTTTTGCATTTCTGTTGATTTTCTCTTTCAGGTGTTGCTGTGTTGGTGCGTCTTCCTTGGCTAAGGAGAAACAGGAATCTAGCCTGCCATCAACACTAACCCATTTCTATATTATCACGGTATACATATATTGTAGATAGTGAGGAAGTAAGGTTGCTGCTTAGGCCTGCCTTAAAATTGTACACAGATATTTTTGATAACTTTATTGTCCTATATGACTCATTATAGTTTTTATATACTGTTATAATGTTAACCCTTCCTGTTTCCCAACCGATCCCAGTTTTGCCAGGACATCCACTCTCAGACTTGAGAGCTTAAAAATATTTTTTTCTGCAAACTCCGAGACATAGTTTTGTGGGCAGGGGGAGGATGTTGCATCCTGGAGTTTAGGCAGGGTTGATCCTCACAAATGTACTGCCAGGAGTAGTTGTTCTGGTCAACTCTCAGAGATCTATTGATTTCTCCCTAAGTTTGGCCTTGTTGGACTTTTTTCTTCTACCACTAGGTGGCCAGGTTAATGGTACTAGATATGAGAAGGGAAACACAAGGTCAGATTATGGCTGTATGGGGTATCTCAGCCAATGGAAGGGGTTTTCTTGGCTCTTGTGGCCTGCTGGGAGAGACTATATATTCGGATGACTTTCCCTGCATGGCTGTCCTCCTGTTGAAGTCTCGGAGTCTGCCAATTGAACTTGCAACTACCTAAGGGTGTCCTGGCCCTAAACCTCTTTCCCTTAAAAGTTTATTAAGAGAAATAAACTCTCTTTTGCATTCAAGAATTAAGGGCAACACATCTCGAGACACTTCCCATGGCCTGCTGGGAGAGCCTATATATTCGGGTGGAGACAGGTGATCTGTGTTCTGTGCCACCTGGACAGATGTCTGGGTGGACGTGTGTTGTATTGCCGGGCTGCTAGGCTGGAGATTGGGCCTATCCTGGGCACATCTGGCTGCTAGGCTGTCTGAGGGCCTATCGAGAAGTAAGAGAGCAGTACAGGGTTCAGATTGTGGCTTGCAGTCTAACCAGAAGTGACGGTTCTGCCGGCCGGAGAACCTGTCGTGGTCGGAGGTAGAAGGGAAGCTGTCGCCACTAAGGGACCAACCACCTTATTACCATGGACCACAGTGAGTAACTGAAGCAAGTACCAGAAGCAATATTCTCACCAACCGGGGACGGTGAAGAATCGGGAAACTTCAGTGGGTATCAAGCCAGGGACCCAGCCAGCGGAGGTGACGATTGCAGAGCAGCCTTTTGTGCCAAGCCAGGGACAGAGCAGGCCAGTGGGGTGAAGATTAAGAGGTATCTTGAGTGCTAAGCTAGGGACCCAGAAGAGAAGCGGGGGTGACGCTTGAAGAAGATACCACCATGAAGATTGGAGGAGCTCAAGGGATTCAGAAGGATGTCAGCTATCTCTGGCCCTGGAGGTTCTCATTAGACCGAAGGAGGCCTGGGACCTTGCAACACTCAAAACTGGTAACCTGTAGAAATTTTTAAATGTTGATTATTGAGATTTTTAAGGGTAAATGTTTGTCAACATTCTATAAGCGGGCGCAATTTTGAAGCGTGACATGTTGGCATAACATTATCTTTTACAATATAAAAAAATTAATTGGGCTAACTTTACTGTTGTCTTATTTTTTAAGTCAAAAAAGTGTATTTTTTCCAAAAAAAGTGTGCTTGTAAGACCGCTGCGCAAATACGGTGTGACATAAAGTATTGCAAAGACCGCCATTTTATTCTCTAGGGTGTCTGAAAAAAATGTTTGGGGGTTCTAAGTAATTTTCTAGCAAAAAAAAATATTTTAACTTGTTAACACCAAGTCTGAAAAATAGGCCCGGTCCTTAAGTGGTTAAAAAAAGAACTGGATTCTTTCCTAAATGTACATAATACAAATAGATATTAACATTTATAGGCAAAGTTGATTCAGGGAATATTCGATTGCCCCTCAGGGGATCAGGAAGGAATGTTTACCTCTGCTGGAGCAAATTGGATCATGCTTTGCTGGGGTTTTTAGCCTTCATCAGGATTAACTGTGGGTATAGGATTGTGTATATGGGATTGTATGATATATATTTTTTTCTTTTTCCCTTTTATAGGTTGAACAAGATGGACTTGTGTCTTTTTTTCCACCTAACTAACTATGTAACCAAGGAGCAAATTTGTCACCCACAACAGGATGGAGTTGATTTACTCAAACTGGTGCAGCTCTGCATAGAAACCAGTCAGCTTCTAGGTTATTTTTGTCAAAGCTTAATTGAACAAGCTGAAGTTAGAAGCTGATTGGCTATCATGCACAGCTGCACCAGATTTTGCTCTCTCCAGTTTTAGTAAATCGATCCTGGTGTGTTGATGCTACAGAACACCTCACCTTCTCCTCATCTCCATAACATAGGAGAGGGTGTTCATTAGTCTCAACATCCCTGCCCTAGGGTGACACGGGTGCAGTTGGTCACAGAGGTGAACTGGGCATGGTTGATAAGACTGTTTTGAGATAACACTGAAAAGTGCACAGCACATAGAATTTCTGTCAAGATAAATAGGTATATTTTTTACACTTATAGTAGAGATTTAAAGACACTTTAAATGGTATATTTAACAGACCAAAGGGTGGAAGTTTATTGTTGGGGCTTACATACATTTTAAGTTAAACAACATGCACAACACGACATCTCTAAATTTCAAAAATGGAAAATGAGGTGTCACACCACTGCTAAGAGGTCCGGACATTTGAGAAACAACCAAAAAGCTACCCAGCTTATTTCATAGGATGCATTAAGGTGAAATAACACAAGGGTTTACAACCCCTTTAACTGTCATTGGGCTAATAGGGAACAGTTGGCGACACCAAATTTTGGACCCATAACTCCCTGGCTGCGTGATCTATCCAGACATATAATAGAAATTTATTTAGGAAAAATGCATATCTGCTTCAGCCACTTCTAGATATAGTTGTTACTGTAAAATGTCACATAATTATTTTTTGCAGTATTTGTCTTTAAGATAGGGGTTATGGAGCCAAGGGGCGTCATGATGATTTTAAAAATGGATCCTCATAATGTAAAGTTATGTAAACAATACTGCATTTCTCACAGAGGGTAATATTACAAAAAAGAATAATAAGTAGTATCTGTTGAATTGTTATATAAGTTATGCTTCCTTATTTCCATGGGCTTCTTCATAGCCTTGAAAAGCTTGTGTAGACTGTACCTTTTATGATTACATAGACTACTTTTTGGTAGATTTATTTTTCCCTTCTGGAATATATCCCAGAGCACTGTAATGTATTCCAGTTATAAATCTGCTGCACTTTGGGTTATTTATTATTATGCTGATAAAATGACTGGCTGATTTGCTTTGAAGAAGATCAAAAATCTTAGCTGAATGTTCCTTTTTATAAACACTCAGAGTGAAAGCACTTTCTTTAAAAAGAAATTATCAGTATCATTATTATTTTTAGAACATCAACATTTTAGTGGGTGGATAGTTCCCAGATAGCAAGCAATTGAGCTGCAAGTTTAAAATTACATGCTAAGCGTTTGCTAGACTTGCCAGGCTTCACACGTTTGTTGCACAATTGCACCAAGTCCTCATTGTGTAACCCGAGATCAGCTTTCTTTGCAAACATTCTAGAAGTCTGCTGCAAGTTCTGGTTTAGTTATGTTATGCGATAGTCATCCCACCACAGGTGTCACTGTAACTTGCAGAGCTCTTGCTGTAGACTCACCACTGCAACACTGCTCTTGCTAGAGACTTGCCATGTGAATTTTCTACAAGCTGGAAAAGTGCCAACTATAACTTGTGCTTCAAGTGCTCTGCAAGTGTACAACTTGCCAGTGAAAATGTGCAGCAAGTTAACAAGACTTACAATTCAACACTGCCACAAATTTGTGGCAAGGTATCCTTGCTATCTGGGTTCCTAACACATAATATAAATGCATCATATATTGTATTTATTTATATAATTCAGAAGCGCTCTGGGACCAAATACTGAAAAATATAGTTTTTTTGTTTATATGTCAAAATTTTGAGATACCTCAAAAAATAAGTCAGATTTCTGACATAATACCTCATAGTTCTAAAGAATTCTAAAATGAAATCTCACCAATAATTCAAAAAAGTAACATAAGCCGCAGCTAGTTACTAGTGTTGACTAGTGTGTGTGGGCACATGTGCTGCCATCAGCCAAGAATTCTCAGGTGCACCGTTAAACAACAATAAGATCTTTGAAATAAAAGGGTGTTGTGATAAGGACGGATGGTGCCATCAATAACAGTCTAAAATACAAGAGTTGTCATCAGTACTCCTGGTTGCTTTAGATTTATTAATCATACAGAAGAAATGTTTTGGAGCTGCAACAAAAACTCTTTTGTCTGCTAAAGCTGATGCAGACACTGAACAATGCACATCCCTAAATATACCCTGATCACTGATTGGTTCATGAAATCTATTTAGGATCTTTTTAAACCTAGCATATTCAAGCACTTAGTTCTGAAAGTTCTTCATTGTTTTCTGGTTCTACATATATCCTGAACTGGAGTGACTCAGCTTGAACTGACTCCGGACTCTTCTTTACTTTTCACCATGGTTTCTTGGTTGTCACTAGTTGTTCACATCTTGAGCTTCAGCTTGGTCTTTCAAAATGCTGCACTTATTAGCCTTCCATTCTCTCTCAACCAACTGGTGAGAGATGGTTTTACAGCAGTTGGTACTGTGGGCTCCTTTGTCAGACTAGCCTTATCTTCTGATCTAATGAAGCCTGTAGTTCAATAGCTCAAGCACCAATGTATTAAATTATACTAGAATAGCCATGTATCTCTGTTTGCTGGTATAAATAGAACAGTAATACAACAGTAATACAGTAAATATAACAATAATTAGATTAACCCTAAAATCCTAATGTGAACATTTTGAACAACAACAGTAGCTATGAACTGAAAATAATAAAATGTCATGTCATTGTGGCATAGAGCCTACTTGCTAATTTCCATATAGGTGAATAACATACAGATTTGAGTGAGACTAGAATTCTCATTCATATTATTCTTTCCTTCTGTGTCTGACAGCAGTAGACATTGCTGCATATTATATTTTGTGTGAATATAAATTTAAACCATGAGCTTGAATTTTTAGTCGAGGCACATTGCCATATTGCAGGTATATCGGCTATAATTCCTCATAAGATGTAAGAAGACAGGTCCTGTAATCATTGTTTCTACAGGTTTATAAGTATATTTCTGAAAAGCACTGATTTTTTTTTTTGTAGCAGGAACATTTTACTATTATTACTGGTATTATTTTTATTATTAGTAGTAGTAGTATTAATAGTAGTAGTTAGCAAGAACACTTTTACTTTTATTATTGTTTTTCTTAATAGTAATCATGATCATTATCATCAATGTTATCTCTCTGCTCATTATAGGGGATATCCACTTTCATCTAGACATCTAGAAAGTTCTCACTGTCCCTCCAATTGCTAAATGATTCTCAGGCTGCTTCTAATCAAGGAGTCAGAGGCTCTTGCTAAAAGGCCAAGCAGCTTCACACATAGTTGTATCTTTGGTTTACTAATGGTACATGTCATGCATATGATTAGTGAGGGTTAAGGATCTTACCAGTCAGGTTATCCACATGTTGCTATTACAATTTATAATTTGGGTGAACCTTTTATAACTAGACAGATCAATTACAATGGCTAATTGTGATCGGTTGACAATTTAGAGTGAAGTAGGACATGAAATGAAAGTTTTATGCCACAGTCTGTAATAATAATTGCTGATTTTCTATAGTATCTATATAGTTGCTATAGTATCCTTCAAATAACAATCAGAGTAAATGATACGTCTATCCATATACCATGTGTCAGTGCACAAGTCCATCAATAAATAATACATCCACCAGTGCTCTTATTAACACAAATTTCCACCACAAGTGCTATGGACACCTCCATCTTTCAGGTGCGCTTACCAAATTTTTAGACCCGCAAAACGCTGATAAAATCAATCCCCACAGCTAGTGGTTCAAAATAGTCTTTATAACTTCTGCTCTCATCCAAAAGAGGGATAATATCCACTCACGCAATTTTTCCTTTCCTCACCGGCAGGATCTCAGGAAGGAGGGAAAAAGGAGAAAAGCCCATGGTGCAGTAGATTCAAATCACAAGCTTCATAAAGCAAAAGAGCATTCAGATAAAACAAAACACTGGCCGCTGTATGCTGACTGCGTGATGACGTCACTGCTACTGGCCCTGCCCTGACATATTTTAGTGTTAGGTTGCCGAGTGTAGTTAATTCTGTAGGATAGAAATAAGGCCTTGATAAAGGTGAGGACTATAGGCAAGTCCCACTTGGGAAACAATGGTTTCCTGGCAGGTCTTTAACTTCATGCAAGCCTTTAAGAATTGCATTACTAAACATTTAAGGGTTCCTTAAACCCATGTAGGTGAGGGCAAGGCTGAATTGTGAACTTTAAACATATTTGAACCTAGGCCACTGTCCAGTCCTAGTTGTAAGAACTACGGAACCTTGGGTAGTTTTGGTGAAATTGAACTCCAGGCTTTTGTTCCGTGAGATCTGCAAATTTTACCCATATTCTCTGGTAAGTCTTATTCATGGAGACCTCTCTGGTTTGTCACAAGGTAGCCACTACCTGCACTGAGTACCCTTGACTCGGTAGCCTCCACCTCTAAACTTCCATGCCATCAAAGGTAGTCTCTGGATAGCAAAACTGGCTATGAGAGAGCAGATCCATTGTCATTGGCGTAGGCAGTGGTGACTCAATGCTCAACTGTAGGAGAGACAGACACTAGAGTATCCTCAGCCAAAATGGTAAAATTGTAATTATCATTACTGGAAGTTCCACTGGCAGCCTAGAAATTCTACCTGTCCACTGCTGTGAGGAACAAGAGTTGTACTGTTCCTCTTATAAAAGAAGTGAATGCCAAAAAGGCTTTGAATGCTGCTCTCAGTTCAAGAGCATTCAATACTATGCCTCGTAAGCTGAACATCCTATGACCTTGAACAGCCTGCTTTTTGAAATGCATCCACCAACCTTTCTGGCTGGAGTCTGATGTGATAATTTTCCATTTAAATACAACAATTGATCACTTAAGAAGAACCAAGGATACTCAGAAATGGTTCTGCTAGAAAAGACTTCATTCCCAAAGCACCTTTGACTTTCTCTATCAGAGGACAGATATTCCCTTGTAGAAGTTCTTCTGAGTTTTTCTGTATATCCTAAAATGTCCCCAAAAACCTCATTCTTTGGGCTGAGAAGAGGAAGTTCTTCTTCCAATTAATTAGCTATCAATATTTTGTAGATTTTGTAACAGTGCATCCCAATGCTGGGTAAGCATCTCCGATTGTTAGCTAGAACAAGGATGCCATCCAAATAGTGGTGTATTCTCATCCCCCTTGCTACTGCAGACAGTAGGACCTTTGTGAATGTCCTGGTGGAGGTGAACAAACTGAAGGAAAGGCACCGAAACTGGTAGTGGAACTGAAATGCAGGATGGATTGGGACAAGTAAGTAGCCATCTGATAAACCTACAGAGAGCATTCAATTTCCCAGATTTATCAATAACTGAATTCATTGGAGGTTCTCTATCTTGCTCAACTCCAACTTTCTGTGCCTGTTGAGTTTTTCAAGTTCAGCACTGAGCACAGATCACTTGATTTTGATTTAGATTTTGTTACTAGGAGCTGAACCGTCACACAATATAGTTGATATGGCCCACTGATCCTGAATATTATCCATCCAGGTGTGTGCACAAAGTTTCATTTGGCTCCCACAGGCACCCCTTGAATGGGCGCACCCTTAAAAGGACTTCTGCTGTTTTCCCAAGACAAATGCCTTAGATTTTTTTAAGGCTTCAACAATGAAGATTGGGTACTTCTCTAGTTCCTTTAGTAATGTTTTCCCGGTCCAAAGTATTTTGCCTCCCCGTATCTACCCTGGAGTTGCCAACCTGTATGCTGAACTTTTCTGTTCCTTCTGTTTTTTTGTCAGATTATATCCACCCTGACCTGACGGTGGTCACTCTTGAGATGGCTGTGTCCAGGCTACTGCTAAATACTGTATATTTGAATCATTTTCTGATATGTTGCCCTAGTTTGATTTTAAGACAGAAATCCTCCAATCATGGCTACGGCCATAATACCTTCCTTGGCGTGACCACGGGCAACGTCACTCTTGAAGAACATCAAATGATATCTTCTGACGCCTCCACCACAGAGTCTCCTGTCAATTTCAGCTGCTACCACCTTGACTCCTCCAGAATGGCTTCTTTAATATTACCATCTGTGGCAGACACTGGTTGCAGGGACCTTCTCTGCCCACATTCATCCTGTTATTTGGTATTGCTATATTTCTCTTTCTATATTACATTTTTTAAGGACTGTTTTCTTGGATTTGCCCTGAAGTCTATTCCTAGTTTGTATGAATGATGCGACCTAACACAAACTGATTATGGCAGTGGCAAGCCTCCATCCCTAATATGTGTTAAACAGCAAAAAAAGAAAGAAATGGGACTTTGAGTGAGGCAGGTCACTGAATGGATACCTTATCAAATCATTTATAAAATTATTTATTAATAACAAATCACGTTATAGAGAGTGTTAATCAGTAAATATAGGACACAATGTACTATGATACACTTGTAAGAATATATAATTGTTATACAGAGTAAGGTAAAACATAATCAGCATTACAGTTACATAAAAACACTCATCCATTCATGAAAATTCAATGAACATAATCGATTGCTCACGGTGAGCAAAACTTGTCTAGGCATCAGTTTGATGCAACTCGATGTAACTCGATGCACGTTTCATGGCTCATGCCAATCATCAGGAGTAAAATGCTCTGAAATGAAATCATTAATATCTATAAATATAGGATATCCTTTAAACGGAGAACAATCTCTCAAAATAAAGGTGTGAAACTTACAATACGGCCCAATGGTGGCGCCCAACCTTAAATCCAAGGGAAGACAGGGGACAAGGATGATCATCTCCCCCGGGGGTGGGGTGGGGAGTCCCATCCAAGCCAGAGACAGCAAACAGGTGAAGACCAGGCGACCATGTCATGACCATGTGAATCTAGTGTATGTTTAATAGTCGACACTGCTCTGCATAAGTATAAAAATAAAACCATCTTTTTTCTGCTGTTTAACACATATTAGAGATGGAGGCTTGCCACTGCCATAATCAGTTTGTGTTAGGTCGCATCATTCATATTGCCTAATTAGAGTAGAAGATAAATACAGAAGGAGCAGCGCTGTGACAAAAAACATGTGATATACCAGATCAAATAAATTAAATAATAAACCCAATTCGAGATAGGCTCAAAAGTTCATATAAAGTGCATATTAAACAAAGGTGTAGAAAGTCCTATCCAAAATCGATCCTGGATAGTAGATATAGTGGGAAACGTGAGTAGGTAGATATGCAAATAGATCAATAAGTCCTTCACCGCACCACTGTGGTATTGATACAAATGCGCGCTTACCAAACGGCAAGCTTAAGGAAGCTTGCGACCTTAACCCGGTCGGGGCCTTTCAGGATGGACCATCAAGGGAAAAGCACACCACCTTCGCTTGGGATAAGCACGCTGTTCAGCAATTATCACTGTATGTGGAGATGTAACCCCTGGCTAGGGATAAACCTCAAGAGAGGTATACCAAAGAAAGAAGGAGAGCGACATAGCGTAATCCTGCTTTCAATATTTATTAAAATCAATAAAATTACACTTACATTTGGAAGGATAAACACAAGCACATAAGCCGGCCGGCTAGAAGCGAACGCCCGTCCTACAGACGGTAATGCAGCACGTCAGCACGTCAGCACGTCAGCACGCCCACGTCAGTAAAAACTCATCATGCATCTTTCTAAATACCTTGGAATGTCTTCTTTCCAAGAAGGGGTCATTTGGGGGGTATTTGTACTTTTCTGGCATGTTAGGGTCTCAAGAAATGAGATAGGCCGTCAGTACTTCAGGTGTGATCAATTTTCAGATATTGGTACCATAGCTTGTGGACGCTATAACTTTCACAAAGACCAAATAATAAACACTAATTTGGGTTATTTTTACCAAAGATATGTAGCGGTATAAATTTTGGCCAAAATATATGAAGAAAAATTACTAATTTTCAAAATTTTATAACAGAAACGAAGAAAAATTAATTTTTTTACAGATTTTTCGGTCTTTTTTCTTTTATAGCGCAAAAAATAAAGAACCCAGTGGTGATTAAATACCACCAAAAGAAAGCTCTATTTGTGTGAAAAAAAGGACAAAAAATTCATATAGATACAGTGTTGCATGACTGAGTAATTGTCATTCAAAATGTGAGAGCACCAAAAGCTGAAAATTGGTCTGGTTATTAAGGGGGTTTAAGTGCCCAGTGGTCAAGTGGTTAATATGCACTTTATATGAACTTTTGAGCCTATCTCGAATTGGGTTTATTATTTAATTTATTTGATCTGGTATATCACATGTTTTTTGTCACAGCGCTGCTCCTTCTGTATTTATCTATTAATAAGTAATGTGTATCTTACTTTTAGCGGCTGCTTTTGTATTTGGTTTTGATCAGTGATTGTCATTTTCTGTACTTTCGATTTTGTTTTTTTTCAATTTTGTTTTTCATTAATTTTTGTACACTAATATCCCTTCACAGCGCGGTGTTCTGTCCATTCTAGAGTAGAAGATACCCACTTTCCCAGCGACCTGCCACACCTTAACAAAAATGGACAACCACTCATCCACATTCAGATCCTTTTTATAATGAGCCACCTGTCTTTGAAACCTTTAAATTACCATATATTTACTTACATCTATAGTCATATCCTGGCTTTTATTGCTGGAATAAAGAGGCATTAGACACATTATATGGGATAACTAATGCTGCGTACACACAAGCGGACTTTCCGGCAGACTTGGTCTGGCGGACCGGACTCCGTCGGACAATTCGATCGTGTGTGGGCTCCAGCAGGCTTTTTTTTCCCAAAAGTCCGACGGAGTTGTAGGTGACACTGAAGGAGCGCTGTGATAGGTAGGCAGAGAACCAGGATAGGGCAGAATCTCAGAAGCCAAGGGAATGGGTGGTCAACAGTATCAAAGGCCGCAGAGAGGTCAAGTAGTAGGAGTATAGAGTACTGGTTGTTGGTTTTAGCAGTTAGTAAATCGTTAGTGAGTTTTAGTAAGGCAGTTTCCGTGGAGTGCTGCAAGCAAAAGCCAGACTGTAATGGGTCAAGAAGGTTATTTTCACTGAGGTAGGAGCTAAGATGGTTGTGGACTCAGCTTTCTAGAAGTTTAGAGGTGAATGGGAGCAATGGTCTTAAGTTGTTTAGGTTGGTGGGGTCCAGTGAGGGCTTTTTAAGTATGGGAGTGATCTGGGCATGTTTTAGAGGGGAGGGGAGGGGAAGGTGCCACTAGAGAGGGAGATATTGAAGATGTGGGTGAGGGAGCATAAGATAGAATAAGAGGGTGACCGTAGTAGTTGTGAGGGAACAGGATCCAAGGTTAGGTGGGCATCTGAGAAAAGTTTTGTAACCTCTTCAGTAGTAGCCAATTCAAAAGAGGAGAGCGTTGAATGTGCTGTTAGGCAAGGTATGTTGGGTGGGGAAGATGTACACACAGTGGAGGTGTCCTCACGAATTGCATCAATCTTGTCTTTGAAGTGATTGGCAATCTCTTGGGCAGTGAGTGAGTTAGTGGGGGGCGAAGCAGAGAGTTAAAGGTTAAGAAAGGCCGACGGTGAATGGATGATGAAGTATTAATAAGAGAGACAAAGTAGGCTTGTTTGGCAGCATGGAGGCAGGAATTGTATTTTAGAAGGGCAGACTTATATAGGGTGAAGTCTTGCAGGCATTTGGTTTTACGCCACAGTCGTTCAAGAGCACGACAATGTCTCTTGAGATTTCTATTGTTGTCAGTTTGCCAGGGTTGTAACGCTCGGGGCCTGATTCTGCGTGTGGTTAGAGGAGCAAGTGCATCTAGTGATGATGACGGTAAACTGTTGTAGACAGAGGTGGCCAGGTCAGGACAGGACAGGGGAAAGATTGTGTCATATAGGTGGTCAGTAGCAGAATAAAGAAGAGAGGGGTAAGGTTCCTACAAGTAATTGTTTGCTGCTTGGAGGGATGGGTGGTTGGAGGCAAGGATACAGTGAAACTAATGAGGTTTTGATCAGAGAGAGGGAAGCGGGTGTTTGTGAGGTTGCCAGGGTTTCAGAGATGGGAGAATACAAGGTCAAGGGTATTACCATTGGAGTGAGTGGAAGTATGTGTCCATTGTGTTAGGTCAAAAGATGAGATTAAGTCGAGAAGTTTAGCTGTAGTTGGACTGTTACCATTGACAGGAATGTTGAAGTCACCAAGAATGATCGTGGGTATTTCAGAGGAGAGAAAGTAGGGTAGCCCGGCAGCAAAGTCATCAAGAAAGCACGATACCGGTCCAGGAGGCCGATAAATTGCTGCAATCCACAGAGAAAAAGGAGAGAACAGATGAATACAGTGCATCTCGAAAGAAGAGAGGGATAGAGGGGTAGGAAGGACTTGGAAGGTGCTTTGTGGGGATAGAAGGAATCCAACTTAACCTCATTTCTGTCCGTTGGGTCTGGGGGAGTGAGTCCAATGGAGGCCACCATGGGAAAGGGTAGCAGGAGAAGCTGAGTCAAAATTTTGAAGCCAGGTTTCGGTTATGGCAAGTATGTTAAAGCCATGAGAGATGAAGGGGTTGTGTACAGACGTTAGCTTGTTACAGATGGAGCGGGCGTTCCAAAGGGCGCATGAGATAGGTGGGCTGCTTTGAGGAAGCAGGGGGATAGAAACTAAACTTAGTGTATTGCGGTGGTTGCCAGAGGAGGAGGGGTATTGGATATGTGACTTGCAGTTGGAAAATGGCGGGCCAGGATTAAGAGAAATGTTACCTGAGACCAGGAGAAGGAGGAGGGTGAGGAAGGCAAGATGGGAGTGGGGTGTGCATGAGCGCACGTGTCTAGTGGCCCTGGTGTTTATGTCAGCATGTGGGTGCAGCAAATGCAGGAGATGATGGGTGCAGTAGTAGGGAGAGGGTAGGAGTGAGGGTGATATGTGATATGGTAGATATGGTAGAGAGGAGGGGTAATGCAAGGATAATTTGAGGATAGAAGACACTAATGTGAGAAGGAAGAGAATGAGGAGCATGTTAGTGAATAGAGAGTGGGAATCTGACTTGATATAAAAAAAAGTCAAATGCTGGTTTGCTTGTCATCTTGCAGAGTAGAGCAGAGTTCTTGTTGTATCTTCATCCAGCTATAGTTATCTTGCTTTCGTTGAACTGCGACGGTGAAACTGTGCATCACTCATGACAGAGCCACTCAGGAAAGAGCCACATTGTCTGCGCCACCCCATAGGCTGCTTTAAATTTATAGAGAGACTGAGCAGACATGCATTTCTCTATTGGTCATTATAAGGTCTGAATTGAGACACCTGAATATGGGAGAGGAGATAGCCAATACCAGACACCGGCTAGAGTCATAAAGCTAATTACCTCTCTTGATCACTCAAGCCAAATGGGGTTGAGAATCAATCATCAGTAATGTTTCTATATAGCTAGCATTAAATATGGAAGTTTAAAGATATGACAACAGAAGACATTTACCAAATATGAATCAGCAATGTCAGATAGTTCAGCAGAGAAGAGCGTACAGATGGATAGACATTTGCCAAATATGATACAGCATTGTCAGATAGTTCAGCAGAGTGGAGCGTACAGATGGATAGACATTTACCAAATATGATACAGCAATTTCAGATAGTTCAGCAGAGTGGAGTGTACAGGTGGATAGACATTTACCAAATATGATACAGCAATGTCAGATAGTTCAGCAGAGTAGAGCGTACAGATGGATAATCATTTACCAAATATGATACAGCAATGTCAGATAGTTCAGCAGAGTAGAGCATACAGATGGATAGACATTTACCAAATATGATACAGCAATGTCTTAATGTCTTTATCCTCCAACAACTCTCCAATTCAGACACCATCTGCTGGCTCTGGTTGGTAGTGCTAGGCAATTCAGCCACAGACTGAGGAGTAGAGGCTTTGTGTACTGACTCCTTGGCAGATTCTTTAATCAAGGCCGCAACTTCCCTGACATCCCCTTCCTTGTCAGTTTCTTGTCAGGCAGACTTGTTATGCTAGCTTGTCAGGCAATGAATTTCCACCACAAACACAGTAACTATTAGGGCTGGTAACCTGTGATGTTTGTAGATGGGGAGCAATGATAATAAGAGGTGAGATGATGACCTTGATCAACATTGCCTGGATATCTGCTCTTAGATGGTGACTTGTCTTGACCTTTAGAGAGCTCCCTCCATCTTGAGTTCTCTACAGGGCTGTAAATTTTGGCTCTCTTTTTCTCAATATCTTCACTACTTACCTAATCCCTCTACCTTAAAAGCAATGGGTGGTCTGGCTGGGCAGCGTTCCCCATGGAAACAGAGCAAAGCAACAGACTGAAATGAAAAACAGCATGACAAATTGATCCCAGAGCAAGTATTGAGAAGGAGATAGGAAGAGCCCAGGTGAATGCCATAAAGAACACGGTGATCCCAGAGTAACACTGAGAAGGAGAAAAGAAAATCCTACAGTAGGTGAATGCCATAAAAAGGGAAAACATACCTGAAAAAAATAACCACATAAACATCCAGCATGCATGAGTAGAGAACACTACCATGTGTTGCCCAAAAATGCCTTAAAACCATTTAAAACTGATATCCTTGGCCATTAGTGATAATATCTGTGCCTGAGCATGCTCAGATCGCAGTCTGGGGCTCCCAGCAACATCTTGGAAAAGGGCAAGCCAGGAAACTGGCCACAGTGGCCGCATTACTTCCTGCCAAGCACCGACAAATAGAAAAGAAGCAAAAAGCATATGGTAAGCAAAGGGAAAACGTTGCCACTTACGCCAAAGCTTATTTAAAACTTTCTTTGACAGGCCTGCACCACCAGAATGGGGCTCCACCATATAGCTCATTTAGAGGCTGTACATGAAGGACTTCTACCCAGGAGAGACTGAACCACGCCCCCCAGACCACCAAAATGGGGCTTCAACCATGTAGCTCATTTAGAGGCTGTACAGGATGGACTTCCACCCAGGAGAGGCTGAACCCGACTGGGGCGACAAGTGGTAAGGAATGCCTTGCAACTTTAGTCCTGATCAGGTGAGGACAGAAAGGAGATTGCTGTGAGCCAGGTCTGGCTTTGATTTATAGTTAACCAGCCCTATCAGGTTGTGGGGTGGAGCATTGTATCCTGCCATTCTGTACCAGGAAATAACAATGAGGAGAACTCTGCACTGGCCAGTTAGTTAAAAGTATACAATGTATTAGTGTGGAAATGTTCTGCCCTGAGCTAAGGAATGAAAATAAATTGTAACATTTCACCAGAGGGAGATTGTTCTGTGATTGAAAGCAAACTAGAATGTTTTCACAGTTTCATAATATTCCTGTGTGTATTTATTTACAGAACTATCTTCCTCTGGTGCAGTGTTAGCATGTACAAAAAAATTGTGAAAAAACAACACCAAAAATAACACTAAATTTAGGTGATAAAGATTGCAAAACATAAATATTTTTAATTTTGTTTTAGTGAATTGACTACTTTGAGATAAATATTGCATGTATTATTTTAACTTAAAAATTCATATGGTATTTATCTCTAAGGCTGGCCATAGATGGAATGGATTGCTTCCTGCAACCATGGCTTGCTGGAAAGAAATTCTCTTGATTTCCCCATCAACACAGACAGTGCTGACAGAAGAATCCCTCCTGAAGAGCCATTGTGTTCTCCCTGTGGGTGAGCGGGGGAAGCTTTCCCCTGGGAGAAGATAGTGATTATTGCTAGTGGCTATAACAGCAATAATTACATATGAAATCCGGCAGGCTGGTTATATCCAAGCTGATTGATCAATTAATTTGGGTACAATCAGCCTGCCTATACATGGTTCGAATCCTGGATGGTTCCTGCTGAATCGGCCGAGATGCTAAAGATCTGTGGCTGGCTTTAGTGAATTAACCCTGTTGCTGTTGTGAAACTGCACAAGTGATTATGGGGTAAATTCACTAAACAATAAATACCACATACATTTTTGAGTCAAAAACTCATGCAGTATTTATCTCAAAAGTAGTCAATTCACACAATAATTGTTATTTACTGAATGTGTTAAGTATTTATGCTTTGCGATATTTATCACTTAAATTCAGCATTTTTTTTTTTTGTCATTGTTTTTTCACAATTTTCTTTTACATGCTAAAACTGCACCAGAGGAAGATAGTTCTGTAAATAAATGCACACAGAAATATTATGAAACTGTGAAAACATTCTAGTATGTTTCCATTTACAGAATGGTCTCCCCCTGGTGAAATGTTACAATCTATTTTATTCCTGAGCTCAGGGCAGAACATTTCCACACAGATACATTGTATACTTTTAACTTACTGCCCTGTGCAGAATTCCCCTCATTGTTATTTTGTATCTTGCTAAAATACTGAATGTCTACTGCCTACATGACAAATAATGAATGTGTGTGTTCTTTGGTGAATTGACTTTAAATTTTTTTTAGATGTCAGCAGCTGCAAATACTGCAGCTGCTGACTTTTAAAATAAGGTCACTCACCTGTCCCGGGGTCCAGCGATGTCGGCACCCGAGACCGCACCGTCCCTCGTTCCTCGGGTGCTGCCGCCGCCATTCTCAGTGAGGGAATCAGGAAGTGAAGCGTTGCAGCTTCACTTCCCGATTCCCTACTGCGCATGCGCGAGTCTAGCTGCGCTTTCTCAATGGTCCCTGCTATCTCCTGGGACCTGTGTCTTTCTCAGGAGACAGTGGGGGAGTGCGGGAGGGGGCGTGACTCCCATGGGAGTCTATTCCCGGAAGTGGGTGCACCCCCCTCCCCCCTGAAAGGTGCCAACTGTGACACCGGAGGGGGGGGGATCCGATGAGCGGAAGTTCCACTTTTGGGTGGAACTCCGCTTTAATGATTTATTCTTTTTTTTTTGCGGTATTTATCTCACATTTGATATGTTACTTTTATGAATTGACTGTTATTATCTCATGCGATATTTCCAAAAAAAATTAGTCAGGTGACCTTCATATCGCATTGGGAATCCTTTAGTGAATTGACCCCAGTGTCCCCATGTGGACTGCATGACACAGTACATACATTTTCCTTTTACAACACAAACCTAATGACAGTAAATGTACATTTTTTGCTAATAAAGCAATGAAAGGTCACCTCAGCTACTAAAAAAATGAGATTAGAAATTATATTCTTCTCAGGTCAATTTAATTAAGCTCTAAACACTAAATATGCCTACAATGACATAGAAACCTAATATTAAATATATTGTAGAGTGTCACAGTGACCCATGGGCATTAGGCAAGCAAAAACTGTGCTAATTAGGAACAAACTTTAATTGGAAAAGCTGTTTTGCAGCTAATTGCTTTAAATACATCCCAACAGATTAGTATTGAATGTTCTAACTATATTCATCTTAAGAAATAGTGGCTATGTGGCTCTGTTGCTCGGATTTGTAAGATGAAATAGCCAGTACTGATAATGGCAGGTTTACTGACAGGTGAAAGTAATTTTTTGCAAAGTGACTTTTCACCATATAGCATTAAAGATGCCTATTTGCTAAGTGAAAATTCCCTTGCTAAGACAGCAGCCTATTTGCCTTTAGTAATCCCTATATTTCCCTGCTCATGTATGTACTATTGAATCTGTCTTTTAATACATTTTTACTGTACAAGATTGTTGATCTGTTATGCCTTTGCAGCCATATCTGTATCAGTGAAAATATTAAATAAATATTTTTTAAAGAAAAATATATGTATTTTTTCCTGGCCTTAATAAAGAAAGAATTTTTAAAAAAATATTTAAATTAATTTAAACTCAGGCATAGCTCAAAAAAATGGGTCAAGGACATTGCTCTAGATCCAGTGTTTGACAAACTAATGGGCTCACCTAAGGAGCTAGATGTGCATTTACAGTAAGTGCACTGTGATGATGTTATGTAGGCATTTTATGCTAGCTCTGTATCCTGTACTTCTTTACAGCTGCCCTGTGGGGATACGACACACTAAATTAACTTGTTTCTTAGTGTGAAAACAATATGAAAGCGTGGACAGCTTTCAAAGCTGAAATATGCATTTCATAAGGAATACAGATTGTTCACAATCAAGAAAAAATTTTGCTATATAGTATATATGTGCTATAATATTATGATAGGAATGCTTAGATGATATTGCCCAGTATATTTTGCACAGTATTCCAAGCGGGAACGCAGGTGACAGCCCTCACACTCTGGATGGTTTTCTTATTTTCATTAACAACCCCTGTAACTTAAACAATATTTGTGACTAGCAAAATTATAGTAAATATAAAACTACACCTTCTATTCTCTATAAGTATGTTGGGAGAGCCGAGCTGTGTTAGGACAAAATATATGATAGGATAGGTTGACGTTTATTAATGCCTCCCTTTTAAGAATTGTATAGGGTTTTTTTTTTTCTTTTCATATCTTAACTGGACAGCTTTTTGTTTTCAGCAAAAGCAGATATATTTATTTTAACAAAACAGGTCTTGAACTAGCAATACATTGGTGGGAAAGTTGGGATCATTCTAAAGAAACATAAACTTAGCAAAGTAAAAGTTCACTTATCTTACTTAACAGGGGAAGCTGTACATAATTTCATTATCCGAATGAGTGCCAGAGAAATACTTAGCCAACTGATCTTATGTACACCCCTTGCATTGTGATGCAATGCTTGAACAGTTTAGGACCCTGTGAGTACTGTATTAGAGACTCTGTGATAGACTCTTCTAACAACCAATGACCAGCATCCACATCGTCAGGAAATGACATGAGGACTGCAGACCAAACCCTACCATACAGACTGAAGAAAAGAACACTTAGGACCAGGACTGTCATGTAAGTGGAGTTTCAGGTAAGTAATTGAATCTTCTAGGTTGATTTTAATAAAATAACGCTATAGTTTAGGTACAGGGTGTAATAGATAATGTTTTATTTTATCATTTTATCTTTATTGGAACTATCCTTGTTTGAAGCAATACATTTTTCATGATATATCAAAGGTAACCCCTTTTTCTAAAACACAAAAAAGGTTTTGAGCACTAAAAACTGCAACAGGATATTATTGGGAGAAAATTACATTTCTGTACTTAAATCCATCCAGCAGCTCAATAGCAAACAAGCACCAAAGGACTTGATGCAGCTATTAGATGAGAATGTGCCTCTCATTTCAACCAATACAGAGAAAAATATCACAATGACAATTTTAAGAGAGGACAAGACAACAGATTCTTCTTCTGCAATTTCTAACAGATCCAGATTTCCCTCCCTGCAGTCTTGTCCATGTATGTGGACCCTTTTAGTCCAAACCATTAAAGAACTTGACCAGGTTGTGTTTACCAACACACCCCCTAGTAAATTGATTCTAGCCAAACTCAAGCACCTAAACGGCTCTAACAAAATACAAATATTGTCATTAAGCTGTCTGACAAAGGCAGGAATATTGTTGTAATGGATAATCAACAATATGTGAATCTGTGCCTCAAGAGCTTAACTAATTGTGAAAGGTACAAACCTAATACTTGTAATATTGTAAAAGAATTCGAAAATTAATTTAACGGTATGCTCTTTGAGGCCTTGTCAGTTGGCTTAATAGACAAGCATACGTGGAAGTCCCTACGTGTTCCATTCCCCTGGGTGCCCACCTTTTATTCATTACCAAAGACCCAGAAAAACTTAGACAACCCCCTGGGAAAATCCATTGTTTCTGAAATTGGCTCAATTTCCAAAAACGCTATTAAGTTTGTAGATTGATATTTGGTCCAACACGTTACACACCTGCCTTTATTTATTAAAGATACAACCGATCTACTTAGAATATTGGAGGGAATGGTAATCCCCACAAATACTATTTTAGTGGCCATTGATATTAAGGCCCTTTATTGGAGCATCCCACATGAAGCTGGCATTCATACTACCAAACAGTTTCTTATAGAACAAGATAGGTCTACTTTCCCTCTCAATGTGTTCATGCTCAAATTACTGCAATTTATTCTGATACGTAATGTGTTTTTGTTCTCAGACCCCCACTACCTCCAGGTGGAGGGTGTTGCATTTGGGACTTGTTGTGCCCCATCGTATGCAAACCTGTATGTCATAATCACATACTCATGTGGCCCAGGTACATTGATGATGTCCTTGTCATTTGGCCAGGCACCAGAAAAGAGCTGGGAGCATTTATGTTGGCACTTGGTACTTACACATTTAACCTAAAATTTACACTGTAAGGCAGTTCCTAGAGCATCTAATCTTTGCATCTTCAAATAATTGTTTAACAGGATGGTGCACTTACCACTACCCTTCACAGAAAATGAACAGCAGGAAATGCCATTCTACATATATGTATTGCACACCCTGCTTATTTGGAGTATCCTCTACAGCCAGTACATTAGGTTAAGGTGCAATTGCGCAAAGGTTGAGGATTTTGAGGACAAGGCACAATTGCTTCTTGATTGGATACTTGTGAGGAGCTACAGTAAACAACTCCTCAAAACCTCATACCAGAAAACCAAGTGTGAACAAAGCTCCTATTTGAAAGACATCCTAAAAGACCACAGGAAACTGTCAAATTTGTACACTCTGAAAATTGTATATACGTAGATGTGGAAATTCTATCAGAGACCAACTTACATCCAGTCATTATGTAGGCACAGAGAAGTGCATCCCTTGTAATCAGAAGGGCACCCTCAAATGCCAACACTGCCCAAAATGTTCATGGGTCTTTGAGTCTACAGCAGTCTGACTGCCCAATCGAGAACTTTTCTTGCCCACAATTATGTGGACTGTAGGACGATGGGGATTGTCTATTTAATGTTGTGTAAGTGTGGCACTTTTCATGTGGGGAAGACTGTTCGTTCTTTTAGACATAGGATATACGATCACATCTATCTTTCCATCAATGATGACTAGCCCAATCACCTGTCATGTGGGGCTGAAGCACATATTTGATGCCTCTTATCTTATGTTTTCTGGCACTCGACAGGATTCATCCAAATCCAGGAGGGGGCGAATTTAACAAAGCAGTTTTCAAGCGGGAGTTAAGCTAGATTTATGAACTGAATGTTTCCTAGCCTTAATGAGGTAAATAGTTTTGCAAATGTCTGCAGACTTAACCCCTGTATCTAATGCATACTGTTAGACATGATAATCTAGTTGTTTGCAGGCTGGTTGGAAAGTTGAGCAGGACATTTCTCTGGTTTTGTTTTGCATGTGTTGTCCTTCCATGTGCTCCTTGCTGCAAAGGCCAGTTATAGGTGAGGGCAGTGGCCATCTGTTTGTACTGTTTATATATTGGTAAGGGGACGCACTGGACAACTTTGCTGCCATAGTGCTATATGCTGGGTGTACAGTGCGCCCCTGTGCCTTTAAGGAGGGGTGGGCTCCCTCCAGGCTCCCCTGCCCTCTGCCTATCCATTATTATGCATGTGCTTCCACTGTGGATGCTTGCAAAATTTAGAGTTAGGACTACAGAAAATACCAGGGTGCCTTGATGAGGCTTTGTAGCTTATGCATGTATTTGCAAATGTGTGCAGACTAAACCCCTGTTTTTAATGCATACTGTTAGGCAGAACAATTCAGTTGTTTGGAGGCTGGTCAGTAAGTTGAGCAGGGAATTTCTCTTCTGGTTTTGTTTTGAATACGTTGCTCTTCCATGTGCTGCAAAGGCCAGTTATAGCTGAGGGCAGTGGCCATCTGTTTGTACTGTAAATAGTTTTAAGCCTTTTCCCTAGGTAACCCTCATTCGATCTTTTCACCATGGTACTATAATTTTGAAGTTAT
Organism: Lithobates clamitans; assembly: GCA_037952925.1. Lineage (NCBI taxonomy): Eukaryota > Metazoa > Chordata > Amphibia > Anura > Ranidae > Lithobates > Lithobates clamitans. Next base: position 2,120,756 of record JBBGZY010000773.1, on the reverse strand, counting down.
TAGGTTTAAGATCATTATTATCGTTTAATTTTTAGATTTTACTGTTCCTGGAAGTTGGACACGCTATTTGATGTTGCTGAGCGGGCCTGTGGATTGTGAAGTTAATGCTCCCGTGAGTCAGGTTTTTAGACTATGAGAAGTATACTAGTGGAAAACTGAATATATTTCTTCTGTATATTCAGCCTGACACTAGCTCATCAGCTGTAATAGGTTGAATGGATCATTGGGATATAGCAGTTAGGGTCCCCCCTTAAAATGGGCTATATATTGTACAAATACTTTTAAAGTTTGATGAAATTGCTGTGATATAGGTATATGATGTTGTATCACGGTTATGTTAAGATCTTTCTTTCAATTTGCTGTTGAAGCTTTCTTTTAAGGGGAGCGCCACATTGCTATAAACTATAATTCTGTCAATTGTTTACTGTTTATTCTCTGACTATGGGCAGGCGCAAAGGAGAAGGGGGAGGTGTGGTATCCTCCCCTTTTCAGACCTTCCTTCCCAGAAGTCATTGCGCTATACTGAGTATGTGTGGGTTCATGATCTTACACACACGCCGTTGCAATCTGCATAATGGCAATGGCAGCATCCTAGTCTGTTCTACCATAATGGGGGCCATTCATGTGTTCCTCCCTGTACATAATGGAGTGATGGAAAGTGGTGGCAGATACATTGTACACTAAAGGATTATACCATTGTACACCAGGGGATTTTACCACTTTTACTACCAATGAGAGGTTCTTGTTTTTTATGTAAATGTCATTGCAGTCCATTTCCCTTAATACATTATGTACATTGTAAAAGGCTTTTTGTTTCAATCCAGATTGTACATCTCATCTGACCTCCTGAAGAAGTAGATTTCAAAATTATGAAATGCATTGAGATTTGGGTTAGTCTCAACCCCCAGCCACATACAGTGTGTTTGATGAAATGTTCTATTTTTTCACTATAAATGTGTGGATTATTATTTTATTCTTCATATATATAAATACAGTACCATATGGGAGTGCGACATAACCCTTTTCAGATGAGGATGATTTATCTTTAAGAATTTTATATGTGTTTTTTTTTTTTTTTATAAAATAGATTGTTTTTATATATTATATACACGGTATTTGTGAGTGGGTGCTTTAAACGTTTGCTTGATTCATCCATATTCCTTTTGGTTCTTTATATAAATCTTTAAAACAGGATGTGGCACCTATTTAATATAAGCCCCCATAGAACCTTATATCATTTGTAAAATAAAATTGACCCTAAATACCCACCATGTCATGATAAAAACATATTAGCTGTTGAGCTCCCTCTGTTTCCTAGCTGCTATGCTGATCCTCTTTCAAATCACTTACAAAAAAACAAAAAAACATTGAAAAAGACTATACATTCCCTTAACCCAGAATAATTTAGTTGGACCGTCACACTTTTGAGAAATAAACTATATGCAGTTAGTGTTAGTTGCACTTAAAAACAGTTGGATTTTAACGTGACCCTGTTATGATAAATGGGAACTTCTCCTTCTTACTTGTATTTTATGTGACATGGCCATGGGGGGATGTCATTCAGCCGGTAAGCCACTTGACACAAAACCAGGCAAAGAAGTTTTAGGACTAAACACATGCATTCATGTTCCAGAGTAAAGTCATGCTGTAATGATGCAAGGATATGGATGACAGCTCTAGAGCTTGCGTCTTCAAAAGCAAGTCAGCAATGACAGCATTCATTTTCATATCCTAACAGGTTCCTTTTAATCAACAAACATTTCTGATCTTTTCTCTTGATCTCCCTGTGCACAAGCATTTTGAAAAAAAGATTGATGTTTTTGGAAGACATCTCAATACACTGTCCTAGTTTTAAGTTTGAGTTTAGTTTTTTCTAATCAGCCATTTATCTAATTACAATGATCTGATTTAATCTATGTGTTCATACATACACAATCAAAAGAGACTACTTCAAGCACAATAATGTGAATGGTTATCCTTGCATATCTATGAGTACAAAAAGCAGCCATATTGCCAAATTTAAAAAAGACACCCTACTAAAGAGCTGCATAGCTGTTACTGCTGGCAGAATCTTCAGTAACCAGCATTTTAGGGTGTTTTGAAAGACTGTTTTACCAGCTGCACATGGTTCTGTCAGTGGCTATCACTATCTTTCCCTTGGACCCAGTAGTGAAGAAATGATCTCCAGGTGAGACCACAGCATGTGGCAGGGAAGACAGGCATTTGACATACTGTCTTTGCTCAGTGACATAGTGGCAAATACGGTAGATTCTCTCTCACCCTGACTGCAATTGTGAAATTGTGAGTGAACTGTGACCCACTAAAACATATGTGGCTTATTGAAAATACTGTTCCAGGGCTTTGTACTGTGGCTGTGTATGAATCTACTCCCCAAGTTGAGAAAATTCTATAGCCTTCTAAATGAGTTAAGCATCAAGGCCCTCTGTCTCCTAGGTGATGCCCCATTCAGGCCAGATGCTACTAAGTATATTGAAAACTTTAGATACCAGTGTGCAGTGTGCAGAAATTTCTCTGAAGTCTGCACACAGGATTCAAGTGTCCTCGCTGTGTCTGAGCAGTGCAGGCAGATTGTTAACAGGTCACCATCTTTATTAAAGAGAAGTGGTCCACTGAGAACTGAGCGCTCAAAGATGGCTAATCGCTCAATTGTTGGGTCTGCTGTGAACACAGGGTGGTGACTGTCAGTCACTGGCTCTCTGCTCTGCCCCTCCATCGTTCACTGGAGCGCTGGGCTGTGGAGTGGTGGGAGCAGCTAGCTCTAGCTCTTAGCAGCATGCTGAAAGGCTGTGACAGCTGCCAGTTAGGGTTCTGGACAGATCCTGACATTATTGTCAGTACCCCTGCACAGCCTGAACTGCCTCTGTGGTGTGAGCAGTTCTGTGACCATCAGGAGAAATATGGCTAAAAAAGCTTTGGTCATACTTCTCCTTTAATCACACAAACTTTCTATTCCAACTCCTCCTACTATCTCTTAAAGTTCTTAAAGCGGGAGTCCGGCGACCAATCTTTTTTTTTTAGGTCATTGAGACACTTTGCTAACCCCAAAATAATACTCGCAGTTTGGGTGTAATATTTCCGCCTCTGTCTGTTTTCGTACTGAAGAATAACTTAAAAAATGTGATGCTGGCTGTTTCCATCTTGCTTGTGGGCATGTGAAGCCCACAAGCATTGATTTCCTGGATGCGGTGAATGCTGTTCATTCACAGCTTGTTCACGCGCATGATCATTGTTTCCGCACTGAATCTTGGGAAGCCTGACACTAAGCTCCCAGGAGACAGTGCGGCGCCGGGGAAAGGCAATAAACACACCTACTCCCATGGGAGGAGAGACAGGAAGTGCCACAATAAAGTACAATATAAAGGTAATTACAGCGATGAAAAAAAAATTTTGTGCGGCATTTGAACATCTATGCAATTAACTGAAGGGGGTAAGATTACGGTAGGTTAAAAATTTGAGTGGAACCCCGCTTTAAAGCACACATGCCATAACATTTTCTTAAAGGGCAATAAACAGAACTTTACAAATACACAACATATCTAAGCTCACAGACTTTACAGATACAACTATACATAAGAACTTTTGTGTTTGTTGTTATATTACAAAGAAAAAAATGCAAACTTTTTTTTTGTCGGGACACTTATTTATTTACTTATAATTGTAAGATGATTTTACTGTTGTTGCTCAGAAAAAATATAAGCTGTCATACTAAGATCGTGCTTTGCTTTATTTATTGATAGATAAATGGTTCATTGTGTCATAGAGTCTGTTCAAGGTAGTCTGTTCATTAAATGCCTTTGTTCTCTTCCATGAAAAATAACTTAGGAACATAGCAGACTGGTACAGTTTGGTTCAGTTCGATGCTTATGATATATTTTTGATTTAGAGCAAAAATACGCTAAAGTAGCATAAAACATTGTCCATGAAGACTGATAATTTATTTTATTTATTTATGAATTGTAGTTGCAGTGTTGGAATGGCAATTTGCTCTAGTTATCAGCAAGCAACACTTTCCTACTAAAGACTCTAGGTTATGTGGGTCAAAAAAAGAAGAAAAGCATTATATTTTTATGACACAAGTCTAGCCAAACTTTGTTAAGTCTTGAACAGTATAGAGAAGGGTTAGAATCCCCATAGGGTTTTTATTGCTGCTTCTGTAGCCATTGGACAGATTTTTCCTTAGTTCTTGAGTGGTCACCAAAAGAAGTATACAAAACCCATCCAACAGATGCACAGACAATAATCTTAATAATCTTTTTCTTTAAGTAGCATAAAGAAGGATAAGAACCCGGAAAAAGGGTTTGGCATATTACACGTATCCATTTTCATACGTTCTGGAAATAATAACTGTTCATTCCCTTTGTCTGTAAGATGATGATTCTCATGATTCATCCCATGTAATCTTACTCATGTTTTGTTACGGATCTTACTCTTCCATATAACATTGTTGTTCTGTTACTTTTTGTTACAGAACTCAATAAATTTCTTGGAAAAGAAAGAACTTCTGTCAGGTTCTTATTTTACAGGACAGTGTTACTGTCCTGTAAATTTTTTTCACCATTTGCATCCCAAATGGTAGAACGGTAAATATCTCCGTATGAGTTCCTTTATTATATACAGTATATGATGCTTGTGTAAAGACAATACAGAGATTCAGTGGACCATGCTATAACAATGCTCTTTGCAAGAGAAAAAAACACCTGTGCTCCCAAGTCTACAATATAATACTATATTCTCCTTTAAAAGAAAATCATTGCACAGACAGGAAAATAATTCTATTAGTAATACTTTGAAGCCAGTAAGAGACTACAACATGACAACAGATATGTTACATTATAGCTTTTCTTTCAATATAAACAGTCATCAGTAAAGAGAATAGAGAGATTTACAGACACTGAAACACACACTACAAAATGCTGGTTGCAGTAGGAATACTACTTTGGCTGCATTCCCAAACTCACACTATAGCACACGTTGTTTATAGGAACACGGAGTGTTTTAGCAAGTAAAAAATGCAAAAAATGAAATGCACTACTTAAGTAATGATGTACTTTTCTGCTTGTGGTTTGTTTGTTTTTCTATTTAGATGCCAAGTGTTTTAAGAAAATACAAATTTGAGGAATCATTCAGAGGAAATGCAGGTTACAGTCTGGCCTGATTTCCCACACCTATAACTTAGCGTACTTTAGGAGGATAAAAGAACACTTTTCAACTTACAAAAAATTAACAAAAGAATGATGGACCACATACTGATGACATTGCTTTCAAGCCACTGTGCACTAACACGTTTCACGCATATACTGTAGGCTTAATTGTAAATATATAATACTACATATAATATTGATATATTTCTTTTTGTTTAGACAGTGCATGTATAAAAAAAAAATAGAGAAAGGCAACAATAACTGCTGGGGTGACTTCTGAAAATTTAAATGAATGCATGAGAAAAACAGCCGAGTGTAGTTAAAACAATATAACACTTTTGGTGTAAAAAATTTTGAAAAGTCAGTATTAATACTTTAGGATGACAAAAAAAAGAAATCAGCTATACAAGCAGTGTTTACCCTCGAAGGGGCAGCTAAAAATAACAGGTCTCCCCTACTTGTTCAGTGGCTGCCAGGCCCAGGCACCAGTTCCAGAGCACACCAACAAATTCTGGCTCAGTTTAGGGGTGTCTTTTTGAAGATTTATTGAACTACTTGAACACAGATGGGTAGAGGGATGATGTCACGAAGATGTGCGTGAAGATGTGTACATGCTCATATTAATTCTCGAGTGACAAATAGATGTTCCCTAACTCACACACATGCTCATAATAATTATCCAGTTACAAATAGACATGCCCTAACTCATGAATGTGTCCACGTGTGTGAATACTTGGCGCTCACGTGCCTATTTAAACTGGAGACCATGGATTTGCTGAGTGGTCGTCAGCTTCTCCCGTTTGTGACCTGAACCTGAACTTCCTGGCTTGTCTTTACCCTGCTTGTTCCTAATACCCAGTTCTTGACTCTGGCTTGTGACCTGACCCTGCCTTTTGACTGCTATTTTGGTACCTTCTCTGCTCGCCTGGCCCTGACACTGCTTTGGTTCCTGATTCTGAACCTCTACTGCCCGGCTGATACCGACTCTTGCCTGCCTGACCACCTGAGATCCTACATCCGCTTGCTTGCTAACCTGCTTGCTGCCTGATGTTCCTGCTATAGCGCTTCCACATCTGCCTGATTATGCTACATTGGCCTGCTGGCCAGTCTGCTTGCTGCCTGTGGTTCCACACCTGTTGCTGTGTCTTCGCATCATCCAGCTCATCAGTCCACCTGCTGCAAGGTTCTTCCTGCAAGGATCTCCTACAAGGCACCCATGCCACTTCATGTCCAGTTATATTCTGTCATCACTCCAGGAGAAACAGAACAGGAGGTGTAAGTGGAAGACATCTCATTAGCTCAGCCTCAGCCAAGTATGTGACAGATGAGGGTGCAGGATACTCAAAAATACAAGCAGGCACAGGAGGACTAATTCTCAACCAAAGTTCCTTAAGAGCAGCCTTTAATATTGCTAGGGGTAGAGGGGCAGCCAACTAGTCTGAGACACCTGGGAGGAAAAATGGCTAATGTATAAGCAGTCACGGTTCTTTTAGCAACTTCTGGTGTTTAAACCTCAAAGCACAGGCACAGCTGGAGATCTAGGCAAAAGGTCCTACTCAGAATGTCCAGAGACAGCTCCCCAACCAGCTTCCCTGTGACACTCTTTAGTGAAAGGGGTGCTTTCCAGCCCAGCTTTCTAAAGTGGTATCCTCCAGCAGATTTATTTCAGGCCCTTAGCCAAGAACATACTGAGGCCTAACAGCAGCAGCTCTCCAGTAGCACAAGCTGCCTTCCACGACAGAGAGAGTTCTGAACAGACCTTCCCAAACATTTATCTTCTCCCAGCCACACCTTCTGGGCACCCCTTTCCAGGGATTGGCTGAGCCTGGGTCAGATAAATATTCATAGTCCAAAGATTGATTCACCTATTCTATTTCTAGAAGCTTCTTCCAGAGACAGGCAGGACAAATCAACCCCCAGGTTTAGGTGTAGACGTACAGCAGAGCCAAAAACTTTATCCAGGCTAGGGCAGGGTGCTACATACAGTTTTTATGAGCTTACAAAAGCCATGTAAAACAGTCTCTCCCCTATTTTCTAGATTCTCTCTGCCACCCTGTGTGTCTTTGAACATGAAACTCAAAGAATACTATGGTACTACTAAAATACAGGTGTATGTTGCAAATTAGATCAAATCCCAGTCAGGAGCATCAATTCACTTATCTTCAATCAACTGCATGAGGACCCAAAAAAAAAAAGGTATTATATTTGTCCCTACTGGTGCTGGTGTGGATAAGTAGATTTGTCCAACCACCCCAACTTCCAACTACTCAGCACTTCAACTGGGACATATAAATAGGGATAACTTGACCTGTTGCCAACCGTAGCTCGTCCTATGACATCCTCAGTTTGCAATGGCTATACCAGGATAATGCCTGCAGCTACAGGCATCATCCTGGTATTAAAATTTACAGCCAGTTCCCTTCAATGCAGAAGTAATTCGAGTGGCTCTGCCACCTGATCATGGACACCGGAGCGCTCTGGCAGGTGGCAACGGCTGCACAGCACAGAGAGTGAGGAACTGACATTGCTCCTCTCTCTTTGTGACCCCGGAAACCGGAAGCAATGTGAATTTCATCACTTCCAGTTCTGCCTTTCTGTTCACCTGGCCATTAGCAGTCAGGAAAGCCGTCAATCAGACTGATCTGTGTCTGATCGACTGCATTGGAAGCCAGAGGAGAGACCGTAGATTTCGCCTTCAAGAGGACTTGAGAGAGAACTTATCCCTTGTGATAGCAATAAAGGTAATACAAAAAAAGTTAAGAAAAGGTAATACAAAAAAAGTTAAGAAACAGTGTAAAAAATAGTTTTAGATAAAATAAATATCCCTTACATGCCGTTCGTTGGTGTACTGGCCGACTGTCCCGGGGCCCCCGAGGGACCGGTACGTGCCCTGCAACGGTCACTTAACCTATGTCATGGCCGATCTCCATCTGCCGGAACCTCCAACGGGACTATTACCCTGTCTGGCCGGGTGTGACTCCACTTGTTTGCCCTTTTTCCCTGTTGCAGCATGAGGGCCCTATCGGCTGCCTACGGATCTCCACTAATGTAATTTTCCCCCAGGACGGATGGACCCTGGAGAACTTTCCCAAAGAACGTTCTTTGAAAGTAGTGGGCAGTACATGACCTGGGGACAGGCTGAGCCATTTTATTTCCACACACATTGTTGGCAACGATTGCAAATCAGCCTGCACCCTTAGGGCACAACTGGAGCTCTGTTTGCATTTTTGCTAACCCCTTTTTTTTGGTTCTAGGTACTTTCATTTTACATGACCTGCAATCTCATTTTCTGACAACATGTATATGCAGGTAACCTTGGCTACAGCCTGCGGACATGTTGATCACATGGTTCTAATATACCAACTTCTCAGTTGTTAGCTTGACCCACTGCTCCCATAGGAAAATTTCCTATATTGTGTAGGGTTTATTATTTGTATAAGTTAAGTTGAAGGGATTAAGCACTCCATGTTTTCTCTTTCAATAGGAGTGCGGGGTGGAGGAGGGAGGGGTTCTATTACATGCTTTTTCTTTTTCTTTTCCACTTCTTTTTTGTTTACGTTCAGTAAATGCATTGGTTCCTGTCTTTTGATGATGCATGCTATACCTGGGATTTGGTTGGTTGGCGGGCTGGGGACTGGGGAGATTGTGGGGCTGGTGGTGGGAGAGGTGGAAACCCCCCCCCCCCTCTGGGTCATAGGCCACTTATCTACCCTATGGCTAATTTACACAGACATCCCACATGGCCCCCATAAGAATTGTCTCCTGGAACGTCAGGGGCCTCAACAACAAAATGAATTGTTCCCTTGTCCTGGCCTTTCTCAAACAGCACAACCCACAAATATGCATCCTCCAGGAGACTCAGCTAGTGGGTAGTAAGGTCATGAGCCTCAAAAAATTGTGGGTGGGACATTACTACCATGCCACTTATTCTAGCTATGCCAGGGGAGTTAGCCTTTTGGTACATAAGTCCCTGACCTTTGAGTTACTGGATGTGAAACTTGACCCAGGGGCAGTGGCGTAGCGTGGGGGTGCGAGGGGGACGGAGGCCCCGGGCGCAACATTTGGGGGGGCGCAATCCCATGTCAGTGTGTGTCACTTTGGCTCCGTCATCCGAATTTCTATATACTGTGTCCCCTGCGATCCGTCCGCCATGTTTAATGTCAGCTGGGCGGCCGGCGCCCTGTGATTGGGTGAATGGGGTCATGTGAGGCGTGGAGTTGACCTGTCCTTAATGCTCCTGGATTCCCACCTCTGCTATCTTCTTTTCCGCCTCCTCTCCTCCTGATCGCAGCATCTGGGACTTGATTCATTCCCTGTTGGTTGTGGCAGACAGCCAGTGAGTCTGGCAGTGTGGCAGACAGAGGTCAGATCGATGGTGAGCAAAAAAATAGCAGGTGAGACGAGGGAGCAGCCGTTACTGCAGCTAATCATCGTCTCCAAGGTAAAGCCAGCACTGTGAGTTCTGCCTCTCTCCTCACAAGAAGTGCATGCATACTTTCCTGGCTTCCTATTGGCTGTGAGACTCGGGACACTGAGCTGCTTCCAGTCCAATGAGTCCATGCAGCGTACTGCTCAGAGCTCCTCTGCTGTTTCATGGACATGTGTGCTGCTGTACCCAACATGTAATGACATGGACATCTCTGGGTCACTCACTGTGGTATGTGACACTCAGCATGTTTAACACAGTCACACAGGACAAGCTACACTCACAGTCTACACTACACACATACACAGAGCATCACCCTCTTCCCCACTTATCCCAATGTCCCTCCTCTCCCCCCACTTATCCCCAATGTCCCTCCTCTCCCCCCACTTATCCCCAATGTCCCTCCTCTCCTCCCACTTATCCCCAATGTCCCTCCTCTCCTCCCACTTATCCCCAATGTCCCTCCTCTCCCTCCAGTTATCCCCAATGTCCCTCCTCTCCCCCCATTTATCCTCAATGTCCCTCCTCTCCCCCCTCTTATCCCCAATGTCCCTCCTCTCCCCCCACTTATCCCCAATGTCCCTCCTCTCCCCCACTTATCCCAAATGTCCCTCCTCTCCCCCCACTTATCCCAAATGTCCCTCCTCTACCCCCACTTATCCCAAATGTCCCTCCTCTCTCCCCACTTATCCCCAATGTCCCTCCTCTCCTCCCACTTATCCCCAATGTCCCTCCTCTCCCCCCACTTATCCCAAATGTCCCTCCTCTCCCCCCACTTATCCCAAATGTCCCTCCTCTCCCCCCACTTATCCCAAATGTCCCTCCTCTCCCCCCACTCATCCCAAATGTCCCTCCTCTCCTCCCATATATCCCCCACTTATCCCCAATGTCCCCCTTCCTCGTCTACGCATCCCCAATGTCCCACTTCTCCCACTTATCCCAAATGTCCCTCATTTCAACCCACTTAGCACCAATGCCCCCCCCCACTTAGCAACAATGTTCACACTCTCCCCCAAGTTAGAAATTAGCACATTGCCCCCCCCCCCCCCATTTAGCACCAATACCCCATCAACGTAGCACCAATGTCATCCCCTATCCCCTCTCTTTGCACTAATGACCCCTCTCTCCACTTAACATTGCACTCCTACTGTAAGTTGTAGTTGCTTTTGGTGGGGAAGAGATTATTTGGGAGTGGAAGGAGAGCTCTGTACTGGAAGACGGGTTGTAAACTGTCCTCTGAGATATGCATTCCTGATCCCTGCAATCTGTACGTAGCACAATCATGAACTCTGTACTCTGTGTGCAGTGTACTCCTGAACTCCGCACTCTGTACGTAGTACAATCTTGATCTTTGCATTTTGTATATAGCACACTCCTGATCTTTGCATTCTGTACATAGCAAACTCCTGAACTCTTCACTCTGTGCAGAATGCATAAGTGGTATTTAACAATGCCCCATTAAGACTCTCCCACTGTTAGGTGGTGATTGCGGCATGGTTAAGTTCCTGCACCTATTATCTGAGGAAAATAGCCCTGCATATAGTATGTCTGCAGGTTTTCACTGTATCTCCTGTAGTATGTCTGAAGTCTCTGACCATCTCCTGTATCATGTCTGCAGTCTCTGACCATCTCCTGTATCATGTCTGCAGTCTCTGACCATCTTCTGCATCATGTCTAGCACTAAATATTATGCACAACCCTTAAATCTGGGTTATTATTAGGCAGCCAATCAGAGGCTCAGGCTGTGAGTGGGGAAACCCTTTGTGTTTCGACAGCCACAGCACGTAAGCAGCAGCAGAGCAGTCCCTGAGCCCCCCTTCTTAGGTGCTAAAAGTCCACAGGTTAGGGGGCGCAAATTACTTGCCTTGCCCCGGGTGCTGACAACCCACGCTACGCCACTGCCCACGGGGCAGGTACGTGTTACTGCATGCAATAATGTCTAAACCGCTGGCAACAAAAGTGAGTACACCCCTAAGTGAAAATGTAGAAATTGGGCCCAATTAGCCATTTTTCCTCCCGGGTGTCATGTGACTCGTTAGTGTTACAAGGTCTCAGGTGTGAATGGGGAGCAGATGTGTTCAATTTGGTGTTATCGCTCTCACTGTCTCATAATGGTCACTGGAAGTTCAACATAACCCCTCATGGCAAAGAACTCTCTGAGGATCTGAAAAAAAGAATTGTTGCTCTACATAAAGATGGCCTAGGCTATAAGAAGATTGTCAAGACCCTGCAACTGAGCTGCAGCATGGTGGCCAAGATCATACAGAGGTTTACCAGGACAGTTTCCACTCAGAACAGGCCTCGCCATGGTCGACCAAAGAAGTTGAGTACAGGCGCTTAGGGATGAGCCAAACACCCCCCCGGTTCGGTTCGCATCAGAACATGCGAACAGGCAAAAAATTTGTTTGAATAAGCGAACACCGTTAAAGTCTATGGGACACGAACATGAATAATCAAAAGTGCTCATTTTAAAGGCTTATATGCAAGTTATTGTCATAAAAAGTGTTTGGGGACCTAGCTCCTGCCCCATGTATCAATGCAAAACGTTTTAAAAACGGCCGTTTTTTCGGGAGCAGTGATTTTAATAATGCTTAAAGTGAAACAATAAAAGTGTAATATTCTTTTTATGTGTATTGTCGGACCGAGTAGTTTTAAATTACTTTTTTACCTTTGAAATGTCATTTTGCTGTCAGACTGTTCTAAACACTGGAAACATGCGCCCCTTTAAAGGCATACTATAGACACCCACCAGGTACGAAATTTAAAGGAATATTACATTTTTGCATTGATACATGTCCCCTGGGGCAGGACCCAGGTCCCCAAACACTTTTTATGACAATACCATGCATATAAGCCTTTAAAATTAGCACTTTTGATTTCTCCCATAGACTTTTAAAGGGTGTTCCGCAGCTTTCTAATTTGCCGCGAACACCGCAAATTGTTCGCTGTTCAGTGAACTGGCGAACAGCCAGTGTTCGAGTTGAACTCGAAGCTCATCTCTACCTGTGCTCAGCATCATATCCAGAGGTTGTCTTTGGGAAATAGATGTATGAGTGCTGCCAGCATTGCTGCAGAGGTTGAAGGGGTGGGGGGTCAGCCTGTCAGTGCTCAGACCATGCGCCGCACACTGCATAAAATTGGTCTGCATGGCTGTCGTCCCAGAATGAAGCCTCTTCTAAATATAATGCACAAAAAAGCCTGCAAACTGTTTGCTGAAGACAAGCAGACTAAGGACGTGGATTACTGGAACCATGTCCTGTGGTCTGAGACAAGATAAACTTATTTGGTTCAGATGGTGTCAAGTGTGTGTGTGGCAGCAACCAGGTGAGGAGTACAAAGATGAGTGTGTCTTGCCTACAGTCAAGCATGGTGGTGAAGGTATCATGGTCTGGGGCTGCATGAGTGCTGCCGACACTGGGGAGCTACAGTTCATTGAAGGAATCATGAATGCCTACATGTACTGTGACATACTGAAGCAGAGCATGATCACCTCCCATTGAAGACTGGGAACCCAGGGCAGTATTCCAACATAATAACAACCCCAAACACACCTTCAAGATGACCACTGCCTTGCTAAAGAAGCTGAGGGTAAAGGTGATGGACTGGCTAAGCATGTCTCCAAACCTAAACCCTATTAAGCATCTGTGGGGCATCGTCAAATGGAAGGTGGAGGAGCGCAAAGTCTCTAACATCCACCAGCTCTGTGGTGTCGTCATGGAAGAGTGGAAGAGGACTCCAGTGGCAACCTTTGAAGCTCTGGTGAACTCCATGCCCAAGAGGATTAAGGCACTGCTGGAAAATAATGGTGGCCACACAAAATATTGACACTTTGGACATTTTCACTTAGGGGTGTACTAACTTTTGTTACCAGCGGTTTAAACATTAATGGCCGTGTGTTGTGTTATTTTGAGGGGACAACAAATTTACACTGTTATACAAGCTGTACACTCACTACTTTACATTGTAGCAAATTGTCATTTCTTCAGTGTTGTCACATGAAAAGATATAATAAAATATTTACAAAAATGTGAGGTGAGATACTGTATGTATATATATATATATATATATATATATATATATATATATATATATATATAATGTTTGGGGGTTCTAAATAACTTTCTAGCATAAAATTGTAATTGAGTGTAGTATAAATTACTTTTCCTTCTCGTGCTGCAGTGCTGTAATGTCCTGTAAAATTCAATGCAATATGGCAACGTGGAGGCATTCTGTATGCCGTGGTGTACGTTACACCCCCATAAATGTAATTTCCTGCTTGTGTAATTGGCTGACTTTGACAGCAGGGAGCCAATGGCGCCCCACTGCTGCCTCAGCCAATCAGGAGGGAGAGTCCCAGGCACTGCATGCTCTACAGTCATAATAAAAGAGAGGTAGCAACCCCAATACTGGCAGTGATACCCTTTACTGGACTATTGCTGACCAAGCAACTTCAGCAGACTGCTATGTTAGACAATATTACAGAATACTGTGCCCATCTTGTTTATTATACAAGAAATAGCAACATATATGTTTCTGCTAAATGGGGCTATGTGGCCTCCAAATAAAGATCTTTAAATAGGTCCGGAGATGAGAATCGAATCTTACATAGAAGTGTTTTTATTCCAAATATATAATGTACATTCTAGCAATTGCATAGCTCCCAACTGTCCCTGATTTCAAGGGACTGTCCCTGATTTGGAACAAAGTCCATCTGTCCCTCTTTCCCCCTCATTTGTCCCTCATTTTGGTCTGATCTATAGTGTTGTATATAAAATGCACGTTTTTATCTTTCAAAAAGTGTTTCCCAGTGCTAAACTTTTCATCCAATTTCTAAATGGTTGCATTTGTAAATTTCAAAAGCCAGTATAAAGGAATAGTAGTGGTAAAAAAAAAGCACTTGTGAGTTTAACTAATCATTTTTTTATAATTCCCCCTTATGGGGGCATGGCAGGGTGTGTGTCCTATGCCTACATACTTTTGCTAATAAGTGTCCCCCGTTTCCATCTCAAAACCTTGGGGGGTATGCAATTGTATATTGAATGACTGGTGGCAGGGCTAGACCACAGCAAAGGCAGAAGAGTCTCCTGCCTTTGGTGCTGTGCTAGAGGAGGGTGGCTTCTTTATCAGGAGCACCTGTCAATGAGAGCACTATATAGTCAAAAGTATTGGGACACCTGTTTTTACACGCACATGAACTTTTTGGGCACCCCAGTCTTAGTCCGTAGGGTTCAATATTGAGTTTGCCCAAACTTTTCAGCTATAACAGCTTCAACTCTTCTGGGAAGGCTGTCTACAAGATTTAAAAGTGTGTCTATGGAACCCTGCTTTGTGCACTGGTCCAAATCACTTGGGATTATGGTGTGGGGTTGTGTTTCAGGGGTTGTGTTTCAGGGGTTGGGCTTGGCCCCTTAATTCCAGTGAAGGGAACACTTAAGGCGTCAGCATACCAAGACATTTTGGACAATTTCATGCTCTCAACTTTGTGGGAACAGTTTGGGGATGGCCCCTTTCTGTTCTAACATGACTGCGCACCAGTGCACAGAGCAAGGTCCATAAAGACAAGGATGAGCGAGTTTGGGGTGGAGGAACTTGACTGGCCTGCACAGAGTCCTGACCTAAACCTGAAAGAACACCTTTGGGATGAATTAAAACAGAGACTGCAAGCCAGGCCTTCTCATCCAACATCAGTGCCTGACTGCACAAATGCACTTCTGCGCTAATGGAATGTAATGGTCAAACATTCCCATAGACACACTCCTAAACCTTGTGGACAGCCTTTTAAGAAGAGTTGAAGCTGTTATAGCTGCAAAGGGTGGGCCAACTCAATATTGAAACTTATAGACTAAGACTGGGGTGCCATTAAAGTTCATGTGCGTGTAAAGGCAGGAGTCACAATACTTTTGACAATATAGTGTATAAATAAAACCTTTTTTTTTAAACATTTTGTCCTCTTATTTAATCTTGGTGAACCCTATAAGTTTGTATTAACTCCTTATTTTCCTTCTTCTCTTAGCATTTTTTGTTTCGCAGATTTTTTTGTAATATTTTGTATGTAAACTTTTTACATCCATTCCTTTTCTTTGTGCCAGAAACATGATTCTGTGGCTTTTAAAAAAATGTAGAGTGTGCAGAATAAAATTGTTTTCCATTAGCTTTTTGTTACGGTTTATATTTAAATGTTTTAAATTTGTGTTTGTTTAGTAAATTTTGTTGAAAGGGAGATACCTGTATGCTGCACTCAAATCACATTACAGGAAGAATTGTTGGAGGGGTGATCTGAACTTGATCTCAGTGATCACTGCAAGAAGAGCAGTTCTTTGACACTGTTCAATAGATTGAAATCAATAAAAGGCAAACCTAGCTCTCTACAGAATTTATGGGTACTCTTTTTATTTCTATAAAAACCTTTATTCTAATCAAGTAAAAGAGGCAGGAGGCATGGAGGCAGGAGTGCCATATATCAGTAAACAAATTGCCCACAAAACCAACAACATATCAACAGATAAGCTCATGAGACTGTTTTGCAGCAGCGACATCTACCCTAATCAACAGAATTAAGACGTACAGTTACAGAATACTAATATATTGCAATATTACAGTTGTCTGGCAACGTGCAGTTTGCATTTACTTTGCTGCAAGATTGTTGTATACTGTAAGGTTCATTTCAACTGGGCATAAATTGTTGATTGTAGTTGTAAGGAGAGAAAATGTACCTGACTTTTTGTCTCTTATCTAATCCACAACAGATATTCTGGAAACTGGAAATGTTATACTGTCAAGGGATACCGAGAGCAAGCATCCAGCAGCAGGAATGACCAGATCTGTGTAGCTGCACTCAGAAAACTGAAACCAGACTGAGTTTAATTAAAGTAAGTTTATTAACTGTGAAGCAAAACACATTCAAACATGAGCAAACAGAATACAAGGCAAGCATGAAGAAATAAGTGAACCATAAAGCAAGTGACAAAAATACCTAACTAGCAATCTAAGTGACCGAAAATCTAACTATCATAATACAATATATACAGACAAAAGAGGAGCATGTTTTAACAGGGGAACCAGGACTGGAAATCAGGAACAAGGGGAGCAGATACAAGGCAGAAGGGTACAAGGGACAGATACAGGGCAAGAGAAGAGTCAGAATTTAGGCTCAGGATAAGTCAGCAAGCATAATCTGGCTATCAGCCAAAACACTGCAGCAAGAGGGAAATGTAGAGGGGGTAATAAATACTCACCCAGCAGCCAGCATGAGCTGTAGACTAATTACTGGGATATTTACTGGGATATGCTGGCTGCTGAGAGACACCCACTGGTAAACACCAGAACTACAACCTTCTTATCTGGGAATCACAGTGGATCTATACATACAAAGAGAAGCAGCGCTATGAGTCAAATATGAGTGAAAAATAAATAAATAAATATGGGTGTTGATGAGTGAAGTTCATAAACAATCAAGTGACAAAAATAGAGTCCAATAAGTAGTGAGAAATCTTCAAAGGTGGAATAGATGAACCGGACAACTGAGTCCCTTAATAGG
Organism: Lithobates clamitans; assembly: GCA_037952925.1. Classification (NCBI taxonomy): domain Eukaryota; kingdom Metazoa; phylum Chordata; class Amphibia; order Anura; family Ranidae; genus Lithobates; species Lithobates clamitans. The sequence goes on along the minus strand of JBBGZY010000773.1, from coordinate 2,103,631 downwards.
CAAATAAAGATGAAAACTGGATGGACCTTCACCACACCACAGTGTACGGATAAAATGGACGCTTACCAAATGGCAAGCTTGAAAAAGCTTGTGACCTTAACCCGGTCGGGGCCTTTCCTGAGATGGGAACACCGTTTGGACACTTCCTCAGACCGTGGATGACTCACTATCCTCCACAGAAAAAACCAGGATGCAGAGAAGGCTATACCCCTAGCATGGAATTGTTTTCACAAACAATGCCCCAAAAAAGAAGGGAGAGCAACATAGCGTAATCCTGAATGGAAATTTATTTAAAAAACATTAAAATTACACTTACAGTGTGTTGAATAAAAAACAGCATGGAAAGCCGGCCGGCTAGCACGAACACCCGTCCTGCAGACGGTGGATACGGCACGTCAGCACGCCCGACGTACGTTTCGTCACACTTCGTCAGTGGATCTATTGCAGGACAAGCAGCTTTTAAGAAAAAATAGTAATACCTTATGAATATGGAAAGAATGCAACTTTTCTAAGTAGATATCTGGATCATAACACCTTTGGAATCTGTTTTTTGAAAAGGCTCTTGCATTCTCTGTTCATTTTGTCCATACTACCAGTTGCCAGGAACTTAAAGTCCAAACTTCAACATCCATTGGTGAGTCTGAGAAACTCAAGAAAGGATTTAGCATGGATTGTATGGTTGGTCCTTTTCAGTCTCCACATTAGACGTAATTGGTGGTGTCATGCATAGCAGTAGAAGTAGGAAGTAGGAAGAGATAGCCCGGCCACCGCACACCGTGCCCATAGTCAGCAGGTAAAAGCAGCGTCAGCTAAATTCATCCAAGCCATGCCTCCAACATGTTTCACTCCATCCCCGGATGAATTATTGTTTCTTTGTGTAACACCTGAGGCCAATCGCTTCACTGGGTATATGGAAGGGTTTGCAACCACTTTTTTTTTGAAAATTTGTTTTATTTTTATTAAAAGAAAATAAATAATACCTACAACACAGAGCCTAATGGGCATACCCAGGCTCAAAAGGTCACAAGGACCAGACTAACTATACATAAACAACTTACTAAGTGGAACTATAAATCGAAGCTAACCACGTTGGGGTGTAATAAATTCTGTGAACTATTTGTAGTGGTCAGCGTGGCATTATGCAATCACCAAAAAACATGAAAGTGTGTACTGAGTTGTTAGACTCAACATAATGTTTCAGACCTTGTGTCCATTTAACCCAGAAGACATTTTGTGGTGAAGAAGATGTCTTGCCATGGCTTTAAAAAAAGTATTGCAGCCTGAGCTGCTTTTTTTTTTTTTTCTTTTTTTTAAAGGCTTGGGGACATTTTTTAAAATAAAAATTGAGCCCAAAGTTGGTCTGTAATGTCTCCTGCTGCTTTTACTGTAATGTAATGTAGCGCTACCCCCTAAGGAGTCGCTTGAGTATATCTGGTTCTGTGCTCTGCCTCTCAACCTCAAGAACAGTCTCAGCCCCTCTGGCACATCTGACAAAAATGTTAGTGTAACAAAACCAATGAAAGACACATGTTATAATAAAACAAAGAAATTGTCTTTACTGTGAAGTTTCTTTGAAGTGGTAACAAACAGTAGCAGTATATCTGAACAGTAGACAAGTATATCTCAAGTATATTAACTGTATAGTAATGACTGAGATTTAAAAACAATATACTCAATGGTACTGTCAGGCTGCTTTCAGGGGATTACTCAAAAGCGAATAACCCCCGAGAGCAGAGGAAAAACATTGATTGGTCATCACTCTACTATCACTCTATAAGTCCAGGCAGGAGGAGAGCAGAGGAATGACCCTTTCTTACGTCACACCTTTCTCTTCTGTCCCCTGACACCACAGGCCCAGAAAACCATAAACCCAGTACCTAATGCAGCACTCTATAATGTAACTCCCAAGTTCAAATTACCCCGCTCATACACTACATATACTGAGCCCTGGGACTGTGTGTGTGTATCCGTATGGCACGAGTAACTTCAGTCCCCAAGGAAAAGAAGGCCTTGAATCTTCAGCTAGCCACATTTAAATGGTGGACTTAGGTATCCTGTTTAGCAGAGTACAATTGCAGTATACTGGCAGTATCCGGGTAACAAGACGGACACTGTGACTGCTCAACAGGGGGGTAAGCGTGACCCAGGTTCTGGCAAGTGCAGGCAAATAGGCAATGTTGTCTGCATGCAGTGTCCTTGTTTCCTGCAAATGGGCAAGTGGTCAAGGCCCAAATGAGATGTCCTGGAACAAGGTAAGCTCTTCAATTAACCCAAAACAAAAGATCATAGTGCACACATACAAAAATGTCATTTAAATCCTACACGGTTATTTAAAGCACCTGAACACCATAATCAAATAAGCAAATATGGGGATTTGGTCACACCCTATGGCCATACAGTGCTTAAGCCCACTACTGCGTCATAGTACCCAATTTCCAGTGGGTCCTACACTATTCATAGAATGAAAGATCCCACTTCTCAACCAAGTCTTTGTTTGTCTTCAAGTAACCCGACTGGCTACCTCACACGCCATATGTACAGGTGCCCCTGGAGATGGACCTTAGATCCCCTCTCAGTCAGGATGTCCCTGACTGGTCATGGATGGTTGGAAGGATGGTACACCTCCTTGCCTCTTGGTGTCTCTCTGCCCCCAGCAGACAAGATAGAGTCCTTACTCCTCCCCTCCCAGAGCATGCTGGGGTATGTAGTTCTGCCCCATCTGTGCTGCTATGGGGCCGTTTGTATTAGGGACTACATGTCCCACAGTCATCCTTCATTATTATTGGTTCCCTCCCCCTGTCAATGAGGAAGCAGGAAAGGGAGTAGATCGAGTGGCTGTCCTTTCTGGGAGCGTTGCTCGCACACACTATAAATGCCAGGAGGAGGAGGAGTGGGAGAAATTTCCTGCAGGAACTGACAGGCTCTCGCCCTGAGAGCCTATGTGTAAAGTCTGGCGATGGCCGGCGGGACATGTGAGCCCCTGGGGCACTCCCATATCTACTGTCTTTTTACAGACCAAGAATTTTGGTCTCAAAATTTCCCTCTCCTGTATCACAGCTTTACACAGACCAGGCTGATTTTAAATTTTCACCATAGCCCCACCTCAAAGTATATTATGGGTTAGGGATGTGGGTAGGGTGCAGCATGGTGCGCCGGAGGCAAAGAATACATATGGAGACCGAGGTGGACAAGAACAGTATATGGAGAGATTTCCACCAATATACAATCAGGCCCAGCAGATAAGGACAGCCAACCAGAATCACTTACAGACAGTAGCAGAGGGTCATGATCTTAAAATGATGCAGAGAGCTTCTGTAGCAAGGAGCGGGAATTTGGCCTGGCAGGTCCACACCCAAATGGGAGGCTTCCTACGAGGAGATAGCGTAGTCCATGCACTTTCCCTACTCCTCAGGAACCTTTCCCTGCCGCTATGCACTATCGCTGCCAGACAGAGAACCTGTTCCCACACTAGCCACTCACATACAGCATGCCAAACCATGGAGCCAGAGTCTTAAATAAACGTGATGGCCACCAAGGTCACATGGGATGCCAGCATCCAATCGGCTTGATAGATATCGAGAAAAGGAGGCTTGATTACCATGTATATAATGTGTACCGAAAGAGGTAGTGATTGCACTTCAACCCCCGGAAAAACTACAATAAAAAATATCCCAGACAGGAGGGGACCAAGAAAAGTAAACTACCCTTGGTACAGATTACTGACTGGCCCAGATGGGCTAGTCAGAGCAACCACAGAATGAGGGGACAAGACAACATATAACAAATAGAAACAACGGCGTACGGATGCAAAGAAAATTGGTGTCAGCCTAGCCATCCACTGGAGTAGAGTGTCCAGCAATTGCTGAGTGTGGCAGATAGGCCAACACCAATCCCCCAGGGTGCTTGAGCCAGCAATGGGAAGAAAGGGAGGAGAAGGAAAAGGATGGGGCACCATATATCCTGTATAGACTCAAATGTGGGGATAGTCCCGTATAGTGTCTGTTTACAGCACTGGACAGGCTGGAACAACCGGTCATATGTGAGCAGAGACAGAGTCCATTAGTACATGTGAATCACTGTACATGTATCCCGGTGGAGAGATGATAAATCAGCAATGAGCACAGTTGGTAATCATTCTGGTATTGTGCAGAAAATAAAAACAGCTGCAATACATTACCACTCCTGACAGCGGATAAATCCCATCAAGTGCATCAGAGATGGTGCGTGCCTATCAATATGCTCGGCTCCCACAGGGTCCTCATATCATCGGAGAGATATCACTCAGAGAAGCGCTGTGTTGGGGGACAGGTAAAGCTGCTGTGTGCAGAGACTTGTCACCAAGGTGTCAGATCAAGTCCATAGGTGTGCACCTCAGGTTCCTTCCTTCCAATTTCATGTCATTGATCTATATCTTCACCCAGGTAGCTCCTTCCACCACGATGGGCAGATTATTGACTTCAGGGCCAGCCAAGATGGGTTCAATTGGTACTGGGTCTCGAACCATTGGGCGTAAAAACTCATACCCCTTGGCGGTGACTTCGGACCCGGTGTCAACTAAGCACAGGACCATCTGTCATTTACTAAGGCGTTGACTACTAGACTGCATGCAACTATAGTCTCTGGCTTTTTGGGACCTTGCAGTGCCATTCCTGAGGATCATCCCTCTGTCCCAAAAACCCCTAGTTTAATTTCAGCCTCTAGGTCTTCTTACTTTTTGGACCAGCCACAGTTCCTGGCTACATGCCAAACGTGCTTACACCGCCAGCATTTCTGGTCTTCAGCCAGGTCCCTCCGCAGTGGATTCTCATCCTTGGAGAGGTGAGCTAACTCTTGTTTGAATGCAGACATTTCTTGCCTTATGGAGGTGATATTCTGGGTTAGTTCCCTGATGGCAGTCTGCATGGCCAACATGGGGGGTGGTGCCAAAGCCTCCTCCCTTACATAAAATGGCTTGTGGTTTTTTGTCATAGAAACTGTAGCTTCTGCATCCTCCTGCTCATGAGCAACCGCCTCCACCACAAGGTTAATAAATGATTGCTTCCTTTTTCATTCCTGCAGGGCTCTCCTTTCAGGGCTGGACTTCATTCCTACCATAAACTGGTTCCACAGTAACGATTTCATGCGCTTTGGCACAGCCGTGTACATCCTTCTTCTCCACCCACTTTCCAAGATTTTGGAGGGCTACCACAAAGTGGGTGGGACTTTCGTCCTCCTGTTGCCTGCAGATGAAAAACCTGCATCTCAGTACCAGGCACTGTCACATTTTCCCCAAACAGGCCTTCCAGACATGCCACAATTTGTTCTAGGCTGGCCTGGGAATCTGCCGGTTACACCTTCACCACTCCACCATAAACACTCAGCGAGCATCATCCTCTAAGGAGTTAATGGCCAGCTCAACAATCAGCCAGGTAGGGACCTGATACAGGCGAGTGGCGCTGCCCTGACCCAAGATGGCCACTGAATTTACGTGGGATACCAGTGTCCCTAGTGAAGCCATAGAGGAACCAAGTTTCTTGTGACTGCCTTTCCCTTCTGCATTGCCACTTCCGTTGAGCACCACCTACAGTGGGGAATACCGAATGCACCTGCCTATAGGTAAATACAGTGATTCATCCATTCATTCTTGCATAATAATAGGGATTCTAATGTTGCTACTGAATTTTCACTCTCACTGTAGAACCCCTTTAACACATACTTCATTCAGACAACCAGGCCTACAGTATCTCACAAAAGTGAGAACACCCCTCACATTTTTGTAAATATTTTATTATATCTTTTCATGTGACAACACTGAATAAATTATACTTTGCTACAATGTAAAGTAGTGAGTGCACAGCTTGTATAACAGTGTAAATTTGCTGCCCCCTCAAAATAATTCAACACACAGTAATTAATGTCTAAGTAAAAATGTCCAAATTGGGCCCAATTATCCTTTTTCCCTCACCGGTGTCATGTGACTCGTTAGTCTTACAAGGTCTCAGGTGTGAATGGGGAGCAGGCGTGTTAAATTTGGCACTTTTACTCTCTCATATTGGTCACTGGAAGTTCAACATGGCACCTCATAGCAAAGAACGCTCTAAGGATCTGAAAAAAAGAATTGCTGTGCTACATAAAGATGGCTTAGGCTATAACAAGATTGCCAAGACCCTGAAACTGAGCTGCAGCATGGTTGCCAAGACCATACAGTGCTTTATCTGGACAGGTTCCACTCAGAACAGGCCTTGCCATGGTTGACCAAAGAAGTTGAGTGCACATGCTCAGCGTCATATCCAGAGGTTGTCTTTGGGAAATTGACATATGAGTACTGCCAGCATTGCTGCAGAGGTTGAGGGGGGGTAAGCCTGTCAGTGCTCAGACCATACGCCGCACACTGCATCAAATTGGTCTGCATGGCTGTCGTCCCAGAAGGAAGCCTTTTCTAAAGATGATGTACAAGAAAGCCCGCAAACAGTTTGCTGAAGACAAGCAGACTAAGGACATGGATTACTGGAACCATGTCCTGTGGTCTGATGAGACCAAGATAAACTTATTTGGTACAGATGGTGTCAAGCGTGTGTGGTGGCAACCAGGTGAGGAGTACAAAGACAAGTGTGTCTTGCCTATAGTCAAGCATGGTGGTGGGAGTGTCATAGTCTGGGGCTGCATGAGTGCTGCCGGCACTGGGGAGCTACAGTTCATTGAGGGAACCATGAATGCCAACATGTACTGTGACATACTGAAGCAGAGCATCCCTTCCCTTCGGAGACTGGGCCGCAGGGCAGTATTCCAACATGCTAATGACCCCAAACACACCTTCAAGACGACCACTGCCTTGCTAAAGAAGCTGACGGTAAAGGTGATTGACTGGCCAAGCATGTCTCCAGATCTAAACACTATTGAGCATCTGTGGGGCATCCAGGAGCGCAAGGTCTCTAACATCCACCAGCTCCGTGATGTCGTCATGGCGGAGTGGAAGAGGACCGCAGTGGCAACCTGTGAAGCTCTGGTGAATTCCATGCCCAAAAGGGTTAAGGCAGTGCTGGAAAATAATGGTGGCCACACAAAATATTGATACTTTGGGCCTAGTTTCTACATTTTCACTTGTGTACTCACTTCTGTTGCCAGCGGTTTAGACATTATTGGCTGTGTGTTGAGTTATTTTGAGGGGACAGCAAATTTACACTGTTATACAAGCTGTACACTCAGTACTTGACATTGTAGCAAAGTGTCATTTCTTCAGTGTTGTCACATGAAAAGGTATAATAAAATATTTACAAAAATGTGAGGGGTGTACTCACTTTTGTGAGATACTATATACATTGGTCCATAGGCCTTCAGAGCTTTTGCTGACAATTTTATACAGTCATTATAAAACCTGCATGCCAAAACAATCAGTAGTTATCTGCATAGAAGATGATTCTGTCACCCGCATGCTGCTTGTAGATGTAAAAGGGAAGTAAGATTTGTTGTTGTGCTCTGCATGAGAGTTTATGGCGATCAATTGCTGTAAATCAGCACAGGCTTCCTTTCATATGCTGTGTTTTATTTCAATGAGTGTATCATAAACATACATTCATCAAAGCAATAAAACAGAAACATGTCCTTATATTATTGAAGTGCAGCTTGTCAGGGTAAATTACCTAGCATGCAGCGGGAACTTGAAGACAAACATCCAAATGTATTATTTGTAAAAAGTCCCTGCAACTTACCTTGGAACACAGAGTGATTTTTAAAGAGGGAATGCTTTTGTTCTTTACCTGTATGACATATTATTTCATGTTTATGTGTAAGATGCACATTTAAAAAGATTGTAAACAACTTTTGAAATTATGTTATCGTGGTATAGTATGAGATTTTAGCAATTGGGTTTGAATCCACTTTAAAGTGGTAGTAAACTCTTGTTTAAAAAAATGGTTCCCCTGCAGGTTAATGTCGTAATGTGCTAGTGCATGGTCAATTAACAGGCAAGGGTCAGTTCAGGCTGCTACAGAGGCATGGTCAGTATGAAGGTTAAATGGTCAGTCCAAGCAGCAGGCAAATCATCAGCACAGGGGACATTAGATCAAAAATGGCAGGTAGTCAGAAATACGATCAAAAAGTGAAGTATAGTAACCACGGAAGCAGTCTCCTATGCATACCCCTACTATTCAGGGACGTCCAATTGTTGCTGGGATTGGTTCCCTTTTGAGAGACTGGGACACTGGATTGACCAATATGTGCAACTGCCGGTATTAAGGTTACATATATATTAAGGATACTACTGCAATTCTTACTAGCACTATGAATATGACATGAAACAACACCCCTATTTGGATTACTATGGATGTGAAGGCATTGTATTCTTGTATCCCTCATAAATTGGCTCTGAATGCCCTCAAGTTTCATCTTAAACACTAAAGCACCTACAGTATGGAACTTAAAGAGTTTGTTGTGATGGCAGTTGATTTCTTGCTAAGACATAACCATTTTTCTTTTGATAACACCATTTATCTCCAATGTAGAGGTGCCTCCATGGGGGCAAAATCCCCCCCCCCTCAGCTAATTTATACATGGGGTGGTGGGAGGAACAGTTTATTTTTTTCTCCCACTGATCCTTTTATTAGATGCATTAAATGGTATGGTCGCTTCATAGACGACCTTCTATTTATATGGGAAGGCATCCCGGAAGATATTTTCTGTTTAATACATATCTCAATAAAAATGGTTTGAATTTAGAATTTAGCTGTGATTTCAATAAGCAAGACATTAACTTTTTGGAGATCAATTTGAGGGGCCATTCCACAAATGGGTTCATATCTACCTGTACTTATCTGAAGGAATGTGCTGGCAATTCGGTGTTGTTAGCGACTAGCTGTCATCCAGCTCATACAGTCAGATCGGTCCCACTTGGGGAATGCATTAGAGCTAAAAGAAATTGCTCTATCGGTAAAAGCTTTGCTCAGGAATGTGACATTGTAGCCTCAAGATTGATAACACGTTGTCAGGGCTGGGCCCAGCCCTTCCTTCTCTGAGCTGGCCGCTCAGCTGTCAGCTAATTGCCAGCTCCTATCTCTCTACAGTGACTCGCCTGTTGATGATCCTGCTCGTCGGTCCTGCCTACTTAAGCCGTCCAGTCCAGATGGTCTCTGCCTTCGCCTTGGTCACATCTCTAGAGACGCTCTCCTGTGTTCCTGTTAAAGACTTGCTTGGATGACATTCCTTCTGGCTCCAGATCCTGCTTGCTCTTGTACTAAGCTCATCTCTAGCTCCCTGATGTTTTGGCTTGTCTGACTATCCATTCCGGTTCCTGAACTTTGGCTATGTTTTGACTACGTTTACTCTGTTTATCTTTTTTTATTATTTTTAAACAAAAGTGTTATTTAACTGTACTTCTGTCTCAGTCTGATTCATGGTTTCTGACACACGTAAATACAATTCTAAAGTTGTTGGTAGAGCAATTGCCACAGCTGCAGAAAGAGATAGATCTATATTAATAAAATACAAATCATGTAATAAATGTGAATGAATATCATGTAATAAATGTAAATTCAATGTTGGTGATACTCTCACCTTTGTAACTACCTATTCAGGGGAATTTCATTTAATTAAAGATATCATTTCAAAACATTTACCTATTTTGTCCACAGATGGGGATCTCTCTCCACTCGTCAGGAATGGATATAGATTCTCCAGCCGTCGGGCAAAAACCGTGGGAGGTTTATTATCACCTATTCTGTTTCTCTCCAAAGGCCCAGAAAGGACGTGGTTAATCACCAAGGGCTCTTATGCCTGTGTTGTGAATACATGTCATTTCTGTAGAAGACATACTAAAAAAACTAAAACAGTGCAGTCCTGTTCAACAAAGAAATAATTTTTTCTGCGAGAATACATTAACTGTGGTTCTTCCAATGTAGTGTATGCTGTAGAATGCACTTTGTGCAACAATATGTGGGCTGCACTATAAGGCCTCTTAGTAGAGGAGCATTTTCATGGAGCATCGTATCAAAGTGATAAAAGGACTGTCAAATGCTTCAAAGCATTTTAAACATGTACATCTTGGTGACATGTCCTCTTTCACTTTTTATGGCCTGGAGAAAGTGAGGAATCCACGTATGGGGGGGGGGGGTGACATTCACTGTAAGCTCCAAGAGAGGGAAGTTAAGTGGATTTCTAATTTAAAAACTAGAATCCCGGCTGGAATGAATTACAGGTATGATGTGGATCTATTTTTATGTTAACTTTATAACATAATATACTATACTTGTCAATTTGCAGACTGGAGTTCTTTTATTGATTTCAATTTCTCTAATAATTTTTGCAATTAAATAATTCCTTATATTGAAATCATGCTCTAGGTCCATGCTTATTGAATGGTTTTAATTGATAATTCTTAAATTATAGAATTAGAATTTTCTCTCTCTTTGACGTATGTTAGTGTTTGTGTATCACATATGTTTTTTATGTTTGTGTTTTTGGCAGCAGGTGATTCTCATTTACTACAAAATTACAATTAACGAATGGGAGTGTTTCCAGTCACTTTGTTTTTCATATTTTTGTATTGTTCATTATTGTGACCATGCTGTGAACAAGGCTATCTGCCAAAACATGTCAGCAGTTACCTTGTACTTGGTTTTATTCAAATAAAGTATATTGATGGATTCCAGAGTGCCGGTTCTCCTAATTTACTTCTATCCAAGTGTTTATGACGAGTGGGAAGATGTATGAACCTGAGCACCTGGAGTGGGAATACCAGTGATCAACCATCATATTTGGAGTTTCTCACAGTCAGAGCGGTGCTTTTCATGTGTATGCAGTCTCCTATGCATGAGTCCATTTCCATTGGCTGTGGGGTGCTGCTGCTGCCCATGCCAGTAGGAGACCCCAGCAGTGAAGCCTTGCGGCTTCACAGCCAGGTCCCTACGGCGTATGTTCAAAGCTTGCTGCTCTCTCTTACTGGCCCAGCAGCAGGGGAAGGAGGAGGGAGGAGGAGTGGGCCAAACTTCTGACGTCAAAAACAGGTACCCGCTCCCCACGAAAGGTGCCAAACGTGCCATCGGAGGGGAGGAGGAATCAGATAAGTGGAAGTTCCACTTTTGGGTGGAACTCCGCTTTAATGTAACTGCTTATATAGTATTAGCTGGAGTTTGGCTTCAAATTGCTAAGATATCTAAGTCGGCTAGTCCAGCTAATACTAATTTCCCCCCCAGCCTGACAATGCTGCTGTCCAAAAGGTGCACCCTGTGTTCATTCATCCAGAATGGGGGCATTCTAATACACACAACTCAGAGGGAAAAAAAAAGAAAACTGATGCAGCCACCACATCTAATGATTGGTAAGCTGCAGTATAATAAATGTTTTCCTTTTGGGTTTAATACCTCTTTAAAGCACTCTAAGTGCTCTGCTTCCCAGACTACTGGACACAAAAGGATTGACGATGGTATCCCTACAGTAGCATGCACCTTTTCTTCCACAGCCTGGTGAGCCTGACATAACTTTTATTGGTTGGATTCATATATATGTGAGGATTACATACTTGCCATTAATCAGTTGGACTTACTTCTAGAAAACATGGTTTATTTATTCACTGCTTGGGAGCAGGAGGACAACATATTATTTATATGCTACCAGCAGCATATGACACTTATGATACTGCACTAAAGAACTTCTTTGTGCCTACAATAAACATGGTTGCAGAACAATATATTTTCTCAAAATATGGACAGCATAATGCCATTTGAACTGCACAATTTATTGCCATTTTAAGAGAGTTGGTTGTTAATTGTGACATTGGTTCTCTAACAGATTAACTGACAAGAGACCAACTAGTAGAATAAACCAACATCCCATAAACATACCCATTTAAATAAAGATTGCTCTCAGAACATGATTTAAATCTAATAAATTACAATTTCAAATAAAAACAGTTGTGACTAGAGGCAACCAGGGGACTGCAGGTACTATAGAGCTGTGAAATCAGTATCTGCCTCTCATAAGGCATATATACACCCCCATTGCAAAGGTACAACAAGAAATTCATCTAATCTGCAATGCAGAGTTGTGTGTACCAGAGCTGCTTCAGATTTAGTTCAGCAAAGCAAATCGTAAACTATTCTGTGTGCCCTGCAAAAGTTGTTAACTGCAATGGATGCAATAAAATAGAACACTTCGATCTGCCGTACGTCTACTGCTATAGGTTCATGAAGTTACTGCCCTGGAGGTCACCATATTAAATGTAAATGTAGCACCCTTGTCCTAAACAGGGCTGCTAGTAAATTTAGTTGTACTAGGTGGTAACTAGCCTGGCTAATTTGTAGTCTTGATCAACTGTTTTTTCTCCTAAGCTTGAGTTTAATTGTAGTCTCTTTCTTCTGTCATTAGGTGGCGCAGTTGCCTTTGGCATTAGAATGATAGATTGCAATGAATTCAGGTTATGAGTGAATATGTTATCTCAGCCAATCAGTAGGAGTTTTCTTTGGCCCTTGAGCATGCTGGGATAGTCTATTTATTTGGAAGGAGTCAAGTGATTAAGGTTCTTTCCACCCGGGCTGCAGCCTGGGTGGGTGTGTGTGAAGCAGCAGCCGAGGTATAGGCCTGACGCCTGGGGCCTAGCCATGTGTAAAGAGGCTCAGCCCAAGGGGAGCCTGATCTTTGCCAAGAGGCATAGGAGAAGAATTTGCCAGAGGGTCAACCACTCTTGTTGTCAGAGCCAGGTGTCAAAGAGATGAAGTTCTGAAGAAGTACCAGAGCAGACACTTCACTAGCAGGGGACAGTAGTGGAAAAGATTCAGTAGAGACTCATCCCGGAATACAGCGGGTAGCTGTGAGCAAAGCTTGAAGGAGTACAGCGGGTAGCTGCAAGTAGAGCTTGAAGATAAGTACAGCGGGTAGCTGTGATTCAAGTCTGAGGGATCCTGCAGGTAGCTGAGAGTCCGCGGAGCCCAGCAGGTAGAGTGGGTAAAACTTGAAGAGTACAGCAGGTAGCTGTGAGTGAAGCTTGAGAAGTCCAGCAGGTAGCTGGGAGCTAAGCTTGAAGATCTACAGTGGGATACTGTGAGTTGAGCTTGAAGATCTACAGTGGGATAAAGTGAGTGAAGTTGATGCCATAGGAGACAGCAGTTGCTACAAGATACAGATCGCTGCATTCAGCTTAAAGGCCCTTTTTTGTAATGCTGTCTGCCTAGTTCTATTTTTGACTGCAGAGTCTGACAAGTTGCTATTGCATTTGCCTGAGGGTGCCTTGTGCCCTAACCCTCTCTCCTCTGTTCCTGTTAAGAGAAATAAAAACTCTTTTTGTTCATTTTTAAAAATGACTGGCGCCAATCTTTCCATCTTGCACTACACCCACCATGCCTAGTGACCTGCATTCTGAGGAGGAATGTCAGCTCTCCCTGACTCTGAGGGTCACCATCAGGCCTTTAGAGGTCAAGGAGACCACTACATAAATAAATATGATGCCTCTATTCCAGATAAACTTTTGTGCACTAGTGTGCTTTTTGTGCAAGCTTAATTTTACATTGTAAAGAAAAGTATCTTTTTGCTGCACTAAGTCTACATCTGGTAGATGGTCTTGTCAAAACAGCTCCAATAGCACCTATCCTACTAGTGTCCAAAGTTTCATCAGGGGACCTCTCCATCAGATCATGTGAAACCAGTGTATCGGAAATTGAGATGTTACCCTCCTCTGTAGCAGAAGTTGTTTCCCAAGAACTTAGGAAATTCTTAGAGCAAGAGGTTATTGAACAATTTATGCATTTGAATGGGTATCTCCTATTGTAGTGACAATGAATAAAACATAAGGTTTTTGATTGTGTGTAAATCTTCCTAAACAAATGAAACTGTTGTTATTGATTGCCACATATTGATGAAGTATTTTCAGAACTCAGAATTTTTTTTTTACCCTGGATCTTCATAGTGCATATCATCTGGTTTTGATGGGCAAGGAAAGTAAGGACCTCACTGCATTTGTTACCAATGAGGGTGTGTTCAATTTCAAGCATATACATTATTGATTAGCTTTTTCAAAAACAGATGTTTTCAATCCTCAGTACCATAACTAGTATACAGTGCTATCTGGATTATTTAATTTTTATGGCCCAACTCTGTATCTACACTAGGGTTGCCACTTTTTCTTTAAGCCGAACCCGAACACTTTAGAGGTGCACAGTAATTTTTTTTTGTATACACTATAGAAATGTAACAGACCTGAGACACCTTTGGGCACTCCAAAGAGAATAGTAATGTGGTGCACATAGTGCCCTCACACGCTGCTGTTAGGCCCTGTTCCGAGCCACATTCCTGTCTGAATAATGTGTCCGGGTTTCAGGTGGACTGAAACCCGGACACATGATTCAAAACCCAGACTGTCCGGGTGAATCCTTGACAGGTGGCAAGCCTAATCTACACAGTAAGTACTTTACAAATGTTTTAAATTATGTTGTCTCTGCAGAACTAAAACTAAATCTTTTAAAATGTTGCAAACTCAGCTGACATTTCTGGGTCACATTAAATAACAAGAGGGACTATTTCCTGATCCTGAGCATGTGAAAGCTGTGATAGCTTTAGCTTAGATAGCTGTGGAGCTCCTGCTCCATTTGAATTTCAGAATTTACATGCTTTCTTAGGTCTTCGTGGTATTCCAAACTTATTCCCAATTATGCCTCTTATGTCAACGGTTGTAAAGACATTAAGAGCATTATGCCTCATGTACACAGGACATTTTTCCTGTCACTTTTAGGAGTGGTAGGTGTTTTTTTATAGCTTATCCACTTCAGCTCCTGAAGGTTTACCCCCCTTTATGACCAGGCAATTTTTTCAGATACAGCACTGCGTTACTTTAACTGACAGTTGGGTGGTTGTGCTACACTGTACCCAAATAAAATGTATGTCTTTTTTTTCCCACAAATAGAACTTTCTTTTGGTGGTATTTGATCACCTCTACGGCTTTTATTTTCTGCGCTATAAATAAAAAAAGACCGACAATTTAGGAAAAAAAAAACACCATTGTTTACCTTCTGCTAGAAAACATATCAAATAAAAAATCAAATTTCTTCATTAATTCAGGCCAATTATTGCGACGGACAAATCAGACACTAAGTGACACGTTTTGGGGACCAGTGACACCAATATAGTGATCAGTGCTAAAGAATATGCACTGTCACTGTACTAATGACACTGGCAAGGAAGGGGTTAACATCAGATGCGATCAAAGGGTTAACTGTGTTCCCTGGGACTGCTTTCTAACTGTGTGAGGAGTCCTTGTACAGTGAGAAGACAGAGATCTGTGTTCCTACTCAGCAGAAACACAGGAACTCTGTCTCCCCTTGTCACAAAACAGCCTTGTTTACATAGGCAGACTGCAGTTCTGCCTCTGTCAGGAACAATCAGCGGGTCCCAGCGCACATCGGGTCCGTGCGGACCCGCTGATTGGCTCCCGCTGTGTCCAATCACAGCGGGAGCAGGTCGCCACAAACCCAGAAGTAAAAATCACGTACAGGTACGTGATTTTGCCTGTAGGAGCCGCAGCCCTGCAGTACATATATGTGGGGCAGTCGGCAACAGGTTGAAAACACCTTTCCGTGTTATTCTATCTGTCCATGCACACATAGGCTTTTAGGAGATTTTAGTGACCTAGGTGTTTTCAAGCTGCAAAAAAAACCCAGGGCCAGCGTGTTAAGAAGACCAGCGTTACAGCTGTAAAATCGCCTGACGCAGCTAAACGCGCGTTAACGATGTATGCATCGTAAAGCCGCATTAAGCATTTTTAATCTGTAGTTATGTGATTTGGAAGTGGAAAATAGAAGAGGACAAAAAACGCTACTAAACGCAAACGTGGCTAAACGCACATTACCGCCAATATGCAACACTTCTAAAAACACATTTTTCATGCTGCTTTTCCCTGGCGTCAGTACTAGCTTTGCAGCTCATTTTTGTTAATGCCCTTTGTACATGATGCCTTACTACTGCATGGAAATACACTAATAAATTGATTCGAATTTCACCTAACGCTTCATCAGCAATTACAGCCACAATGTTTCTCCTTTTGGGATAAAGGATTTACATCAATAAAACTGATCATTGTAAGCACCACTGCCCGTGTTGAATGGTTTGTCTAATTCCTGTAACTGATACATCTGAAAGAGAGCTTATTCTTTTGAAAAACAAATGACACACTGACCAGATTACCAGATAAAATAGAAGAAAGTCTGAAAAAGAAAACAAATGCAGCCATCACATCTAAGAATTGGTAAGCTGCAATATAATAAATGTTTACTTTTGAGTTGAATTCTTCTCTACTTACTCATGTTACTACAGGTGCTTCAGACTATGACCATGGTGCAGTTCTTACACAGTGACATGCAGATCAGGTAGAGAAAACTGTTACTTTTGTATCCAGAGCCCTTAAAGAAGAAGAACAAAAGTATCATAAAGATACTAGACTGAGCATGAATGTAAAGCCCCATACACACGATCAGATTTTCCAACGGGAAATGTTGGATGTATACAAAAGATACGCTGCGCTAAGGTGAAAATATCAATCTGGAGATTATTAATGCATATGAGGTATACTGAAAATACCGCATAAGCGGCTTATCCAGCCACAGCAAGGCGCAAAGGATATATATATATATATATATATATATATATATATATATATATATATATATATATATATATATATGTATATATAAAACAAGTATATATATATAAATAAATACATCACAGTGATAAGTGCAAAATACAACAAAGTGCCAAGTGCCTCACAATGAGTGTGAATATCAAATCCAAGATGTGGTAAGTGATTATTAAAGTCCAATATGTGAAAGAAATGCACATAAAGTCCATAAAAACAGTTCATAAAAAATCCAACGTGCGTGCATTAATCTTAGTGCTTAGTGCTCAGAATTCCATGCTCAAGTGCCATCCAGTGACCCCCCCGGGGACAGCCGCTCACCTCAGAGCGTGCGACTCAGCTGTGAGACTGAGTCTAAACACGCTTATGAGCCATCCCATGGCTCAATGATGGAATCCAGATATACAGTTTTCAGCAGCAACTCCACAGTTAGGAATAAAGGAAAAGAAAAACTGGATAGTGTGATATTGTTTATAAGTATTTATTAGGGTAAAAGCTCCCCACATTAGGGTACTCACATTTGCAAGGTGCGTGAGTGCACCAATCTGATAACAGTCTCCAAAGTTTGCCTCAAAGTTTGCCTGTCAGGAGGGATAAGCTGTGCATCGCATCTCAGTGGAGTGAAAGGCTCCGTGTTCCGTCCTGGCCCTTCCCCTATGCGTGTTCGACACAGGGTCACGTGTCTTCATCAGGGGGATTGACACGTGACCCTGGTGGTAAGTCCGACCTTGTGAATGCTCCATCGGACAATTGTTGTCGAACATTCCGCCAACAACTGTTAACTAGCATGTTCTCAAATTTTCCGCCAACAAATGTGTGTTGTCGGACTTTTCGATCGTGTGTACACAAGTCCGTCGGACAAAAGTCCAAAGTACAAACACGCATCCTCGGAATCAAGGACAAGCCAGAAGCACTCGGTCTTGTAAAACTAGCGTTCGTAATGGAGATATCACGTACGTCTTGTACGTCACTACGTTCGTAATTGTTGCCCAACATTTGTGTGTCCGTGTGTATGTAAGTTGGAGCCAACACCTTTCGAACAAAATTCCAGATTAAATTTTATCTAACAAAAAAAACAAAAAAAGTAAAAGCTCAACACCACAAAAAAAATAGATTTTGTGAAATAAATAATTTAAAAATAATAAAAAAACTTTGCACATTCACTTATTTTATAAAAAAAAAAAAAAAAAAACATGAATAATATAAATTAACAACACACTAATAATGCATGAAAACTTCAAATATCAAACGTGCCCAAATTCCAAATCTCTTATGCACAATAAGGAAATGACATGCAGGAGTGCTCCACCTCTGTTTATTCACCACCAGTCTCCTCGGCCGCTTACCTCCACGGCCAACCTACACAGTGGTAAGGTCAACCAGAGCTGTCCCAGACACCTGGGAGTATACAGTATATTTGCAGAAATCCTCCAAGGAGCAGGTAGGAACAAGTCTCCAAACAATGCATCTGGATGCGTGTCACTCAGCAGTATACATGAAACAAAGGACTTTCCATAGAGTAATACGTTCACATAAAACCATTTATTAAATGAAAGATTAAATGATATTCACAAACAGTGCACTTAAACCCCGTGCAGGCAAAAAGGAAAAAGTCATAATGTATACATTGCCCCCTTAAGCATGGACATCTGGAGAGGTTATGTTAAAATGGCCACTGCACAACTTCTGAGCGTGATGACGTCATGTGACTCCGCCCCTCAATCTTATCTAAGCAATACAATACAAACAGTGTTTGAAAAATATTGCTGCTGATTATTTGTCACAGTTACCCTTTACCTGCAGCTCCAAGTATTCAGGATGAGGATGTTGAAATTGTTGCATCTATTTTACAGATGCAGTACTGACATCCAATTTCAAACAAGCTTGACTTGCTTGCCCAGTACAAGTACAATTACATGACATTCCACAAAGCAAATGACTAAACTCAAAAATATATTGAGCCTTGTTCTATGACCTTACTACAAGATTAGACATGAACTGTCCTAAGTTGATGGCTATGCTGTTTGTTGATCTTGTGGCTTACTAACAACAGAGACCTTAAGAGAGTGCCTTATACAACTTGCAAGACAGTAACCAAGGAATTGTAAGAACAAAGCAAAGTCTATGTGAACATTGCTGGTGGTCAGACATAGTTGCCCAAATATTAACTAGCATTCAATCTTTCAATTCAATCATTCAAGAGCCTGGACAAATCTGCTGTCACCCACTCACCCCCTTTAGTCAGTGCCATTTCTTAATTTTGCTTGGGAAAAGATTGCTATTGATATGGTAGGTCCTTTTACTGAGGCCCCCGTGGACTGCCGATTTGCTATGACGTTAATTAATTATTAGAATAAATGGCCAAAAATTGCATTTGGCCAAAATGTAACTTCTGCTAATGTAATTACCTTTCTTTACACAGTTTTTAGCAGGGAAGGTAACCCAAATGAACTTGTGTCTGACAGTGCACTACAGTTTGTTTCAGTTTAAATCCTTCTTGAAAGAGATACAGTAAGTATTGTGCATAGGAAATCCTCAGTTTGTTACACCCAAGCAAACTGAGAGATTTCGAGATTTAACAGAAGCCCTAAAGAAGCTCTTCAGACTGTAAATCATAAAGTGGAATCTTGGAAAGTTTTTATTACAGTGTTTTTACATCACCACTTGAATTACTACATGACAGACAAATGATCACTGTGCACCACGTTCCAATCAGTATATGCTTTACTTCTATCTTGGTTTGTTTACAAATTCAGTTTCTGGCAATTTACTGCAAATAATGCAACTACATTTTGCAGACATAGAGATATAAAAGTCCAGGGCCTCTGAAATCTTCAGCTGCTAAGAACGTAAAAATCAACAAGATAAAAGTAAGGCATATACTGACTGCAAACCTGGTGCAAGAGAAGTAGACCTTCAGCCTAGATCACTAGTTAAATTTAAGAAACCTGGCCTATTGCAACAGGGAAAATCACATTTTTTTAAATCCACTTAGAGTGACAAATCAACGAGGACCTTACAACTATGAACTGTCTGATGGAGGCATATGGAATGCCAGCCAACCTGTTAGGCAAGACTTTTCAGAGTTTTTATTTGATGAAGGACATTTTCCTATCCTATGGACAACTACCAAACTGAAGACTTAGAAAGCCTCCTATGTGGACCAAGGGTTTTGTGATGTAATCATGAGTGTAGTACTGTTTGTGATATAATTATTTATATATACACAGTATATATATATACTGTATATTGGACTACTCATAAGTTATTCCCTAGATAGAATTATAAAGAACACCAATAAAGGATTACAACAAGTCAACACAATGATCCTATTGGAATATTAATCTGAGCACAATCCTAATTTGGCCAATGGCCTATGAATAATAATATTTTCTGTACATCATTGTTTTTTGGTTTTGTGTTTATTGTTTGATGGGACACCTAAAACTTTTCATGTATTGCTACTTGCACTAATACTTTCTATATTCTGTATAAGTTAGCTGCAGCTACTGTATGATACTCTTGAATACATGAAACTGTTAAAGTGTATCTATGGCCAAAATTTAAAGCGGTTGTATAGTCTTTTTTTTTACTTTTACCTACAGGTAAGCCTATAATAAGGCTTACCTGTAGGTAAAAAAAATATCTCCTAAACCTTTACGGTTTAGGAGATATTCCCCTTGCTATACGCCGCTGACTGCAGCGGCGCATGCGCACAGGGGATTCTCGGCTGAAGCCCGGCAGCTGCCGGACCTGGCCGAGTAAGAAATCTCCCGTGCGCATGCGCGGGAGTGATGACATCGCGGCTCCAGCCACTCACAGCGCTGGAACCGCGATACCCGGAAGACACGCCGAGGCAACATGACAGCTCCCTCGGCGTGGACCAGGTAAGATACTGACGCCTCGTTCTAAGGTAAGTATTTCATAATGAGCTAGTATGCGGTGCATACTAGCTCATTATGCCTTTTGCTTTACAGGGTTAAAAAAAAAAAAAAAAAATTTGCGGGTATACAACCGCTTTAAAACCATATACAGTGGCAAAAAATAATTATTTGATCCCCTGCAGATTTTGTAAGTTTGCCCACTTACAAAGAAATGAAGGGTCTATAACTGTTATTATTTGTGTATTTTAAATGATAGAGACAGAATATCAACCAAAAATATATGAAAAACACAGGAAACAAATGTTATAAATTAAGTTGCAGTTGAGTCAGGAAATAAGTATTTGATCTCCTACCAACCAACAACAATTCTGGCTCCCACAGGCTGGCTGCAGTTTGTGCTTATGTGGTACACAGATTAGTCCTGTCAATTTAAGAAGGTGCTCCTAACGATAACTCGTTATGTGTATAAAATACACCTGTACACAGAATCTCTTTATTCCATTCAAACCTCACCATTATGGGCAAGACCAAAGAGCTGTCAAGGGATGTCAGGGACAATATTGTAGACCTGTACAAGGCTGGAATGGTCTACAAGACCATCAGCAAGAAGCTTGGTGAGAAGGAGACAACTGCTGGAGCGACTATTCGCAAATGGAAGAAATACAAAATACCCATCAATCGCCCTTGGTCTGGAGCTCCTAGCAAGATTTCTCCTCATGGGGTAAGGATGATCATGAGAAAAGTGAGGAATCGGCACAGAACTACACAGGAGGAGCTTGTGAATGATCTCAAGGCAGTTGGGACCACAGTCACCAAACAAACCATTGGTAACACAATTCGCCGCCATGGATTAAAATCCTACAGCGCTCGTAAGGTCCCCATCCTCAAGAAGGCATATGTACAGGCCCATATGAAGTTTAGCAATGAATATCTAAATGATTCAGAGAAGGATTGGGAGAAAGTGCTGTGGTCAGATGAGACCAAAATCAAACTCTTTGGCATTAACTCAATTTGCCATGTTTGGAGGAAGAAAAATGCAGACTATGACCCTAAGAGCACCATTCCTACAGTCAAGCATGGAGGTGGAAACTTTATGCTTTGGGGCTGTTTCTCTGCTAACGGTACAGGTAGACTTTGCTGCGTTTAAGGGGCCAATGGATGGGGCCATGTATTGTAAAATCTTGGATGAGAACCTTCTTCCCTCAGCCAGAACACTGAATATGGGTCATAGAATGCATTAAGATAAAAAAACCTTGTGCCTTTACAACGCCTTTAAGGTCATGGAGTGCCCTAGCCAGTCTCCAGACCTTAATCCTATAGAAAATTTTGAGTTGCAGATTTACAGAAGGATTTACAGAAGATCTGTGAAGAGTGGACCAAAATCCCTCCTGAGATGTGAGCAAACCTGATAACCAACTACAAGAAACATCTTACCTCTGTGCTTTCCAACAAGGGTTTCTCCACCAAGTACTAAGTCATGTTTTGCTTAGGGATCAAATACTTATTTTACTCACTGAACTGCAATGCAATTTATAAAATTTGTATCTTGTGTTTTTTTCTGGATTTTTGGTTGATATTCTGTCTTTATCATTTAAAATACACCTATGATAAAAATTATAGACTCTTAATTTCTTTGTAAGTGGGCAAACCCTACAAAATCTTCAGGGGATTAAATAATTCTTTTCCCTACTGTATTCATTACACAGTGTACTGTATATCAATTATTTATAGCCAACACTTATTATTCTAAACAATCTTAACGATTTAAAACATATTTTTTGAAGAATCCCATTAAATTGGTTCCTTGAATTTTGTGACACGTATTCACTATGTCCTGTGAGTAGGCATTGCTGTGTCACACATACAGGGGTGCTGAGAGGAGGAGTTTTAGGAGGCGGAAGCAGTACAGAAGTCATTGCTTGCAAGAAGAAAGATACCATAGGATATGCAGCATTTGGGAATTAAAACTAAACCAAGGTAATGGATAGTGAAGAAGCCCCAATGCATGCAGGGAATGCAGGAAGTTGTGGAAAGAGATGGCCAGTAGGCAGGCAGCACTCACAACATGAAAGGAGATTTTTCAAGTAAGCTTATATTGGATTATTAAAAATGAATATCTTTTGTATTGCTATCACAATTCTGATGTTATAAAGATGAAAGTGTATGCTGTGACTATAGATCTTCTTTAATAAAGCACTCTATAACTACTCTGCTTCCAAGTATACAGGACAGAACAGTGTTGCCAGGTTACTGTGAACTCTCTGAGAGATAATATACTCCTGAGAGTGTTACACTACTTATGCATGCATCTAACGTGTAAATACATATCTGCCACTAGGCCCATTTTTAGGTAGCAATTTGGAAACCAGAAGTGTTTAGTAAAGTTCTTTTCAAATTATATTTTGTAGATTGAAATCAAAGGCATTCACAAAAGGGTTAAGCAAGCAAACTAAGATGTTAAATAATGGTTGATATAGTCTTATCCCTGTCCTTTGCTAATTTATAGTTAATTGCACTATTCCCTTTATCATAGGTAAAATGGAGCACAAGTAGGGTGCTTGTTGGCTGCTTGACAAGCGCTTAATGTGCAAGAGATGAATAAAAGATAAATTGTGGCTTTGCTGGGATGAAAGCACAGAACTGTCAATCAAAGCCAATGGGGAATTAAAAAAGCAGTTTATGTTATGCAATTCAGTAGAGGTTCTGCGTTAACCTTTTTGGTGCCATTTTTTTGTTCCACCTATAGATTTGTTTGGATGGAAAGCCGTATTGTGCTTGTGATAAGTCAGAAAAAAATCTTTGATACTATTTCAGTTGATTGTCTTGCAATGTAAGCTACAGAGGTCAGTACTACTGCATAAGTATGCTGGGAACTCAAGCCCTGAATGCCATCTTCTGATTGTATTTTCACATTGCAGTCAGTTATTGAAACAGGACGGCTTTGGAGAACAACCATGAAACACTATGCTTGAAGAACTCAAATCAATTTAAAAAAAATGACTACCTGTAATTTCTTTTTCTGTAAAGCCATGGTTGTTTGGTGTCCACTATTCTATAGGGCTGCTTGACATTTAGACATTTAAATGTGGGAAGTAGCAATTTTCAGTCACCTAACGGCACAGTTAAAGCCTACGTTTAACACAAGAGACAATACTATCAATGCAATGTGCCACTTATGCTACCGGCTCTTGCTTTAGTTGAAATTGTTTTTCTTTGATCCCCACCACTGTAATCTCCCAGTGCTGTGTAGGTTAATAGAGCTGAGGAACCTGTCATATGCTATTATCAAGAGTGCCCACTATGCCCGCTCTCCCCCCAGTCTACAGTAATAAAAGCTGTATTATAGCTTCCTGCAATGAAAAGCACTTTATGAATGGAGGAGGCAGACCTTTCATTCATCCATCCATCATCCATTCATCCACTATTCATAGTTCACGTTTCATTCACAGAAGTTTCATGGTACAGCATCTATGAATGGAGAAGGTGGGTGGGTAGTAGGTTCCCTCAGCTCTGTTATCCCCCACAGCACCAGAAGATTACAGCAGGGGGAGGGACGCATCACATTGATAGTAAGTAATGTACCTTGTGCTGATTTTTTTTTTTAACTAGATTTAGGCTTTAAAGGATAAGTTCACCATTGGGAACATGTTAAAGGTTTCACAAATTTTTAGGGATTCCAGTGCTGCAGCTGCCGCCTGATCCGCCGCCGGGCACAAAGATACACTGACGGGTCTGCTGGAGGCATGGTGCTATGCTTTACATGTTCCATAAAAAAAAAAATAATAATAAATGCACATTTTTTTAACCTGCAAAAAAATGTGCATTTATAATTTTTTTTGTAAATGAAGTTATCCTTTAAGAATACATCCCTCATGCAGTCCTAGCCATGGGTTACAATATCAGATTCTTTTCCAATGCATGCACTGTATTGTGTTTCCACCTGTGCTCTAGGTTCATCACTTTTCTAACTACAGTATCATTGGTGACATACTTTTTACTAATTCCTAAAGTGAACCAATAATAAAAACTTAACACTTGAATAGCTATATCAGGGACCAAACAACATATAGTCAAACCAAGGTCCAATTATGCAAATAAAAGCTTTTTCTAGGTTGTACAGGTTTAGGCGCTTCCCTGGTTTATATATGGCTGTACAAGGGCCTGCTGATAGGTTTGCCCTTACAGCAATCATTGAATTGCGTATTTAAAAGAAATGTGCCTGTTTTCCACTCTGAGTAAGGGTAAAACTTTCAGATGGTTCCAGGCTGCGCTGGATAAAAATTAAAAGAGAGCATATCCCCCAGCTTTGTTTGTCTGATGGAACAGATAGGCATGGACCAAAACATGCTGGATACAAGAGTTCATTGTCTACATGACAGGATTTAAAGTGGTGTCAGGTATAAACAGAGTTAACAGCAGAAAGATGTGAAGTAAAATTTGCTTCATGGATTAGATGGTCTGAGGACTAGCCAAAAAGGACATCTAAAGTGGTCTGAGGGAGAAATGAGGCATCTCAGAGTTTAGTTAAGCCTGATACACACTATATCAGTTTTGTTATCATTCAATCCAGCGGGCCAAACGAAAAAATAAAACTGAGGAGCTCGGAAAGAACTCACTGTACTAACTATCTGATGTTAGTATAGTGATCTCCCCGCTAAGCTATTGTGTTCTGACATGGGGACAGCCGTTGGCTACCAGCGCTGATCGAATGCTGGCTTTCTAGTATATCCGTTCAACAGAACCTGGCCATTTGGACAGCTTCAGTCGGACAGGCTGGTGTACACACTGGCCAAATGTTGGATGGTTCCTGTTGAACTGGCTGATACCAGCCGATAATTGCCCGGGTGTCCCAGGCTTTAGTGAAGGGAAATTTCTTCCATGGGTCTTTTATCTTCTAAGCCCAGGTTCAGACTGAGCTGCGGGAATGAAGCCGTGCGAGTTCAGCTGAACTCACACGATTTCATTCCCGCATGTCAGTCCCGATTTTGGCCCCGATTCCAGGTCCCTGCGCAGATGTCAAAGTAAATCGCAGCCCAAAATCGTAAAAAGTAGTACAGAAACAATTTTTTGAAATCTGTGCAGCGCCGCAGATGCGGTGTCGCACCAATTAGGATGGTGCCATTGACGCCAATTGACGCGGATTTGACATGCGATTTGACATGTCAAGACAGAAACATGAGCTAGCTAGAAGACATTGAAAAAATGCAAAGTCACCAGCACTCCAAATCACGGCCGCTGACAAGGGGGGACCACCAGCCCTCCTTTACCGGGCCCAGCCCTGCAGGGGGGCCTGGAGGCAGAGTGGGGACTCCCAAATTGTGGGCACTATACAATTAGTGTGTGCCCCCCCCACCGGCGGGGACTTTAATGTAATCGTCTGGACATGCGGCTGCAGATCACTCCTAAAAGTGTTTAAATAGTTTGCTTTCTGCTCCCGGCTGTCCAACTCAGTGCGCAGAAGGAAGGAGCTGAGTTTTTAGAGGAGCTCAGCTTTTGGCCGGTCACCAGGCTCCCAGCTCCAGAGGATCCAACCCCCCATCCCAGGAAAAGCACTGCACAAGGACCCCAGATAGGAGAAGCCGGAAGGACCAGGTGCTTGTGAAGTCGGGGGATGTTGGGGGGAGGTAGGCCCAGGCTCTGAGCATAAGGTTGGCCATACTGCATACTCAGTGGCGTCACTAGGGTTGGTGCCACCTGGTGCGGAAAAACATGGTGTCACCACCCTCACCCAACTATAGTCCCCACTAAATACAGACCCCCCTCCCTCAGTACAGACCCCACTTCCTCAGTATAGACCCACCACTAAGTATAGACTCCTCGCCCTTAGTACAGACCCCCCTTCCACAGTATAGAACACCCCACTAAGTATAGAAACCCCTCCTTAAGTATAGACCTCCCCTTCAGTACAGACCCTCCTCCATCAGTACAGACCCTCCTCCCTCAGTAAAGACCCCCTCCATTAGTGCAGACCCCCCTCAGTATAGACCCCTCCTTCAGGACTGACCCCCTCACTAAGTACAGACCCCCCTCCCTCAGTACAGACCCCCCCATCAGTGCAGACCCCCCTCTTCAGTAGAGATGCCTCCCTCAGTACAGACCCCCCCACTAATTACAGAACCCCCTCCCTCAGTACAGACCCTTCCCCTCAGTACAGACCTCCCTCTCAGTATAGACACCCCCTCCCCTCAGTGCAGACCCCCTCCATCAGTATAGACCCCCCCTCAGACCTCAGTGCAATCCCCTCAGTACAGACCCCTCTTCCATCAGTGTAGACCCCCCTCTCAGTACAGATCCCCCTCCCCTCAGTGTAGACCCCCCTCCATCAGTATAGACCCCCCTCATTGCAGACCCCCCCTAGATCAGTGCAGACCCCCCTTTCAGTACAGACCCCCCTCCCCTCAGTATAGACCCCCCTCAGCGCAGACCCTCTCCATCAGTGCAGACCCCCTCTCAGTACAGACCCCCTCCCTTCAGTGCAGACCCCCCTCCATCAGTATAGACCCCCCCAGTGCAGACCCCTCTTCCATCAGTGCAGACCCTCCTCCATCAGTATAGACCCCTTCGGTGCAGACTCCCCTCCATCAGTGCAGACCCCCTCCCTCAGTATAGACCCCCTCAGTGCAGACCCCCCTCTCCACTTGTGCTAGTACAGAGGGGGGTTGGATATGTGCTGGGGGGGCACCATGGAAGGGGAGAGGGCTTGTGCTCTTGTGGGGGGGTTGGATTTCAAATCCAACCCCCACTTCTAGCATAGGACCTTCCTCTCCCCTCCTATAGCGCCCCCCAGCACTTGTCCTCTTAACCCCCCTCTCCAATCACTCTTCCATCTTTTTTTAACTGGTCACTGTCCCCCTCCTCTGTCAATGTGCATACCTCAGATCAGAGCAGGAAATGCACAGCTGCGTCCCTCCTCCTGTGTAGATGTGAACAGCGAGGAGGGGGAGGTGGCTTCATTCTGCTCCGCTGTGTGTCTGTGAGACAGGGAGACAGCCTGAGCCAGCGAGAGATGCAGATCAGTGTAGTGGTGCGGTGTTAACGGTGCAGCTGCCCACAGGTGTCACCCCGCGCTCCTTCTTCAAGCTCAAGAAGAAGGAGCGTGGCTGCCACGTCACTCGCAACCTGTACGCTCAGGAAACATGTCGCTTTTCCAGTGACATCATTCCTCCTCGCCTGCACACCATCTGTGCCTCAAGCCTCGTTCTGAGTACTCTCCACTGCGGCCGGCTGTTTACCATCCATCAGTGTTAAATCGACCAGAGCACATCCAACTCGCAGGAACGGATTGATGACCTGATGATCACATACCCCCATGTTGGGATCTCGTATGCCTACTTATGACTTCTCAAATGTGAGTTGCCTGTACTAAGTGTTATTAAACTTGTCATAAATCTGCACCCAGAGGTGCCTCTCTCCTTGTGTCTAGATCTCATTAAGCTTTGGAACAGCATACATGACAGTGTGCATTCATGCTCATGGTCATTGTGTAGGCCCATTAAACTCAATGGGTGAATTTGACAGGTGGTGTAGCCTGTCAAACTTTGCACCCCACGTTAAAAATGCCACAGCCATGAAGCAAAACATTGCGACTGTAGCATGCGTACAGCCCTGTCTGGCTGTAATGTTACAATTCGGGTGGATGGCCTGGGAGGCAGTAAACCCACGGCTCAGCTGCCTGTTTTTATTGCCCCTCGACCACAGATGGAAGGAAAGAAAACCACTAGACTGTGTTGATGGGGGAATGCCTCCCGCAGTGCTATTGTGTTCTGTCAGTGGGGAGCACAGGGAGCCTCCCTGGTTGACAGAATAAATTGTTTACTGCTGGTGGCTATGGCCACCAGCTGTAATGGTATGCAAAAAATCCATAAGACAGGTTGTATCCAATGGTACATCGATGGTTCACTTGGGTACATTCAGCCTGCTCATACATGGGTCGAATCTCAGCCAGTTCAGCAGGGCTGATCCATGTATGGCTGGCTTTAGCCACATTTTTCACAGTTTGTAAACATTAAAGCCTTATGATGTCCTCTAACCCTGTCACTTTAGGCAATAGTCCTAGGATGCTATTACAGAACACACATCACTGACCATTCCCTATATATAATTTTTCCCTAAATTTTTTACTTCTATTGTCCGTAAAACAAGCAAAATTTTGCTAGAAATTCTAATAACACATTGAGTCTAGTCACTCTCTTCCTCGTTTAGCTGTTTTTCTGTAGAATTTTCACCTCGTTACCAATAATGAGAAATTTGTAATATTTTCAACAAAGCAGACTTGATAGATCTATGCACAGTAAAAAAGAAACTGTTTAAGTCCTTAGTAGAAACCAATACTCTTTCTCATAGTATTTGAACAATTGAAAATTGCAAGTCCAGGATGATGAACAATATGAAAGTGTACAAGATAATGTTAGGTTATGACCTGAAAGCTGTAGCTCATTTCTATGCCCTATATAAGTTATATATTTAAGGTATGATTTAAGGTATAAGCAATATATTTTAAGGAGATCATTTATCTGGCATGTCCTAGACAAATGCTTTTTTTGTGCTCTAAAATATCTTCAGCCAAAGATCATAGTAGTGAATGCCTTGAGAGCTATACCATAACATTAGAGCAGTATAATTGCTATTAAAAAGAACCTATAACTAGAAACTAAGAAATCATTAGCCACTAGTACAGATAGTGAATAAGTTCAGGGTCACTGGAGCATGTTTGTATTCAGATTAACAGCAGCCTAGATTCTAACCATACAATAGCAATTGATGGAAATGCTAACTGGATGACAGCAAAAGGGGCCCAAAATGACAAGGGCTTTTTAGGGGTCTACGGGACTCACATGGGGGCCTGGTGGAGAGAACAAAGAAGGATCTATACTTATAGCTCTGAATAAGTATGTTGCTCTGTAGGAGGATCAGCCTCAAATAATGATACTTCACCAGTTTAGGATGTTAATATGGGATTGCTTTCATTGCTGTACAAGCTACAAGAAATATCAATATGAAGACAGAGGAAGCAAATCAAAGTGTTCTGGTTGCAAGAAGACATACACATCAATGAAACTTTTGATTTGCAAAGGGCTTTTTATAGTGTTTATTCATGACTGCAGGAAGATTGACTGTGTTGTAATCAGCTCTGGGGTGGTCTAGACAGTTTGGGCAGACATTTTGGCATTGGGAAGGCTTTTTTTTCAGTTTAGTAGGTTGGGATATAGGGTGCTTTCCATTTCTCTTACCCATCGATTCTGACATTATTAAATATGAACTTACTAGATGTTTGTCATGTGCATGCTTCTAGGCTTCATAATAGTTGTGTATTAGTTTGCATTTATTACACTTGTGCGTGTTAAATGCTTGTTTTAGATATGTGTTTTGAACTGAGGATTTGGGTCCAATAGTGTGCATATTTCCTTGTGTTTTATGTTTTAAATAGTAAAGCGATCTTTGTGACATCATTTTCTGATTTACCTTTTAGGATCAGGGGCTTGTGGTTTGTGTTTTTCAAGATGTTTTGGTGCTGGTGGCCCCTTTGGTGCTCTGTACGTATAAAAAAGCATAGAAGTAGGAGAAGGTTCCCAGGGGTTATGTATTTTCTACAACCCCTGGAAAAAAGTATGGAATCAACACCCTTGGAAAATGTTCATTCAATTGTTTAATTGTGTAGAAAAAAAATTAAACACAGACATGCCTCAAAACTATTTTCATTTAACATCCCAATCTTCTGGCTTTAAGAAACAGTCAAGAAAATAAAAAAGAAAGAAAACTATTGTCAGTTGCAACTGTTTTTGCAGATCACGCAGAGGAACAAAATATGAAATCTCTCAATTCTGAGGAAAATATTATGGAATCACCATGTACTTTTGCCGTTCTAAAACAAACATCTGCATCAGATTACATCCTCAAAAATGATGTTATCATGACCAAACATCCGTCCAATTGATGGAATAAGAAAAGTGTCCAAAATCTCTATATAAACCTGTGCATTTATTGAAGATTTAATGACTGTCATCTCCCCAGTACCTTTACCTGACATGCAGCCCCATATCATTAGTGATTCTGCAAATTTGCATGTTTTCTTCAGGCAGTTGTCTTCATACAGTTCATTGGAACAGTCCCAAACAAAAGTTCCAACATCATCATCCCAAAAAAAAGCAAAGAAACCCTCTGACGGGACTTTGTAGGGCATCATCACCCTGCCCAATGCAGATTCGTGATTCCTCACTGAATATCACTTTCATCCAATCATCCACAGTCCATGATTACTTTTCTTTACCCCACTGTAACCTTGTTTTTTTCTGTTTTGGTGTTGATGGTTTTCATTAGTACAAATCAAATGGGAAGGTTGTTAAAGGGAAACGTACTGGTAGATCAAGGAAGCCATCAAAGAGTCAAGCTAGAAAACTTAAAGCAATATGCCTCAAAAACAGAAAATTCACAACAAAACAAATGAGGTCAGAAACTGGAGTCAATGTCTGTGACTGAACTGTAAGACAGTGCCTAAAGGAAATGGGATTTACATACAGAAAAGCCAAACGAAAACCATCATTAATACCTGAACAGAAAAAAACAAGGTTACAGTGGGCTAAAGAAAAGCAATCATGGACTGTGGATGATTGGATGAAAGTGATATTCAGCGATGAATTATGAATCTGCATTGGGCAGGGTGATGATGCGGGAACTTTTGTTTGGTGCTATTCCAATGAAATGTATGAAGGCAACTGCCAGAAGAAAATATGCAAATTTCCAAAATCATTGATGATATGGGGTATGTCAGGTAAAGGTACGGGAGAGATGACAGTCATTAAATCTTCAATAAAAGCACAAGTTTCTATTAAGGTTTTAGACACTTTTCTTATTCCATCAATTGGAAGGATGTTTGGTGATGATGAAATCATTTTTCAGGATGTAATCTGAAAAAAATCTGATGCAGATGTTTGTTTTAGAACTGCAAAGTACATGGTGATTCCATAATATTTTCTTCTGAATTGAGTGATTCCATATTTTTTTCCTTTGTTTTATCTGCAAAAACAGTTGCAACTGACAAGTTTTCTTTCTCTTTTAATTTTTTTAAGTATTTCTTAACGCCAGAAGATTGGAATGTTTAATTAAAATAGTTTTGAGGCATGTCTGTGATTGTTTTTTTTTTTTTTTTTTTTTTTTACACAATTAAACAATTGAATGAACATTTTCCAGGAGTGGTGATTCCATACTTTTTGCCAGGGGTTGTATGTGTGTAGCCAGGTGCTGGACTACAACAACATGGAGAAGGACACATTGCTCTTTATGTTCCTCTCTCACATACTGTGATATTAATGTTATGCTGCACCAGCCTCCTCCGGCCAGGTGAGGAATAGCTAAAGCAAAGCAATAGATTTCTATGCAGAGCGCTGCGAATACTGGGAGCTGTAGTCTGAGAAAGCAGCCATATAATGGCTACACTACAGACCCTAATATGCACTGTTCAGTAGGAGGAGTGGAGATAGGATTTTTATAAAGCTGCCCGGGAAATTTCTCCCTCTTAGCACTGAGGGAATTAGAGGGAGAGCTCTGTCTGGATATTTGCCTGCCAGCTGGAGACCATATCAGTGGAGGTCCAAGCCTGAGACTGGGAGTGAAGAAACTAGGGGGCAATGCAGCACTTGCACCACTGCAGCAGGGAGACTGGAGAATCTACTCACCCCCTGCTTCTCACTGCTGATCACCAGAGGCCTTTGAGGAGAGACCAAAGGGGCCCCCCCTTCTACAGCGAGAGGTGACCATAGCATCACAGGGACTAATAAATACTACTTGCCCATTGTTGATACTGCTAGCAGGGACTGATCCACTGAAAGCAGGACACCCAATCCATACCGCACCTATACTGCACTCTATACCACACTTATTCCAAATCTAATCTGCACATATACCACCCCTATACTGCATTAATTATTCTGCAAGCCTCTTTTGTTCCCCTGCTCCCTCCGCTCCCATTCTCCTTTTCTATCGAAAAGTGCATACCCAGTTGGTCAACGACAAGCATCGCTGCCATAAATGCGTTTTGGCAGTATAGTTCCAGCTCTCGGTAGATTAAAATTTACCACTGCTCACTGCTGCACTTGAGGTGGCCTTGCTACTGTTTATGCTGAATTGGATGCCAAATGTCATCCGATGCCTAGTCCCTACTGTTAATTACTTTGTATGATAAATTGCATTATTACCATGTATTGCTTGACTAGTTACCAACCATATTGGGTGACAATATATTAACTTTGTCTTTTCTACCTGATTTGATGCCCGTTTTTCTTGATATAGCACTACTATTGGGTACTAAGTATTAATTTCAGTGGTTTCCAGTGATATTGTCTGTTTGTACACTCAACCTTGCGTGTTAGAGGGGCTGAGGTTCTTGAGAAGGTCGAGGCAAAGAACAGAGGATTCATCCTATCCAGCGGTGCCTACAGTGGTAGCACTGCATGTGGATTTGTGCCTTCACTCTAATGCCCTGTACACACAGTCGGACATTGATTGGACATTCCGACAACAAAATCCATGGATTTTTTCCAACGGATGTTGGCTCAAACTTGCATACACACGGTCACACAAAGTTGTCGGAAATCCGATCGTTCTGAACGCGGTGACGTAAAACACGTACGTCAGGACTATAAACGGGGCAGTAGCCAATAGCTTTCGTCTCTTAATTTATTTTGAGCATGCATGGCACGTTGTGCTTCGGATTTGTGTACACACGATCAGAATTTCCAACAACGGATTTTGTTGTCAGACAATTTTATAGCAAGCTCTCAAACTTTGTGTGTCGGAAATTCCGATGGAAAATGTGTGATGGAGCCCACACACGGTCTGTACACACGGGCCCCGGTGTGTACAGGGCATAAAATGTTTCAGTAGCACACCAGAACATTTACTGTCAAGTTATGCGATCACATTTTACTGAATAGTACGTATTTTTTAAAATGATTTTTGCTTAATAATTTAGATGAAAGAATTTCTTTTTTTGGTGCCTCAATGGCATTACCAGGGACAGAATTTCCACTGTGACTTCAGTATTAAAATGTAGAATCATTATTATGTTTTATGTACTGTAAAATATGTCCAAGGATTACTCTATAACCACTGGAAACAGCAATCTTTCTGTTCATTGAAACTTTTAGTTCCAGTTATTGCAAGCCCAATATCTTTGGAAGCTGCTACCAATCTTATAACTCAGAAAATGATCAAATATTATGCATGTGGTAATTACAGTTGTTACATACTGTAATGCCTTTAATAAATTATAAAATTTGCATTGAAAATAAAAATTACAAAATACATGGCAATGCTAACACTGTGTGTAGCATGCTTTTGTAAGTTGGTCTTCCAGTAATTTAGTGCTGCCTAGAATTAAGATACCAGCTCACCATAGCAGAATAAAGCCAGCCATACATTGATCGAAATTTGGCTGGTTCAGCAGGGTCCATGTATGGGAACCCTAATTGTACACAAGTTGACTGACTTGTGCACAACCAGACTTCGGCCTTTTTACAGATATTTAGTGCCACCGTCTGTAGCCGGCAACACTAATTATTGTGTTCTGCCTGCAAGGAATGTTCCCCACACTCACCACCAGCAGAACACAATAGCACTGCATGAGAGATTCTCCCATCAACTCTAATGCCGCGTACACACGGGCGGACTTTTCGACCGGAGTGGTCCGACAATCTTTCCAGCGGACTTTCGACGGACTTTTGATGGACTTCCGACTGACTTTCTAACAAACGGACTTGCCTCCACACGATCACACCAAAGTCTGACGGATTTGTACGTGATGACGTACACCGGACTTAAATAAGGAAGTTGATAGACAGTAGCCAATAGCTGCCCTAGCGTCGGTTTTTGTCCGTCGGACTAGCATACAGACGAGCGGATTTCTGGGTCTGGCGGAGTTACGACATAAAGATTTGAAGCCTGTTCCAAATCTAAAGTCCGTCAGATTTGCGATTGGAAAAGTCCGCTGAAGATCCGGTGAAGCCGTCCGTCCGTCAGACCAGTCCGGTTGAAAAGTCCGACCGTGTGTACGCCCCATTACAGTGTTGATTTGGGAATCGAGAAAATTTCCTTTCATCCACTGTGGTAGAAGGAAATAAAATTGCATAACTTATGGCCTGCTTAAGAAACAGAGATGCAAGGTCTTAATCAACATATTATTTCCTCATGGTCCAGAGGAGTATGTGGATCTACAAGACAGATGGAGCTGTAATGCTAGGAGATAAGACCAATGATAAGTGGTAACCTTGGATGAACTAAATATCCTTATGTATTAAATAATCAGAAAGCAAGGCAGGTCGCCATTCTGTCAGTAGGGAAGGTAGTGATCTTGTGTTTCTGCTAAGGAGGAACATGGATCTCTGCCTTCCCACAGTACAAGCACCTTCCCCACAGTTAGTAAACACTACCTAGGCACGCATTTAACCCTTTTATTGCCCCAGATGTTAACCCCTTCCCTGCCAGTGTCATTAGTACAGTGACAGTGCATATTTTTAGCACTGATCACTGTATTAGTGTCACTGGTCCCCAAAAAAGTGTTACTTAGTGTCTGCTTTGTCTGCCGCAATATCACAGTCCCACTATAAGTCGCTGATCACTGCCATTACTAGTAAAAAAAATATAAATAAATAAAAATTCCATAAATTTATCCCTTCGTTTGTAGACGCTATAACTTTTGCGCAAATCAATCAATATACACTTATTTGGATCTTTTACCAAAAATATGTAGCAGAATAGATATTGGCCTAAATTGATAAAGAAACTTGATTTTTTATTTTTATTTGATTGGATATGTTTTATAGCAGAAAGTAAAAAATATTGTTTTTTTGGGTTTTTTTCCAAAATAGTCTTTCTTTTTTTGTTTATAGCACAAAAAATACCCACAGAGGTGATCAAATACCACCAAAAAAAGGTCTATTTGTGGGAAAAAAAGGCATCAATTTTATTTGGGTAGAGCGTTGCATGACCGAGCAATTGTCAGTTAAAATAACGCAGTGCCGTATTGCAAAAAATGGCCTGGTCATGAAGGGGGGTAAATCTCCTGGAGATGAAGTGGTTAAACAGAACGTTAACACTTTGATAGTGCTAGTTTTTAAGTACAGTGCAAAATCCACTAGTATTACTGTCATACTGTGATAGCTGCTGACAGATTTATTTGTTTGCTGTTTGCTACGTTAGTTTGAAATTCAGCACTGACTTGCTGAGTTGGAAGAGTCAGGTTGGCAATGTTTTAATGAATTCCTAAATATAAGGCAAGTGTGACAAGGACATGTATTTTGTATACACAGCTAAAAATTCACTGCGGTGTGCCAACCGAGAGGTTATTTTTAGCTATTACAATTGCACAAAAAGTAGTTGTGCACAAAAAGAATCTTCAGAAACACCCATTAATACATTTACTGAAAGTCTTGACTAAAAACTTAAAAGCCTCTACCCATGTGATGGTGATTTTAATCCTAACTGATAGCAAGGTTCAGCTATGTTGTCCATTTCAGACCTTTCTTTCCATATCACTTGGCTCATTGAAAGTGACAGGCTCTGTGCTGCTGATGGGAAGTCCTGAAAGGGTCCTGTAAGTTTTCACTTAAAGGTTAGATCGCTGAGACAGGCCCCGCTATAACATCTTACTTATAAATATATACAGGGGGTCAGGAGGGCAAGAGCAGCTGTGTCCGTCACAGCCAACGGGGAAGAAATGAAGGGCTCATTAAAAAACCATTTTCTATAAATTATACATATTTTCATATTCTGTGCACAATGTTAATTTGTTTGTATTATATTTTATTCCATAGAAGTGTCTGATCTGTCTACGAAGGGATCCCTTGGATTGTTAGTGTGATCCACTGGTATTTTCATATCAAGAGTAAGGATCGAGCATAGCAGAGCGTGCATAATGTTAATATGATTTGGCATATTTCAAGTGTGAACCTTGCTGGCAGTCCTAACATCTGCCTTTTTTCAGATTTTTTTTTTTTTGTCAGGGTTATGATTAGGTAAGATGTCTTTGATTTTCCCTCTGGTTTTATCTTGGCCTTTACATTGTTATGCCATGTTTGAATTGCCATGTTTGATACAGTATATATTTTGGTCATACAGATACTGTAGCCCTTCCATAAAGACCTAGTTATCTGTAAGCACATTCTATCATGACCTCCTTTAGTACAAACTAGTTGCTCGGCTTTCATGTCGCTCCTCTATCTTTAATACCATTGGAGTAACTTACTGGAAAATAAACTACTTCAGCTAGAGACAGCAAGCAGCTAGCTTTTACAGAATGAAGTCAGAAATTACATCCTACCTATTTTTAAAGACATCTTTTTTCTATAGGTACTTTCCATAGGTGACGGCTGCAGTCATGGTAACCATAGCATTTTAGCAGTCTTATATAATGAGCCAGGGGTGTCGGGGCCTTGAAATTTTTACTAGTTGGAGACCGTCAGTCTTTGGGATCTCGGTCATTGTAGCAATATTTTCAAAAGGAGATGCTGAATTTTAACAGGTTCTCTTGCATTCCCTTCTAGCGACCTGCCCTGCAGCTGTATCCCCAACACTCACTGACCCTCCAGTAGCAATCAGACAAACTTTAAGGCCTCCAATCTTCTTATGCAAAATATATTGGCTTAAATGTTTAGGAAGAAAGGGTAGCAGGCCTTTTTATGTCGGCAACATCATATCGTTGAATAATATCATTATAAAGGACGCCAACCTTCAAACCATTAATATTTTTATTAGCAGCAGTCCCTTTAGGTGTATAAACCACTAAGTATAAATCTGTGAAGTAAGGCGCTACTACAACTAGTGCATACAAACTCAACAATGTACCTACCCCTTTTGTGTGCTGTGAAAAATGCACAATATATAACAAACCTTTTCATATACCAATACCAAACAAAACTCAAACAATTTTACAAAAACAAGTTTGTGAAATCAATGTCCATAAAATCTAGAAAAAATGTCCACCATTTCAGCAAATATCTTCTGTGCAATTCATCTCTGTTCTTATAATTGTCAAATACTCCCATATACTATGCCTTGCATTATCAATGACAACTTCTTCACTCCCAAATCAAATTGTTCCACCACGTGAGATAAAGGGAACCACTCACCAGATTCATATGGGCATAAAGACCTTCTCAGCCTTTAAATTAAACCAGCAAGGAAGATGAGGTAAATTCAACATATCATATACCCTCCTGAGAAACTCCTCTCTTGCATCCAATTAGGAATTACAAATGCCAAAAAGACAACGGTAGATCGATAGTGCAGCACGTTCATTAAAATATACCAAATAAAATCAAGCCAGTCTAATGCACTTATATTGATCTGTGCCCAGACTGGCACCAGCACAAACAGCCTGTGTTTATGGTGTTCTGTCCTGCCGTTCTCCGAAGGTTTTCGGCGTGCGTTCCATGTCACCGTTAACTCTGAAATTACAGCAGCAACACGACCTCAATGCATTTCACCAATTAGGCATAATCAGAAAATAAGCCAGTGATTGCATGACTTCGTGGCCCAGTCCTTGGTCAACAAACCCGTCCTCAGGCAGGGTGGTTGTAAGTGCCTGTATGATGAAAAGTTTTTCACTCTGACCAGAAGTTGTATTCTTTTCTGTTCCAAGAGACTCACAGCTGCTCAACCCTGGATGTCCTCAGTCCAACAGATGGATGGTGCTTGCAGTTGGCTCTTGATTGCCGTATAACAGTGTTTAAGTTTTATAGAGTGGCACACATCCTTGGAATGTCAAAACACTTGTTATTGGTCACTATTGCAATTTACATGTACATCCTAACGTTAAGCACTATTCCAAGAGCAATCGTGGTTA
The DNA here is from genome assembly GCA_037952925.1 of Lithobates clamitans. Lineage (NCBI taxonomy): Eukaryota > Metazoa > Chordata > Amphibia > Anura > Ranidae > Lithobates > Lithobates clamitans. The sequence continues at coordinate 2,065,323 of JBBGZY010000773.1, read as the reverse complement.
GTCTGGCCTTCTTCCTCATAGGAGGTTGTGGCTCCAGTGAGTTCTCTTTGCTAGTTTGGTGCACTCTACATTCCAGCACTCCAGATCCTTTTGCCAGAATCAAACTTCAAGAGCGGGTGAAAGGGTGTGCAAGGGTACCTTTCTGAAGGATGCACAGCCATGGTCCTTTTCAATCCCTTCACCCCCTACAGGAATCTTCTTGACAGGAGACACCCCACACTGGCTAGTGTGGTGGGGGACAGGTTGGCTGATTGTGCGCCCATTTTTTGGGGGATCTGTGTGTGCCTTCAACAATAAGACTGAGTTAATTTTGGTGGTTTAGACATTCCGCTCAGGAGGTGGATGTCCTCTGTCAGTACATCAATATTATACTACTGCAATGGGGAGTGATTCTAAGTCCTCCCTGAGAGAGATTTACAGGCTTTTATGCTACTCACAAGTGGCTGCATATGATGGGGCACAAGTGGCTGCATATGATGGAGCACAAGTGGCTGCATATGATGGGCACAAGTGGCTGCATATGATGGGCACAAGTGATTGCATATGATGGGGCATAAGTGGCTGCATATTATGGGGCACAGTGGCTGCATATGATGGGGCACAGTGGCTGAATTTGATGGGCACAAGTGGCTGCAAATGATGGGCACAAGTGGCTGCATATGATGGGCACAAGTGATTGCATATGATGGGGCACAAGTGGCTGCATATGATGGGCACAAGTGGCTGCATATGATGGGGCACAGTGGCTGCATATGATGGGGCACAGTGGCTGCATTTGATGGGCACAAGTGGCTGCATATGATGGGTACAGTGGCTGCATATAATGGGGCACAGTGGCTGCATATAATGGGCACAAGTGGCTGCATGTGATGGGCACAAGTGGCTGCATTTGATGTACACAGTGGCTGCATTTGATGGGAACAGTGGCTGCATTTGATGGACACAGTGGCTGCATTTGATGGGCACAATGGCTGCATTTGATGGGCACAGTGAGGCTGCAATTGATAGGGGGGTTCAGTATTTTTCAGTTTGTTTGCGCTCCCCAAAAAATTTTGAGCACCAGTCTCCACTGACTGGCCATTTTTCTGTTCATTGAAACTTTTAGTTCCAGTTATTGCAAGCTCAATATCTTTGGAAGTTGCTGCCAATCTTATACCTCAGAAAATTATCAAATATTATGCATACGGTAATTACAATTGTTATATACTGTAATGCCTTTAATAAATTATAAAATTTGAATTAAAAATAAAAATTACAAAATACATGGCAATGCGAATACTGTGTGTAGCATGCTTTTGTAAGTTGGTCTTCCAGTAATTTAGTGCTGCCTAGAATTAAGGTACAAGCTCACTATAGCAGAATAAAGATGGCCATACATTGGTCGAAATATGGCTGGTTCAGCAGGGTCCATGTATGGGAACCCTGATTGTACACAAGTTGATTGACTTGTGCACAACCAGACTGTCAGCCTTTTACAGATAATTAGTGCCACTGTCTGTAACCGGCAACACTAATTATTGTGTTCTGCCTGCAAGGAAGGTTCCCCATGCTCCCTGCCAGCAGAACACAATAGCACTGCGTGAGGTTCTCCCATCAACACTGACAGTGTTGATTTGGGAATCGAGAAATTTTCCTTTCTTCCACTGTGGTAGAAGGAAAGAAAATTGATTTACAGGCTTTTATTTTACTCTGTGTCTTGTACAAAGAAGACTTGAATTTAAAGAAACTGAGTCTCGTTGGGAGGTGGACATTTTCAGTTAGTGTGTCTTCCTTTCAGGGCTCTCCATCTCAGCGATGACATTTATGGAGGTCCTATTTTCTGTGTAGCCCCCCTGAGGAAGTGGGGGTGCTTCAAATCCATCAATATTTGGATGGTATTCTACTGTTGGCTCAGAGTCCAGATGAGAATGAACCTATTAGTTCAAAAGGGATTCTTCTGGCCAGCCTGAGGCATTTTTGGCTGGATAGGAGGTGTCAAGACAATTGGAGCAGACCTGACTAGTCATCGATATGGAGGCCCAATTGAATGATCCCCTGCTTCTCAGAATGGGAAAAGCAGTTATCAGCTTCCCAATGCAGAGGTCTCCTGGAAACAATGATGTCTTGCATCCCTATGCTACCCTGAGTACACTGGATTCTCTGGACGTTCCAAAGAATTTCCTTTTTGCAACATAGAAGGAAGCACGTGAGCTGATTCAAAGTGCTTGACCTCAGATGTGCAGGAGCCTCTGGTGATACAGTGCCTTGAAAAAGTATTCATACCCTTTGACATTTTCCACATTTTGTCATGTTACAACCACAAACATAAATGTATTTTATTGGAATTTTATGTGATAGACCAACACAAAGTGGCACATAATTGTGAAGTACAAGGAAAATTATAAATAGTTTAACATTTTTTTTACAAATAAATATGTGAAAAGTGTGGCATGCATTTGTATTCAGCCCACCTGATCCAATACTTTGTAGAACCACCTTTCGCTGCGCTTACAGCTGCAAGTATTTTTTGACATGTCTCTACCAGCTTTGCACATCTAGAGAGTTACATTTTTGCCCATTCTTCTGCTCAAGCTCTGTTAGATTGAATGGAGAGGATCTGTGAACAGCAATTTTCAAGTCTTGCCACAGATTCTCAATTGGATTTAGGTCTAGACTTTGACTGGGCCATTCTAACACATGAATATGCTTTGATCTAAACCATTCAATTGTAGCACTGGCTGTATGTTTAGGGTTGTTGTCCTGCTGGAAGGTGAACCTCCGCCCCAATCGCAGGTCTTTTGCAGACTCTAATGCCCAGTACACACAAGCGGAATTTCCGTCAGAAAAATCTTGGATGGTTTTTCCGACGGAATTCCACTCAAGCTTGGCTTGCATACACACGGTCACACAAAAGTTCTCAGGACTTTCGACCGTTAAGAACGCGGTGACGTACAACAATACGACGACCCGAGAAAATGAAGTTCAATGCTTCCAAGCATATTGTTTACGAGCATCCGTGTTTTTTTGCACATCCGAATTGCATACAGACGAATGCATTTTCGGATAGGAACTTTTTCCAACTAAAAAATAGAGAACCTGCTCTCAATCTTTTGCTGGCGCCAGCAAAAGTCTGATGGAGCATACAAACGGTCGCAATTTCCAACCAAAAGCTCACATTGGAGTTTTGCTGGCGCCATTTCCGATTGTGTGTATGGGGCATAACAGGTTTTCTCTAAGATTGCCCTGTATCCCAAAATCCCAATAAAATACGTTTACGTTTTCGGCTGTAACATGACAAAATGTGAAAAAGTTCAAGGGGTATGAATACTTTTTTAAGACACTGTAGGTATGTCAGGGGACCCTCATTCGATCCTTTCCACTAGGTTCATTATCCTGGACAATTGTTACCACTGATGCCAGTGGTATAGGGTGGAGAACCACCTGCAGTCATCTCAGAACACAAGACAGGTGGAGTCTCCCATCAGAAAGGGTAGTCTTCAATGTGCAAAAAATCCAAGCAGTTGGTATAACACTATCTGAGCTGTTGTCTCACATTCAGGCTCAACTGGTTATTCTGCATGAGGTCAACACAGCAGCAGTGTCATACGTTCAGAAACAAAGGAGAACTGAAGGCAGGTTGCAATAGAACTGGAACTATCATGTCCCTGACTGAATGTAATCTTCAGGGACTATGGGCGTTGTACCTTCTTGGCACCCAGGATGCCAAAAGAGACTGTTGCACCAGGTGTTTTTGTTTCTCAATGAATGGGTCTTTAACCACTTGCCACCTGCCCACCGTCAAATGACGGAGGGACGGTGCGGCTCTCGTTCTGGGTTGACGTCATATGACAGCACACCAGAATGGCCGCAGTGACATGCATCGCGCCACAGCGGCCATTCTGGTGCGCCGTCATATGATGTCCACCCAGAACAAGAGCCGCACCGTCCCTCCGATCTCTGTAAAGAGCCGTGGCCGTGTCCAAATAGAGCCGTTCACATGTAAATACGGAAGTGCCATGAATCGGCTCTCCCTGTCTCTCACTGACAGAGTGTGATGCGAGGAGTGCCGATCAGCAGCATCTCCTCGCAGGGTAGACCTGGGCAGGTAATCAGGGTACTGATCATCAGTGGCCTGATTACAGGAAAGCCCCAGTAGTGACCATTAGTGCCACCAATCAGTGCCCATAAGTGATGCCAGTCAGTGCAGCCTTTCAGTGCCCATCAGTGTCTGCTAATCAGTGCTGCCCATCAATGCCTCCCATCAGTGCCCATCAGTACCGCCCATCAGTGCTTATCATTGCTGCCCAACAGTGCCCATCAGCACCGCCCATCAGTGCTGCCTATCCATGCCACCTATCAGTGCCCACCAGTGCTGCCCATTAGTGCCCACCACTGCCGCCTACCAGTGCCCACCAATGCCACACATCAGTGCCCACCAGTGCCATATATCAGTTCCCACCAGTGCCGCCTATCAGTGCCCAACAGTGCGGCATATTAGTGCCACCTAATCAGTGCCCCTAAGTGCTGCCTCATCTGTGCCCATCAGTGCAGCCTATCAGTACCAATTAGTGCAGCCTCATCAGTGCACATCAGTGAAGAAGAAAAACTACTTATTTACAAAAGTTACTGACAGAAACTAAGAAAAACCCCTTTTTTTAAAAAAAATTTTCGGTCTTTCTTTTTTTTTTTTTAGAAAAAATTAAAATCCCAGAAGTGATTAAATACCACCAAAAGAAAGCTCTATTTGTGTGAAGAAAAAGTTTAAAAATTCATTTGGGTATAGTGTTGCATGACCGCGCAATTGTCATTCAAAATGCGACAGTGCTGAAAGATGAAAAATGGCCTGGGCAGGAAGGGGTGAAAATGCCTTGTATTGAGTTGGTTAATCAGAAGATCTTGCCTATATCACTCAAGTATGGGGTCTCCCTCAGTTGAACCTGTTTGCATCAGCATCCATTCACAAGGTGCCTCTCTTGCTACCCTCACCCATTGGTGGAGGAAGTGGACACTCTCTCTCACCCAAGGAATAGTCACCTAGCAGATGCCTTTCCTTTACTGTTTTTGGTCATAAAGTTACAGGGAAGACTGTTGTCTGAGGGTCTCACTGTGTTAGCAAGCATGCCGATTGGCCTGCAGATTGCCCTTTTGCTATCATTTCTTCACCTGGATCTGGATTTGGGGCACAGCCTAGTTCCAATAAGGAAGCCATATCAGCTTTCCACAGGGAAAACGGTTTTATGAGTTACCATGGGAACGCTTCAGGAGGTTGGTCCTGAGACTTTGCCCTGAGGAGGAATAACGCTCCCCAGTGGTTTTTATTCTGGATTTCCTTGCATCATAGGCATGCACACAGGATGTGCCAGGTGTGACCTTCTTAGAAAGGTCCACTTTGGGACCTGGAGCCCGGGCATTTCTGAGAGATCCGGATGTAATGAAAATCCCCAGTCCTGGATCCTGATTTTGAATACAGCCAGCATACTGATTGGTCAGGTGTGTGCTGGGATTTTAGTAGTAACCTGACCATAGTTCTGGGCTCCACCCCAGCAGACAGGAAGTCTGAGTACCAGGAGTCAGGAGGGCTCCACGGGGGAGCCAGTGCAGGAAGAGGCTGTTAGGACAAGGGCCTGGAGGGTAAGGCCAGAGCTGCAGTGCTGCAAGTGAGAGCCAACTGGGCTGAATGTAGTTTTGTTGATGAAAAGGAATGCTGAAACCCCTGCGAGGGAAACCTATCTTTGTTTTTTGAACTTTCTTTTAATAGAAATGGGCAAACAAAGCCCTTAAAAAGAAGAACCAGCGAGTGGCTATGTCCTTCAAGCTCTACATTTGATGCTAATCCTTTACACGTGGTGAAGAAGTTCTGTGGGCACAATCTGAGATCCCTACAATCAAGAAAGTTCATCTGTTATATGAACTTTGTTTTGATGCATGAGACTGCATAATCTGTGTGTACAGGTGAGGAGAACCTGCAAGAGAAAGGTAACTAGCCATAAAGAGACAGTGCTCCAATTTGTTGCTGAACTGTGCAAAGTTTTTCTGGAGTGACTGTGAGTATGGGGCGGTCAAAGCTCCTAAAAAAAGCAAGGATGGCTGAGATGATAGATAGAGCTCTGTGGCTGGAGGGGTTGTTACCGCCTGAATGAACCCCATACATGCCTGATCAGAGTTTGCCAAGGAGAAAGAGGGCTGGGGTTGTTCCTAGCAACACTGGTGCAATGAGTGCACAGGTGACTATGAGTATGGAGAGCCTACCAAAGTCTGCATCTGTGTCTGGGAAACCATCACTCAGTGCAAGGAGTGAGCAGATGGGTGTGGTTGCCCGTGGCAACAAAGGAGAAATCTGTGCTGCTCACTTCATATAGCCTATGTTGCCTTTTGAACATGTGGAAGACTTTTTGACTGAGTTTGAGATAACTGCTTCCTACAGAGGATGGCCCAAAGGTCGCTGGGTTCAATGAGTGCAACCGTTTCTGACGGAGGAGTACCAAGAGTTGTACCGCTGGATGGGTCATAAGTGTGATGATTACGACAATTTCCTAGGAGCAATCAAATCTAGAGAGCGCTGGAAAAAGTCAATGGGGAGAACGTGGTCTCCCATAGCAACCAGAGAAAGTGTGTTTGCAGCAAGGAGGAGCCACAGCGGAGATGTGACTAACATTTTGAGTGAAGATGTTGGTGCAAATGTGTTGCCCCTGGCAACGCTGGTGCAAGCAGGCCAGCTATCAATGTGCAAAGTCCCAAGCTTACAAGAGAATGCAATTGAGGAGGCCCTTTTAAGAACCAAGTGCCCTGTTTGCGGTGCAGTAAATGGAGGCATGCAGTCTCCAAGTGCCCTTTTTCCCAGGCTCCAGTGCAAAGCTACCTAGCAAAGAAAAGGTCTGAGAGTGCCAGGAGTGAGCAACAGAAGACCAGAAGAGTGAGAGGAGTGCAGTTGCCCATAGCAACACCTATGATGTCAGGTCGATGGACCGCAAGCCAAAGCTCTTGCCTACAGAGGATCGTGGCAAGTTTAAAGCAACACTGCATCAAGAGAGAGAAGTCTACGTGTGTTTTGAGAGCCAGCAAAGTGCAGCTGGGAGAGCACCGTTTCCGTTAGCAACAGGAGAAAATGTGCCAATGGGAAGGAAGAGCTACTGGGAAGAGGTATCCCACCATCCCCATAGAGATACAAGTGAGATTCCGTATGTTGGGAGGCTGCCATCTCCCTTAGCAGCAGGAGAAAGTCACCAAGTACTATTCCAGGAATGTGGTCAACTGGGGCATGGGATCTTTTCTTGTCCCAGCTTGTGGAATACGGCTGCTGATATTGTTGCTGGGCTTAACTTTTCGCCTGCAAGCCAGGATTCCTGTGTTAAAGTATTTGCAGTCACCCCTGCCCACAGAGAGGAAATTCCTGCTGTGCCTACTGTAGTTTGATCCCGTGGCCACCAGAGGGAGTGGACAAGTGGAAGTGCAGTACAAGAAAGTCGACGTACTCAAGTGAACATGGCAAGACCTGTTATACTGATGGGTAAGACTGTTGCTGTTAAAGTCATGGGAAAGACTGATGGTGTGGTTGCTCACACTGAAGTGGAAGTGATCCCAGAAGGGAGATCCACTGTTGGTGCAGAAAAGGACTTGCCTCACTGCAGTGCCCTGTCCAGTGGGGAGGCAAGTGTCAAAATTGAATGTGATGATGTGAAACTTACTGAGGAGTATGATGATACTGGTATTGAGTTGACTAATGCTGATAATGTGTTGCTTAATGAGGTAGGGGTGATCGCTAAACAGGATATACTATTCCCATTAGCAACAGTATATAAGGCTACAAAGGTGTCCTTAGAAACCTCAAGGGAGCTCTGTGTTTTGGAGCCAGAGGTTGCCCAGGACAACTGTGGTGCCAATCTGATGGATAAGAGGGTACTTGAAATTGTTGATAATGTCAAATGGTAAAACTAAAATGTCTGAAATTACTTGTGGTGATAATGGGTTACTGCGGTCTGTCATTGCTGACAGCAAAAGTCTTCATGAGTTTAATGAAGCGCCACCCGAGCAAGGTGGTGAACTTATGGTATTGCAGCCTGCTATGTTTAAAAATGTTTTGCCACAGGTTAGTTTAAACAAAAGTGATATGTGCAATGTGTCTGCTGTGGAGCCACTCTGTCCTGTGTCTCCTTTGGCAGTTGGAATGGTACTGCGTAGTACCTCTGATGGGAGAACAGAGAAAATAGACTGAGACAGATGAGCGACAAGTCTATTAGCTTTATTGAAAGAAGGCTCAGTGTGTAACAGTGGAGCGGACACAATTTCTGCTGTGCTAAATGAAGGGACTGCAGAGCAGCTTTTGGACAAGGGCCCGCTTGCTGCTGTTGCAGAGGATATTCCTCAGGGGATGGAAGGGCCAAGAGAGATTGAGCACATAGCAGAGGTTGTGCCCACAACCCATAAAGGAGCATTTGGTGTGGTATACCAAACTAATGTTATCTATAGAAAAGACCTGGAACAGATCATTGACATTGAGCCTGAGAGTTTTGTGGTGGCTCCCACACCTGGCTGCGCTCTAGGAAAGCACCAGATTATTGCGTTGGATATCTCCAGCGGTGAGAAAGCCCCTTTAAAGAAGCACCACCTCTAAGGCATCCGTAAATGAGTCTTTCCACATCCCAAGGAACATTAGGGACCCCAGGAAGGTCTTGAGTGTAGAATCACAGTGCCTTTTTATGACAGATATGCTGAGAGAAATGTTAGAATGTTGGAGTGTATAGTCGGTGTATATCCTGCTGTCCTCTCCTGCGTTTGGAGAACTTGTACCATGGGGTATGCATAAATGGAGATATTACAGGCTATACTATGGCAATCTCTGAAATTTTGGAAGCATGTAATGCAATCGTTGTTATTGTGGAAAATTGTCTTACAGTGTGCTGGATTGCGTCATACAGAGGTTGTGTATGAGAGGCACTGTTGGACAGGACAGAAATCTGGGTGGAAGTGCCAGAGGGCACAAGTACATGTGATGTGTTTGGGGTCATCAATCCAAAGGTGAAATTGGATAGTGAGGATCAGGTATCAGGACAGTCGCTAGAGGAGCATCATGTGGCAGTGGAGTTGGTGGTTAGTGACGTTGCCATGGTAGACAACCACTCCACTTTGTGTGATTCTCCTCCAGACACTGTCTTGCAGAACACTGGTGAAAAGAGTTCTGATAAATGTGGCGATACTTCGGAAAATGAGGAAAAGTGCAACGCACTGGTAAATGTTTTGGTAAATGTTTTGATTACTTGGGTAACAACAAAATTAAGGGAAGACCTGATGGTCAAGGTGACATGGTTGCTCTTATTCTTAAAAAATACAGAAAGATGAATGGTATGACAGACACAGAACAGGGAATAGGTGCAGTAGAATTGGGCCCCCTACAGGTTCAGGGGTGTAATTCTGGGAAGGATTTCCAGAGGTCCAGGAACCCCCCAAGTTGCAAGAATAAAAGGTCTGAGGAGACTGGCCCAAAGCTTAACAAGGTGTCATTAAAAGAGTTTAATTCCCAAATAAAAGTGCCCATACTTATGGCTAGAAAGGTGTTTAAAATGTGACCACTTTAGAACTAAAGAGAAAAAGGTTGAGAAACCATATCCAAGTCCTTGGTAAGGACCTTAGTGTTAAAGTGTTTGAAGGTGTGGCCCCAAGGAAAATGGGCAGATGGCATTTTTGGAAGCGCACCCGTAAAAAGTCACTGGGGTGTCTTTGTAGTATCCAAGTCAGTGTAGCAGGGGGACATAGGGAAACTCACCTGATAAGACTGGGTTTGGCTCTTTTTCATGGTAACTGGCACAGAGGTGCCATTTTGAAGAGGTTTGGCTGGTGTGTTACGCCCCCTCTGGGGTCGAAACAGGGGGGAGCATATGTGGCAGAGCGTTGCCCTGCCAGGGTCTAGAAGGAAAATGTGACCCAGAATTCTCAACCAGACGGGTTGAGGGGCTCCAGGGAGCTTGTAACATGAAGAGGAAACTGGCTTTTCAGTTTCCTCCTTTCTTAGAAAGGTCCACTTTGGGACCTGGAGCCCGTGGATTTCTGAGAGATCCAGGTGGAATGAAATCCCCAGTCCTGGGTCCTGATTTTGAAAACAGCCAGCATACGGATTGGTCAGGTGTGTGCTGGGTTTTTAGTAGTAACCTGACCATAGTTCTGGGCTCCACCCCAGCAGACAGGAAGTCTGAGTACCAGGAGTCAGGAGGGCTCCACGGGGAAGCCAGTGCATCAAGAGGCTGTTAGCTGTGTGCACCAAGGTGGTCGGTGAAAACAGTCTGTATGAAACAGACAAGGGCCTGGAGGGTAAGGCCAGAGCTGCAATGCTGTACGTGAGAGCCAACTAGGCTGAATGTAGTTTTGTTGATGAAAAGGAATGCTGAAACCCCTGCGAGGGAAACCTATCTTTGTTGAACTTTCTTTTAACCACTTCAGCCCCGGAAGGTTTTACCCCCTTCCTGACCAGAGCACTTTTTACAATTTGGCACTGCGTCGCTTTAACTGTTAATTGCGCAGTCATGCAATGGTGTACCCAAACGAAATTTGCGTCCTTTTCTTCCCACAAATAGAGCTTTCTTTTGATGGTATTTGATCACCTCTGCCGTTTTTATTTTTTGCGCTATAAACGGAAAAAGACCGAAAATTTTGAAAAAAATGATATTTTCTACTTTTTGTTATAAAAAAAATCCAATAAATTCAATTTTAGTCATACATTTAGGCCAAAATGTATTCGGCCACATGTCTTTGGTAAAAAAAATGTCAATAAGCGTATATTTATTGGTTTGCGCAAAAGTTATAGCGTCTACAAACTAGGGTACATTTTCTGTAATTTACACAGCTTTTATTTTATGACTGCCTATGTCATTTCATGAGGTGCTAAAATGGCAGGGCAGTACAAAACCCCCACAAATGACCCCATTTTGGAAAGTAGACACCCCAAGGAAATTGCTGAGAGGCATGTTGAACCCATTGAATATTTTTTTTTTTTGTCCCAAGTGATTGAATAATGACAAAAAAAAAAAAAAAAATTACAAAAAGTTGTCACTAAATGATATATTTCTCACACAGGCCATGCGCATATGTGGAATTGCACCCCAAAATACATTTAGCTGCTTCTCCTGAGTACGGGGATACCACATGTGTCGGACTTTTTGGGAGCCTAGCCGCATACGGGGCCCCGAAAACCAAGCACCGCCTTCAGGATTTCAAAGGGCATAAATTTTTGATTTCACACCTCACTACCTATCACAGTTTTGAAGGCCATAAAATGCCAAGATGGCACAAAACCCCCCCAAATGACCCCATTTTGGAAAGTAGACACCCCAAGCTATTTGCTGAGAGGCATGTCGAGTCCATGGAATATTTTATTTTTTGACACAAGTTGCGGGAATGTGACAATTTTTTTTTTTTTTGCACAAAGTTGTCACTAAATGATATATTGCTCACACAGGCCATGGGCATATGTGGAATTGCACCCCAAAATACATTTAGCTGCTTCTCCTGAGTACGGGGATACCACATGTGTGGGACTTTTTGGGAGCCTAGCCGCGTACGGGGCCCCGAAAACCAAGCACCACCTTCAGGATTTCAAAGGGCATAAATTTTTGATTTCACACCTCACTACCTATCACGGTTTTGAAGGCCATAAAATGCCAAGATGGCACAAAACCCCCCCAAATGACCCCATTTTGGAAAGTAGACACCCCAAGCTATTTGCTGAGAGGCATGTTGAGTCCATGGAATATTTTATATTTTGACACAAGTTGCGGGAAAGTGACCATTTTTTTTTTTTTTTTTTTTTTTTTTTTTTTTGCACAAAGTTGTCACTAAATGATATATTGCTCAAACATGCCATGGGCAAATGTGGAATTACACCCCAAAATACATTCTGCTGCTTCTCCTGAGTACGGGGATACCACATGTGTGGGACTTTTTGGGAGCCTAACCGCGTACGAGGCCCTGAAAACCAAGCACCGCCTTCAGGATTTCTAAGGGCATAAATTTTTGATTTCACTCCTCACTACCTATCACGGTTTTGAAGGCCATAAAATGCCAAGATGGCACAAAACCCCCCCAAATGACCCCATTTTGGAAAGTAGACACCCCAAGCTATTTGCTGAGAGGCATGTTGAGTCCATGGAATATTTTATTTTTTAACACAAGTTGCGGGAATGTGACAATTTTTTTTTTTTTTGCACAAAATTGTCACTAAATGATATATTGCTCACACAGGCCATGGGCATATGTGGAATTGCACCCCAAAATACATTTAGCTGCTTCTCCTGAGTACGGGGATACCACATGTGTGGGACTTTTTGGGAGCCTAGCCGCGTACGGGGCCCCGAAAACCAAGCACCGCCTTCAGGATTTCTAAGGGCATAAATTCTTGATTTCACTCCTTACTACCTATCACAGTTTTGAAGGCCATAAAATCCCAAGATGGCACAAAACCCCCCCAAATGACCCCATTTTGGAAAGTAGACACCCCAAGCTATTTGCTGAGAGGCATGTTGAGTCCATGGAATATTTTATATTTTGACACAAGTTGCGGGAAAGTGACAATTTTTTTTTTTTTTTTTTTTTTTTTTTCACAAAGTTGTCACTAAATGATATATTGCTCAAACATGCCATGGGCATATGTGGAATTACACCCCAAAATACATTCTGCTACTTCTCCTGAGTATGGGGATACCACATGAGTGGCACTTTTTGGGAGCCTAGCTTCATACGGGCCCCAAAATCCAATCACCGCCTTCAGGATTTCTAAGAGCGTTAATTTTTGATTTTACTCCTCACTACCCATCACAGTTTTGAAGGCCATAAAATGCCAAGATAGCACAAAACCCCCCAAAATGACCCCATTTTGGAAAGTAGACACCCCAAGCTATTTGCTGAGAGGCATGGTGAGTATTTTGCAGCTCTCATTTGTTTTTTAAAATGAAGAAAGACAATAAAAACATATTTTTTTTTTCTTTTTTCAATTTTCAAAACTTTGTGACAAAAAGTGAGGTCTGCAAAATACTCACTATACCTCTCAGCAAATAGCTTGGGGTGTCTACTTTCCAAAATGGGGTCATTTGGGGGGGGTTTGTGCCACCTGGGCATTCCATGGCCTCCGAAACTGTGATAGGCAGTGAAGAGTGAAATCAAAAATTTACGCCCTTAGAAAGCCTGAAGGCGGTGCTTGGTTTTCGGGGTCCCGTGCGCGGCTAGGCTCCCAAAAAGTCTCACACATGTGGTATCCCCGTACTCAGGAGAAGCAGCAGAATGTATTTTGGGGTGTAATTTCACATATTCCCATGGCATGTTTGAGCAATATATCATTTAGTGACAACTTTGTGCAAAAAAAAAAAAAAAAAAATTGTCTTTTTCCCGCAACTTGTGTCACAATATAAAATATTCCATGGACTCAACATGCCTCTCAGCAAATAGCTTGGGGTGTCTACTTTCCAAAATGGGGTCATTTGGGGGGGTTTTGAACTGTCCTGGCATTTTATGCACAACATTTAGAAGCTTATGTCACACATCACCCACTCTTCTAAGCACTTGAAGACAAAGCCCTTTCTGACACTTGTTGTTTACATAAAAAAATAATTTTTTTTTGCAAGAAAATTACTTTGAACCCCCAAACATTATATATTTTTTTAAAGCAAATGCCCTACAGATTAAAATGGTGGGTGTTTCATTTTTTTTTTTCACACAGTATTTGCGCAGCGATTTTTCAAACGCATTTTTTGGGGAAAAAACACACTTTTTAAAATTTTAATGCACTAAAACACACTATATTGCCCAAATGTTTGATGAAATAAAAAAGATGATCTTAGGCCGAGTACATGGATACCAAACATGACATACTTTTAAATTGCGCACAAACGTGCAGTGGCGAAAAACTAAATACATTTTAAAAAGCCTTTAAAAGCCTTTACAGGTTACCACTTTAGATTTACAGAGGAGGTCTACTGCTAAAATTACTGCCCTCGATCTGACCTTCGCGGTGATACCTCACATGCATGGGGCAATTGCTGTTTACATTTGACGCCAGACCGACGCTTGCGTTCGCCTTTGCGCGAGAGCAGGGGGGGACAGGGGTGCTTTTTTTTTTTTTTTTTTTTTTTTTTTTTTTTATTAATTTTTTGATTTTTTATCTTATTTTTAAACTGTTCCTTTCATTTTTTTTTTTTTTTATCTTTTTTATTGTTATCTCAGGGAATGTAAATATCCCCTATGATAGCAATAGGTAGTGACAGGTACTCTTTTTTGAAAAAATTGGGGTCTATTAGACCCTAGATCTCTCCTCTGCCCTCAAAGTATCTGACCACACCAAGATCGGTGTGATAAAATGCTTTCCCAATTTTCCAATGGCGCTGTTTACATCCGGCGAAATCTAAGTCATGAAATGCTCGTAGCTTCCGGTTTCTTAGGCCATAGAGATGATTGGAGCCATTCTGGTCTCTGATCAGCTCTATGGTCAGCTGGCCGAATCACCGGCTGCATTCTCAGGTTCCCTGTTGGGACAGGAGAGCCAGAGAAAAACATGGAAGACGGTGGGGGGGGGGGGGAATCCCTCCCACTGCTTGTAAAAGCAGTCTAGAGGCTAATTAGCCGCTAGGATTGCTTTTACATGAAAGCCGACCGCTGGCTGAAAAGAATGATACCAAGATGATACCTAAACCTGCAGGCATCATTCTGGTATAACCACTCAAAGTCCAGCAACATACCAGTACGTTGCTGGTCCTTGTATTGTAAACTTTTTTTTCATGCAGCCTGTGGGCTGAACGAAAAAAAGATATTGATCGGTGGGTATGCCCACCATTAGAATACCTCCCTTCATCCGCCCACTTCTAATGATGGGCATACATGCACCATTTATATATGCCGAAGCATGGGGGCATCCTCCCGCAAAAGGCAGGAGCAAATTGCTCCTCCACCCACTACTGCCCCCACGCTTCGGCATATATGCTGAAGTATGGAACTGTGGTGGTGAAATCACCTCCGACAGCGCTGGAGTCACGGCTTTATATATCGTGGGAGCAAACGCTTTTGCTGTCAAGATAAATAAATCCGCGCTGCAACTGAATGGCGTACCTGCTAAGCAAATGATGGTTAACAAAAAAACAAAGTAACATTACAGTATAACAGTATACCTTACCATACCTGCAAAGCAAATACAAAAAAAACATAGTAAAAAATAAAACATTTAACGCAACCTGTGCCTACCTAAAATATATATATGCCGAAGCATGGGGGCATCCTCCCGCAAAAGGCAGGAGCAAATTGCTCCTCCACCCACTACTGCCCCCACGCTGCGGCATATATGCTGAAGTATGGAACTGTGGTGGTGAAATCACCTCCGACAGCGCTGGAGTCACGGCTTTATATATCGTGGGAGCAAACGCTGTTGCTGTCAAGATAAATAAATCCGCTCTGCAGCTGAATGGCGTAC
Source organism: Lithobates clamitans (assembly GCA_037952925.1). Lineage (NCBI taxonomy): Eukaryota > Metazoa > Chordata > Amphibia > Anura > Ranidae > Lithobates > Lithobates clamitans. Next base: position 2,049,905 of record JBBGZY010000773.1, on the reverse strand, counting down.
CTGAAAACAAAAAAGTGGTTAACAATAAAAAAGTATAAAAAAATTGCATACCTATAAAGCAAACCTGATAAAAACATAACAATAAAACATTGCAGTATAGAATACAATAGAAAAGAGCAGAACAATAGAGAGAGAATAGAGAGAGAGAACAATAAAACGACAACTATTTTTGGTTTTTTTATTTTATATTTTTTTTGTATTTTTATTTTTTTATTTTTTTTGTATTTTTTTTTTTTTTTTTTAACACTTTTTTTAGTAACTTTAACTTTTAACTGTAACTGTACCAGGTTTGGGTCTCTCAAAATGCGATGGCATCTTGGGAGACCCTGTGTTAGTGTGCCTAGTCTGTGCCGTGCTGAACCCTACGCTAATACTCCACTAGTGTATGGTAGCGTTCAAAACATTCACCAATGCATAGACCAGGATTGTCAGGACAGGAGGGACAACAATACCGGGTGTCACGCCTAAATCCGCGCTTGCTGCAGACACGACATCTTTTTTGGGGGGCTCGTTGGGTAGGGGTACTCTGGAGGACATAAGGAAAATGCCTCCCATGCAGCCGGCTTACTGCATTTGGATTGGGAAGGTGAGGTGGAGCACCATCTGGATACAGAAGGGCTCTGACGATCTCTTCCTGGAATTTAAGGAAGGATCCAGTCCGTCCTGAAGCTCTGTATAGCACATGAGCATTCAGCAAAGCCAATTGAAATAAGTAAACAGACACTTTTTTGTACCAGCGTCTGGTCTTACGGGCAACTAAGTACGGCGCCAACAACTGGTCGTTGAGGTCCACCCCTCCCATATTAAGGTTGTATTCGTGGACACAGAGGGGTTTCTCCACAACACCAGTCGCCGTAGGAATTTGGGTCGTCGTGTCTGCATGAAGGGAGGTGAGAACGAAAACATTCTTCTTATCCCTCCACTTCATAGCGAGCAAATTATTATACTGCAAGCAGGCTCTCTCCCCCAGCCTAAGACGGGACTCTACAAGCCGCTGGGGAAAGCCCCGGCGATTAGGTCGCACGGTGCCACATGCTCCAATCTGATGATCAAACAAGTGACTAAAAAGTGGCACGCTCGTATAATAATTGTCCACGTACAAGTGGTACCCCTTTCCGAATAAGGGTGACACCAAGTCCCACACTATCTTGCCAGCGCTTCCTATGTAGTCAGGGCAGTTTATCGGCTCTACGTGACTATCTTTGCCCTCGTAAACCATAAATCTACATGTATAGCCTGTGGCCCTGTCACAGAGCTTATACATCTTGACCCCGTATCTGGCACGCTTGCTGGGAAGGTACTGTTTGAAGGACAAGCGGCCAGAAAACTTAATCAGGGACTCATCAACGCAGACAACTTGATGGGGGGTAAACAAGTCTGCAAAACGTTGGTTGAAGTGGTTTACGAGGGGCCGAATTTTGTAGAGCCGATCGTATGCAGGGTCTCCACGAGGACGACAGAGTTCATTGTTGTTGAAATGCATGAACCGCAAAATCTGCTCGTATCGTGCCCTGGTCATGGAGGCAGAGAACACGGGCATATGGTGAATTGGGTCAGTGGACCAATATGACCGCAACTCACTCTTTTTGGTTATGCCCATGAGGAGGGAAAGGCCCAGAAAGATCTTAAATTCGGAGACCGTAATTGGTCTCCAATCTCTGGCAAGGGTGGACTGGGGAATAGTGGCGATGTGTTGACCAGCGTATAAATTGCTTTGGTCCACAATAGATCTATAGAGATCTTCGGTGAAAAACAGCGAATAAAAATCGAGTGGCGTAAAGTCAACTGTTTCCACCTGAATTCCGGGTTGGCCAGTGAAAGGGGGAAGTACGGGTGCTGCAGAAGTGGAAGGTTCCCAATTCGGATTGGCCAATGCAGCAGGAAGGGCACTATGGGCACGACGGGCCTGTCTTTGTCTTCTTGGTGGCAGCGGGACACTACTACTGCTTGCCAGCTTGAACTGCACTTATGGGACTCGCCACGTCACCACGTGATACTGCAGTGCTGGATGTACGACCAGGGTGTACTAGGCCGCTGGTGCTTGCCAGTTCACCAGAAGGAGTAGCGGCACTAGTACCTCTCTGCTCCCTACGAGAGCCCTGCGGTTCATGCACTTCAAGGACAGCATAAGTTCGGGGTCTGGTACGCCTGACCCTAGCAGGGACCACAACTCCGTCGTCAGAGCTATCTGTCATGGAGCCGCTGTCCTCTACAGGTTCGTATTCTGAGCCTGAACTTGACAGATGAGTGACTTCCTCTTCACTATCTGTCATACTCAGAATCCTGTAGGCCTCTTCACTAGTGTACCTTGGATTTGCCATTTTGGCCTCTAAATTTAGGGGTACACTAGTGAGACTCACAGGCAAAAAAGCTCCTGACTGTTAGCGACTATCAAAACGCTACCAAAAAACTGTTAGCGATCGCAGGGATCAGGCCTGACTCTGCGACCGCTGCAGTTGTGTGCTTAGTGTTTTGTAAGTGTCAGTTATCGATCGATACTGCACTTGGGTGGGCTGGGCTGGGCTGGGCGCAGAGGCAAAACGCAGGTGCTAGCAGGTATCTGGGCTGATCCCGCTAACACTGTGTTTCAGGGAACCCTAAACTGCTGGGGAGTATAGATCTGATCGGATCAGATATCGATCCGTTCAGATACTATAGCACTAAGGGAGGTGTATGCTGCGTGCGTGGGTTTTAGCGGTACTAGCGCTAACCTGACGCTGCCTGGGGCGACGCAGACCTTATCAGATCCTAAAAACTTAACTTCTATCACCGCCGGGCAATTAGGGGGTTAAACCTTTATAAGGTAATAAACGGCGGGTGCCCTAAAACTATAATAAACTATAATAAACTGTAATAAACTATAATAAACTACAAAAAACAAACTATCTAACCAGCGTCACCCGTAACACTTATACGGTGATCGCTGGTGAAAGGGTTAACTAGGGGGCAATCAGGGGGTTAAAACCTTTAGCAGGTAGTATATGGGGGTCCCTGTCGCTATAAAACACTGACAGCAAACCTATATACTCACCTCCCTAACTAGCGTCACCTGTGTCACTAATACAGCGATCAGAAAAACGATCGCTTAGCAACACTGGTGACGGGGGGTAATCAAGGGGTTAACTTTTATTAGGGGGGGGTTAGGGGGTACCCTGGACCTAAGGGGGGGTACCCTAGACCTAAAGGGGGCTAACCTAACTGCCCTAACACTTATAACTGACAAACTGACACCAATGCAAAAAAAAAAAAAACACTGCTATTGGTGTCAGAGTGACAGGGGGTACAGGGGGGTGATCAGGGGGTGATCGGGGGGTGACAGGGGGGTGAAAAGTGTGCCTGCGTGTTCTACTGTTAGTGTAGTGTTGGTGCACTTACTTGGATGTCTTCTCTCCTCTGCGCCGGACGAAAAGACCGCCTCGAGGAGAGATGACATCACTTCCTTTCCCTCTGTTTACATTACAGAGGGAAAGGAAGCATTTTCATTCGCCGGGAGCGATCGGGAGGGGGTGGCCATCAATGGATGGCCTCCCCCTCACCTCCCATCGCCCGCGAACGAGAGCCGACCGTCTATGGCACCGGGGGGGGGTCCGATCGGACCCCCCACCCGCGGAAGGCAGATCACGTACGGGTACGTGATTTTGCCTGTCCGTGCCACTCTGCCGCAGTATATCTGCGTTAGGCGGTCGGCAAGTGGTTAATAAAAATGGGCAAACAAAGCCCCTAAAAAGAAGAACCAGCGAGTAGCGGTGTCCTTCAAGCTCTACATTTGATGCTAATCCTTTACAATATATGCACGCACACGCATAAGTGTTTGAACTTTGGGGTACATACCCGGATGAAAGTCCTCAGTGGGACATCACTCGAGATGCAATGTCCCTCAATAACTTCAGGTGATAACTTCCAGGAGCAGAGTATTGGATCTGCAAACACTTGGGGCTACAGAGTCCTACATTCTATTTCTCCTGGACAAGTTGGGGCATATGCCCCTGGAGCACCTTTGTTCCCAAGATGGCTTCTGTTTTTATCTTACAAAGTGGTGGTTCTATCCTTTTTGGCAGAGACCATACCTAACCTACACAAGCTGGATGTACCAAGTTTCTAAAATGCCTAGCTTCAAACTGCTTCCTAGTTAATATCCTCCGGGAGGCTGTTTGTGTTTCCATCAGGCAAGTTCGGAGGAGGAAACTACAACAAAACCTTGTCATCTTGGAGTGTCAAGGTCATCCAGAAAACTTACAGTGTGGCCATGCAAGAGCCTCTAGAAGTGATAGAGGCTTATTTACCTAGGTCCATTTTTATGTCTTAAGTTCAGAGCAGCGCATGCAAAATGTCTATTGAGACATCTGCAAAGCAGCAGGCTGGTTGCCACAGAACACCTGCCTCAGGTGCTACAGGGTAAATCCAGGGGCTTGTTCATCAATGGACGTCGACGGAATGATGGTCCAGGCTTCCATGTCCATTGTAATAAAGTTTAATTATACATAACTCTTCCTGTTTAGCTTGTTATTTATATATATGTATGTTGCCATGTTGGCATCAGGAAAACAGAGAGTTGTATCAAACAGTTACTGTAATTTTCCTTTCCTGATGCCAATTCATGGCAGCATAAAAAACCCTCCCTTATTTGATCTTGTAATTATTACAGAGAATGGGGGAGGTTGTACTAGCTTTTTTTTAATAGATTTAAACAGGTCCTGTGGGCGGATATAGGGGTGGAGCTATATCACATGTATGCTGCCATGGATATGAATCAAGAAAGGAAAATGACAGAGTATTTAATATAATTTTACATTTTTATTGTAAATCCCGTAGGATTGTTAGGGGGGTTAATGCCAGCACAGATTTAGACATTTATACAGTATGTACTAGTTTATGTAAACCTACATTTGATATTTTTTTTTAATGACTACATAATAGGAATAAATTGTGTTTATTAAATAATTGCCTAGAGTTTCATTTAATGCTTATGAATATTGATTAGATCTGGAAGTTTTTGTTTTTTTTAATTTCTATTTGCATGTGACAGTTTCCTCAAATGGTGCCCTCTGCAGTACAACCTACATGCATACCTCCCACCAAGCAGTCTGAATAATCTGTTTATGCAGTGTCAGATAAGAATTGTTTATCTGCATAGTCCTTGGCTGGTAGAAAAGAAATGCAGAACACTAGGCTGTATTCACACCTGAGCGTTTCAAAGTCGCAATTTTGCCACGTTTTTTTAACACTTTTTTGCTGAGTTTTTGCCGCAATTTTGTACAGGTCACCAATGTAAAAAGCAGAAAAACCCCTGTAATCTGCCCCAAAGAAGCTCACGTTCCTTTTCGAGCTTGAGGCTGCATTCACACCTGAGTGTATTCAGATCGTAAAACGCCTGAAAAACGCCCAACAAGCAAAATCCCAGTCATTTCAATGGCACCTGTTCACATCTGAGCGTTTTTGTCACCTATAGCAAAACGCCTGAAAAACGTCTTAAGCTCAAAAAAGAACATGAGCTTCTTTGGGGCAGATTACAGGCGTTTTTCTGTTTTTTACATTGGTGACCTGTGAAAAATCGCGGCAAAAAACGCGCACCTTTGAAACACTCAGGTGTGAATGCAGCCTAAGGTGTTTTTCAGGTGTTTTGCTTCAGGTGACAAAACGCTCAGATGTGAACAGGTGCCAAATTAATGGAATTTTGCTTGTTGGGCATTTTTCAGGCGTTTTACAAGCGTTTTATGAGCTGAAAATGCTCAGGTGTGAATGCATGCATTTGTTTCCAGACACATCAGCTATGTATTATGAATACATACATATGTTATACTAACAAAAGAAGTGATGATTTTGAAGGTTTTTCCTACACCTCCCCTTGTGACTTAATGGGGTTTGATGGATGACAAAGTGCCCAGCTACTTATCAGTCCTGACCCTTGTCTGGCTCCTCCTGTCTGACACTGATGTGTTTACAAGTGCAGTCTTCACATGAATCTCAGCAATAAGAATTAATGAATTGCAATAAGGATACATTTGTTTAGAGCTGATTAGATATCACCGCAATGCACTTATACCCACTTCTAGTTACAGTGCCTGACACCTGGCATGCCTCCTGTTGATATCACTGTTACTTTTATGTTAACCTAGATGTGCCTGCCAAACATGCAGAATAATAACGGATATGCCTTATTTAGCAAAGGTACTGCTAGCAAATGCAGGATGAAACAGTGTTTGATCAGCTGATCACTGCACATCACATTGAAAATTACTTTAGGTTATGATTATTAATTATCCTTCTACCTTCATGTTTTTATATTAGAACACCCTTTATTTGCCAGAGCAGTTAGGAATGTGGTAATTTGCATGTTATAATAAAGATCTCAATTGAACTCTTTCCCTGCAGGCAATTTTCAAGAAACATTCTAGCACATATAAAAAAAAGTTCACATTAACATAAAAACATAAAAGATTGCTATTTTCTCATTAAGATGAATTAAAATGCATCTACGGTCAAAATGTAAAATCATATATTCATTTCTACATTGTGTTTCAATTATTTCTAGCCTACTCCTATTGATCTGAATGATCTTGAAGTTTGCAAAGTTACTTTGTGAAGAGCCAATGCATTTACTTCCTAGAAATTTGTGATACATTAAAGTGTTACTAAACCCACAACAGTAAAATCAGTCTGTATATGCAGCATAGCATGCTTGTTATACCCACCGTGGAACGGGTTAATCCTCTGCATTGTGTAAAAAGACTGTTTTTATCCTCCTGCACTGTCTATCTGGGGAAGGCCAGCTAACACAGGCAGAGTAGCCGACCTGCACATGCTCAGTTGTGTCTTTATGCTGGAGAGCACATTTACTTGTTGATTAGAGCTAGCCAGGTCACATGATATTGACATCACATGTGGGCGTGTATGCAGGCTGAAGTGGAAATCTCCTCCTTCCTGAACTCTCAGCACTGGAGAAACTCTGCTGTTTATCATGTATCCGTGGTATATACATCATCCAAAAAGGTATAAAGTGGCAGTATTTTAATGTAAAAAGATGATTTATAAGCTGTGGGCACTTTGGGGGGGGGGGGGGGGTAGAGTAACTATTTTCATAATACTGGGTTTAGTAACACTTTAACTATGCCATGTGAGTAGACACTGCTGTGTCACACATTTCACAGAGCCTGCCTTCTGAACTACAGATGTGCTGAGAAGAGGAGTTTCAGGGGGTAGACTCACAGGAATCACTGCTTGCAGGCAGCAAGGTACCATAGGATGTGTAGTCCTTAGAAATCGGAAGTAAACAGCAGAGGAGAAGCTGCAAAGCCTGCAGGGAATCCAGAAAGTTGTGAAAAGCAATAGCCAGCAGACAGGCAGCACTCTGGAAAGAGATTTCTCTCTAAGTAAGCTTATATTGGACTGTCAAATATAACTATTGTTTGCATTGCTATTGTCCTGACAAGACCACCAAAGAAAACCTAATAAAAAGACAGAACATTTTATTTTTTAAATAAAAAATGTGATTATGGTACACAAATAAAATTGTATTTTATGGATTGTACTTTTGAGAGATATATATATATATATATATATATATATATATCCACACATACTTTACAATAATACAAAAGTATGTAAATAGAATACAACTTGCTAGTAAATCATAAAACAGTCAAATAGCCAAACTGACAGTGTTGACTGAACATTTTCCTATATTACGCTATGAAGATCTTTTACAGCATCTGACCAAAATAGGAAAAGACTTCTAAAAAATTAGATGCGAGAGAATATTTTTCAAAGTGTTGTCTGACTGCCAGTAAATGTTGTGCTTTTTATAGGGGATATCCCGAGTATGAAGCCATATGGGTCGGTATGGATAAAATCAGGTGTTTTCAAAGCAACTAACTAGAACTGGCATCATAATTTTATAATCATTATTCAAAAAAATGTAGCTGGTCAATAGGATGGTATTGAATTAAATCCAACCTCAGCAAAACGTTTTATTTAGTTTTGAATAGAATAGCTAGGCTTTAAATACCGTATTTATCGGCGTATAACACGCACCCCAATTTAGGAGGGAATTTTAAGGAAAAAAAAACTTACATTTAAACGCCCATCATTGCAGCCTTGTCAGTGCAGCCTTGTCAGTGCAGCCTTGTCAGTGCAGCCATGTCAGTGCAGCCATGTCAGTGCAGCCTTGTCAGTGCAGCCATGTCAGTGCAGCCATGTCAGTGCAGCCTTGTCAGTGCAGCCTTCCCCAGTGCAGACTTCCCCAGTGCAGCTTTACCCAGTGCAGCCTTCCCCAGTGCAGCTTTACCCAGTGCAGCCTTCCCCAGTGCAGCCTTCCCCCAGTGATCCCAGCCATTCTGGGCTTCAAAATCGCCGATCGCGATTTGAAAATGGCGCCGCCGGCGCCGAAATACACAGTGCCGGTCCTCGGCTCTTTCCGGCGGCTGTCGTTCATTTTCGGCTCCACTCGTAGTCCCGAGCGGAGCTATCCGAACCTAGCCGAGTAGGTTCGGATAGCTCCGCTCGGGACTACGAGTGGAGCCGAAAATGAACGACAGCCGCCGGAAAGAGCCGAGGACCGGCTCTGTGTATTTCGGCGCCGGCGGCGCCATTTTCAAATCGCGATCGGCGATTTTGAAAATTTGACAGGTCGGATCGCAGGGGATCGGCGTATAACACGCACCTGCGACTTTCCCCTGATTTTAAGGGGAAAAAAGTGCGTGCTATACGCCGATAAATACGGTACTCTCTATGTCCCCATCAAAGAAATTTTTTATGCACTTGCCTGTCTGACATCCAGCATTCCCTTTTGGGGACACCAATAAAAGAGATTCTGTACCTGATTCAGTGTACTATGAAATGTGTGTTTATTGTATCCCATCAGAGGATGCTACCCTACTTCCTGTTCTGTCTGTCACCCAACAAATAGACAGGAAGTGGGAAGACTGTGCCTCCCTTCCAGTTCTATCTAATATCTGTCAGGTAAAAGTTGAGAGATTTTTTCTTGCATCCTATTTTTTTTCACACCCATCAATCACATGGGAACACAGACTGTAATAAAATTTGATAGGTTCTAATTCTTCCAATTCTTCCAAATTCTATTTAAAACTCTACCAGTCACAATTTCCTTAGGAAATCTTAAGCATAGAAAAAGAAGAAAATGTGTAATGTATTACTTTTTAAAAGTTGTTTGAGTAACAATCCAAGCCATGTATCTTATCATTGGGCAGATGATGAATAGTAACACTGACCTCATCTTTAGTCATCATTTGCTTTAAGAATGATTTTTGATCATTAGCTAAGGTTGAAAGGCTCACTGTTTCCAGAAGTTCCAACTCAACATGATTTATGAAAGGTTGTCCATATAATGTCAAACAAAAAGATGTAAAATTTCTGCTAAATGTGATCTTGAGACCACCATATCTCACTTATTGGCCGGAGTGGGTCCACTTGCCACTCCACCTGTTGAGATCTAGAGGAGCTCTACTCCCCTAGGGTCACCAGGAATGCAACCCCATTGTTGGTTGCCTCCACACAGAACTCTGAGTTTCTTAGGGTTTCGGAGCAGGGCCTGGCAAGCCAGACCTGCCCCTCAGGAACCAGGGACATTTTCTTTCTTAGTCCTGAGGTCTCTCACCCTCTTCTTCCTTCTACCAGCCAAGTAAGCAACTATAGGCCAATTTCATTATTTAACAACGATCTTAAGATCATGACAAAAATTCTTTCCAACAGACTGGGGTCTTTCATAGGGTCTTATGTACACAAAGACCAAGTTGGCTTCATACCGGGGAGGCAGGGACTGGACCAGATAAGGAGGGCGGTGAACATCATATCCCTCCTTAGGTCGGGTTGGGATGGGGGCCCATCACAGGAAGGATTCCTCTTATCCTTAGACCTTCAGAAGGCCTTTGATACGGTCACCTGGCCCTATCTCTTCACTACCCTTGAAAAGTGGGGTTTTGACCCACACTTCCTCTCCTCATTAAAGGCCCTTTATTCCCTCCCCAAAGCTCAGGTTAGGCTTCAGGGATCCCTCTCTGACCCTTTTCCTATCACTAAAGGAACATGACAAGGCTGCTCCTTTTCCCCCCTCCTCTTTGCCATAGCAATAGAGACTTTAGTCATTGCTATAAGGGACCACCCAGACATTCACGGAGTCAATTGTGGCCCTTCAACACACAAATGCGCACTCTTTGCGAATGATATCCTCCTCTTCGTAACCTCCCCCCTCATTTCAACCCCTAACGTCTTACAGCTGCTAGACAATTTTGGCCAGGCCTCAGGACTTCGGGTCAACATGTTCAAATCTACCGCCCTTAATATCTCTATTCCATTACCCCTAATAGATAGACTAAAAGTACACTTCCCATTCACTTGGCGTACTACCTCTATCCCTTATCTAGGCGTCCACCTCACGGACTCTATAGACCAACTTTACAAAAACAATTACCTACCCATGTTCAGGAAACTCAAGTCAGACCTTGACCAGTGGTCGTTTTACAATCTGTCCTGGCTAGGCAGAATAAATGCTATTAAAATGACTCTCCTCCTCAAGATCCTTTATCTCTTCCGCTCCCTTCCCATATCAGTTCCCAAACTTCATATAACTAACCTCCAATTGGCAATTATTCGCTTCACTTGGGGCAAGTTAAATCACTGCCTCCCTAAACAGACACTCTTCCGACCCAGAAAGAAAGGCGGCCTAGGACTTCCTCTGGTGGTACTATCAGGTGGCTCAGTTAACCCAATTTTCTACCATTTATTCGAGAGACCCTAAACCGGACTTTGTGGGAATGGAAAAACAAGCAGTCCCTAATTACACCATAGATTTCCTTATTTGGCGGCCCCCTAAATCTAGGCCCCTATGCTCTGCCCCACACTATCCCACTCGATCGCCTCATGCGACTTCCTACATAAATTGAACTCTATAGCATCGTGGTGGCACCCCCTTGCTCATATTTTCCACAACCCTCAATTCCCCCCTGGAATGGATATTAAGGCCTTTCAATGGTGGCTGGATAAAGGTCTATATCGAATCGGGCCCTTTTTAACTCCAACGGCCCCCTTAAACTTGGATACTGCACCGCTAAACTAGAAATGCCCCCCTCCGAAAAATTCCACTTTCACCAAATATCACACTTCTTACACACTCTGTCACCCAAAGACAATATCCCCCTCGCGGTTACCCCCTTATGAGCAGTGCCCCATGGCCATGGATGTGAGGGGAGGAATTTCCCTGATATACTCAGCACTTGCTGAACCATCGGAGAAAGCGCCTTACATGCTTAGCTGGGAGCGCGACCTTGAGTTCGAGTGGGATTTGGACACTTGGAACTCTCATTTTGCTAAAGCCTTCAAAGGGATCCTCAATATATCCCTAGTTGAAGCAAACCTCAGGGTCGTCTCCCGCTGGTACCTGGTTCCGACTCGACTAGATCAATTTTTCCCACAGTCATCGCCCCTCTGTTTCAGAGGATGCTATCACCTGGGCTCCCTTCTCCATATCCTTTGGCAGTGCCCCAGGATCAGAAGCTATTGGAACAAAATCTTTGGCTTAATTCGTAAAGTTACCGGGACAGTGCTCAATCAAGTTCTAACAATAGCCCTTCTGAACCAGAGGATTCCTAATATCATGAAATATACGCAAAGGCTTATACATTTCATGTTCCTAGGAGCTAAAATAACGATAGCATGGGCCTGGAAGTCCCCCTCAGTTTCTTTTCACTTAGCCAAGCAAAAAATTTCTTGGATCATGTTCCAAGAGAAAACCTCCAGCACTATATTAGATAAAATCGAAACTTTTAAATGCATTTGGGAACCCTGGGCCCATCACATCGGCACCTCTCTATAATCCATTGCTAATCAACCTCCATGGCAACCCTCTTGTTTTACATCACTCCCTCATTGCCTAGCTATTAGTGAAGCTGCACCTGGACCCCTTCTCCCTCCTTCCTGACTGCTCCTTCTTTTCATTCTAACTTGTCCTTCCTTTCCCCTCTATTCTGTCTCCTTCCCCATGCTCCCCATTAGCCCTAACTAATGGGGATTTGGAATAAGATCATAACATTCTCACAATTTCTACTTCTTTATGCTACCTTTTAAACACAGAGCGGCTTTTATGTCAACGCTCTACAGGGTGGGCTCCTTGCTCTTTTGTTAATTATTGAAAGCGTTTCTTAATTTTAGTTCTAAAAAGTTCTAAGTTACAAGTTTCTTCACCCTGTGGGTATACAGGATTACCTTTAGCAACCTATACGGGGTTTGCCTGGTGACCCATGGCACAGATTGCTCCCATTAGGGGTGTCAGGGCATCTGGGCAAATCACGACCGGCATTTGGTGTTTAACAGTGTATACAACATATATGTGCATTCATTATGCTCTCTTTCAAACCTATATTACATTATGTTGATTGCTCATGTTTCGCTCGCTTTGTGAAAAAGTCTGTCCTTTGTCATCCCTATTTTTGATACCCTCCTTCACCCCTGCGTGGGTGTTACTTTGCCCTAATTTTACTCTTTTTTTTTTTTTAACAATAAAGCTCTTTTGAAAACAAAAATGAACAAGCTCTTTTGAAGACAAAATGAATGCCATGGAAAAAGATCAAATCCCCAAGTTTGACCGGATCTGGAAACTCTGGATCAAGCACTGTTTACCACCAACTTTCCTTCTACCATGGTAGTAATCACCCCACCGCCCCTATTAAGCATTACGCTGGCGACCAGACTGTCTCCGTAGACTCCCATTCTTTCTTCCTTTTCTCTCTCCTCTCTGGATGTGAAGCTCCCCCCACTCTGTACAATACAAGCATCATGTAAACCTAATAATAAAACCTCTTTAACAAGAAAAAAAAATGCTAACAAGTGTCTACACATTTTGAACTAAATGAGACCTACATGTATTACAATAGCTGAGGATATTAGCACTTTCATAGAGGAGAAGTTTACTTTTATGAAGAGATATAACTCAAGTTTACTTTCAACTTGTCTCTCCAGTATGAAAGCACTCAGGCTTTCACACTGGAGAGACAGGAGAGGCTCTTTACAGGCACTATGCAGGCGCTATTTTTAGCGCTATAGAGCCTGTAAAAGCACCTCAGTGTGAAAGCAGCTCTAAGTATTACTCCATTGTCCCCAGTGTCATCTCTTCAGCTACTGGGTCAACACAGGTGAGGTCTTAGACCAGTGGAGATTCAAGTGTGGCAGTGCCCAGTAACATCCCTTTCAGCAGCAAGATCAATATGGGTAAGGTCCTGTTAATCAGGTATCACATGGTAGCCACAGAGGGCTCAGGTCCTTAGAACCTAAGGCTCATGCCCAAGACTCCAATTTGTATGCAAATTCTTCCAAAAGCCTGCTCATGATTTTTGGTAAAGCGTAACGCCACTTTTGTGGAGAAAAAAACATTCCTGGGTGATATCAGTACATTGCAGGGATTTTAACAAACTTTGTTACAAATCCCTACCTTTTCTTATTCTGAAGTAATCACTATTTGTTCCTCTGTGCCCCTGTGCTAAATGAGTGTAATGTGAGTGGTTTCACAATTATCAACCAACTGCAGCAGCTGTAGGCCTCTAATAAGGAAAACTGCTGGGTCTGCATCCCTTTACATGTGATTTGCTATTAGGAGTATCTTACAGAAAAATGAAATTTTTGATGCAGGGGATGCCAAAAATATGACTTGTATCTTAGTGCAGACTTCTGGGAAAATCAGGGAGCCAATCACACAAGCAGGAAATTATGTTTCTGGGGGGCATTCTGTACACATTCTGTATACAGAACACCTCCAGGTAGCCATATTGCATTGCATTTTACAGAAAATTACAGCGGCTGCAGATTAAAAAGGAAAGGTAATTTTTAATAACATTCAATTACAATATTACTTGTGTCGCAATTGTTTATGCAAAATTTTTTTTTTTTTTTAAATTTGCTATTTTTTTTTACCCTTAAATCTAGGTCAAATCCACTAACCACATGGTAATCAATGATTGCTTAGTCAACAAACATACAAGGTCAGTCAATGGCAGATGACACATCAGTCTGGCAGATGACACATCAGAAACATCATATAAAGCCCCTGAGCAAAATGTATTTTTTCAGCGCAAGCAAGCAGTGTAGGTTTCCTAATTTTACATAGTATGTCTCTTGCAGTCCCTGTATAGCAGAGCTAGACTGAGAAAGAAGCGATACATGGAGCCAATCTATTCATGTGCTGGCAAGAAGCATGCTGATAGGAAGAGAAAGCAGTTTGACAGAAAGATGAGCTCATAGCTGTGCTGGTTATCCTTTCATTTTCCAGTCACAGGGTAGGGTGGGTCACGCATAGCTTAGGCTCAGAGAAAGTGAATGATGCTGGCCATTAGACTGAAGCAGCATCTAGCAGCAAAAAAAAGTACTGCTGGGTAAATCTCTGGACTGAAGCTGAATATTGCAGCAAAAGCTAGTTTTATCTATTATTCTTATTATTTTCAGCAACTCTGCTTTAAGTGGGCCTTAGGGAAGACATCTCTACATAGGAAACAGGGAAGAATATTATCTCAAACATATTAATAAATCCATATGAACTCTACATTAATGTCAAAAAAATTTATGAAAGCGGAGTTCCAGGCAAAAATGTTACTCCTATGAAAACAGAAGACGACGGGACTCAGAAAGCGCTGAACATCTTGCGCATGCACAGTAGGAAACACTGTCTGTTTCCCTTAGTAAGGATGCCGGAACCTGCACCCGGAGCTGATGGATGGGTCTACTTCGGGTGCCGACATCACAGGCTCACTGGACAGGTAAGTGCCCTAATATTAAAAGTCAGCAGCTACAGTATTTTTAGCTGCTGACTTTTAATTTCTTTCACCCAGGCTGGACCTCCGCTTTAAGTGCAATTCTCAACCTGCTCTTGTGATAATTTAGACAGTAACCAAAACTGCAGTGTTTATCCTCATGACACATCACAAGAAGCACCTCCATGGTTAACAGAGGACAGAACATTAAAAGTATGCAAGCTCTTGGAGGGGATAAGGGACTATATACAAGATTTTAGTAATGAAAACGGTATCATTAGCAGTAATCAGCATGGTTTCATGAAGAATCGTTTTTGTCAAACCAATCTATTAACCTTCTATGAGGAGGTGAGTTGCCATCTAGATAAAGGAAGGCCCGTAGACGTGGTGTTTCTGGATTTTGCAAAAGCATTTGACACAGTTCCCCATAAACGTTTACTATACAAATTAAGGTCCGTTGGCATGGACCATAGGGTGAGTACATGGATTGAAAAGTGGCTACAAGGGCGAGCTCAGAGGGTGGTGATAAATGGAGAGTACTCGGAATGGTCAGGGGTGGATAGTGAGGTCCCCCCAGGGTTCTGTGCTGGGACCAATTCTATTTAATTTATTCATAAACGACCTGGAGGATGGGGTAAACAGTTCAATCTTTGTATTTGCGGACGATACTTAGCTAAACAGGGCAATGTGGAGACATAGCAAAAAGATCTGAACAAATTAATGGGGTGGGCAACTACATGGCAAATGAGGTTTAATGTAGAAAATGTAAAATAATGCATTTGGGTGGCAAAAATATGACTGCAATCTATAGACTGGGGGGAGAACCTATGGGGGGATCTAGGATGGAAAAGGACCTGGGGGTCCTAGTAGATGATAGGCTCAGCAATGGCTGATTGCGCCTGATCAAGAAGTGAAGCGCTGGTCCATCCTAGGCTTGTGCCAGGTGCAGGAGCGCACTCTGCACATCACTGTAACTATGTAGCAGGAGCGCGGTCAGCGTGTACAGTCACAGACAGTGCTTACTTGTGGAGGCAGATTGTAGCAGCACACTGCGGCTACTTCCCCTGCAGCTGTGCCCACCTTCCTCCAGTAAATTGGTCCACCCCTTACCCCCCCCCCCCGACCCTGGATGGGGGATCATTCCCCATCTGTCCGGTGGATTGGATTGGATGACAGTCAGATATATATGGACAGGCGGTCTGTTTATATCCGACCACCCATAGAGGAAAGTGGGCTGTGTCCGTGTCAGCTCTGCATAAGCGGAGCGGACACAGACCTGTTAACCACCTGCTCAGTGGGGATCAATGGGGATCAGTAAAGTGAAAGAGCCCCTAGTCATAAATTCCTCTAAGGCTGGGTTCACACATATGTAAATTGGATGCGGATTTCCCCACATCCATTTCGCATGGCAGACGAGTGTGATCGCTTCTCAATGGAGCTGGTTCACACAGGTCCGGGCCGCATTCAAAAAGGGTCCTGTGCGTTTTTGGGTCCGATTAAGGTGCAAATTCAGGCAAAAATTTGGACCTGATTTACACCTGAACTGGTGAGCCTGGACGCACCAGACCCAAGGCACGAACCCGCAGCCGCACATATGTGAACCCGGCCTCACACCATCTCAGCACATGGAGAGAAGAGAGATTCAATATATATAAAGAGAACGTTGACCTCATAATATTGGGGTCCACAGTACCAGGTGAGAAGATACCCATGAGGGATGGTGAAGGGCACTGTGATGTTTCACTCACATTGGAGGAAGTAAATGGCTTATAGCAAGATATTGGGAGTTGCCCATTGATTGCACAAAGATTGCATGGTGTATGTGACTAATTTCTAGGACTACACGATTTTTCACATTTGTTTATTTTTGTGGTTACATCATTTTATGGTGCACATTTGTAAATGATTCATTTATGATATATGACACTAAAAAGAGTTGTCTGAATATTTTTTTTTATTAACTAATAATTGCACATGTCACTTTAAAGATCTATGTAGATTTATGAGAGATATTGAAAGTGCTTTGTTTTTTACATGCTTGTTTATTATACAGGTAGACTGTACTTCTTGCTTAACAATTCTGCAGAATGATTGTGTGTTATTGTCTTTCTCAGATGAGATTGAAAATGGAATGTGTGATTAAATCTGTAGCCCTTCAACAGTATTGCTAAGCAGAAGGAGATATATTGTAACATGACTATATAAATTTGAATATAAAATAAAAGCATCAAAATATAGTACAGGAATCATGTAAAATTATGAAAGCCAAATATGTTTTGTGTGAAGATGGAAGCATGTTATTTTGCCATTTGTTACCTGCATTAAGACATTTTGTACAGCTGTGATTCAATTGTGAGGCATTTTGTATGTGTTTTATTTTTTGCCAGTTAACTCAAGTTGTCACCCCAGAGAACAAGGCAAACACAGCAATTAAATATGACTTCATCCGAGACCACAGACATATGTGCAAATTAAAGTGAGTCATAAATGCAATTAGAGATTTTAAAGGTAAGTCCATTTTGCCGAAAGCAGTGCACCTCATTAAAAATACATCAATCTGAGAGTCAAAATACAACAGCAAATAAAAGCAACAAGGACATTGCATATTTCCTACATTTTAAACTCTATGTAACCACATACCATGGTAGCTTGGGTCATTATAGATCACAGGTTGAACTCTGGACTGAACAGGAAACCTTTTCAATTTACTGTCTTCATATTATGTACAACTAATAGGTCATGTGCATACCCTGGAACTTTTGAAATCAGTGGGAAGGATTAATGTTCTTCATTTTTCCTGTACTTTTCTCAGTTCTGCACTCCTCCCTGCAAGCAAGAAGTTAATTGATGAAGATGTAACTGTAGCACTGCCCCCTTGGGGATTGCTTGGATTTACCTACTCATCTGCACCACCATGACCCTGGGAACATTCCAACCCACCTGACACTCTGGGTTCAGACATCTTTGCACCACCTTAAAGTAATAAGTCAAACCACTCCATAAGTTTATATTCTATTAACGTTTACTGGATAACGCAAGGAAGATCTTATTGCACAAAGAAGGTAATAGATCAACTGAACTTCGGAACTCCTAGTTCAGCAGAATAATTCTTCAACAATAATACAAGTTTAAGACAATCTGGGAATAACAGTATATTATATACACATATGTACACTGGAGTACCACTTGAACATGACCTGAAAGGATAAATGAGAATTTAGCATTAATTCTTGCAATACTTCTAAAGGGGAAACCCAGGCCGGCTTATTCAACTCGACTTGTAATCCTAATGAGAGATCAATTAAACAAAAACGGTATGAGGGCCCTTTAAATAGTGATGACAGTAATGTCCCAGGTGCAGGCCTGATGGTCTTCGCCGGCAGTCAGAGCTCATTAACTATATTCAATAAGGTACAGCAATAAGGCAATTATATTTCCTGATATGACAGGTTTATATGTACAATGTTCAAATAGAGATGCAGTAAAGTGTTTCCACAGGGTAAAGCTGTCTGTGCACATGATGATAGCCAAGATGCCTGGGATATGTAGTCCGGGTGAATAGTCATACGGAGCAATAGCCATTCTGAGGAACTACCAATCCCACAAACCCTTTGGTTTGGCTCACAGATATGATGTTAATCAGTGACGCTGGGCGCTAGAGGGACAATACAGTACATAGAAATGACAGGGAATTGCCATGATTTACAATTGTAGTCCACATTGATACATCACTACAAGCAACCTGCTAGAGGCCTGCATGGGAATCTACTTCACAAGAATTCTTTCAGTCAGGCCCCATTCACACCTCAGCGTTTTGTAGCTTGAAGCCGGAACTCCAAAACGCTGAAGGAGAAAAAAATCCATTATTCTATATGGAGATGGTTCACATCTCCACTCCAAAACACCTGGAGCCAAATGCCTGAAGCTCAAAAAAGTTCTGAAGCTTTTTTTGTAGCTCAATTCAGGCTGATTTGGGCGTTTTTCTGCTTTTTACATTGGTAACCTTTTGAACTGTACAAAATTGCGTGACTTTCTGCCTGAAAACAATATGCTCAGGTGTGAATGCAGCCTTATGGACTACTACCTGAAAGGGTATGCCTGGACAGCCTGGGACTAGTTAGTTAAAGAAGAGCTTTGGAGTGTATTGCTGCAGCATGATAAGTAAAGCTGTTCACTGTTCGAAAGTTTGGTCTGAGGTTATTCAAAGGGGTGCATGGAGGTACATGCCGTATCTAGATGAACAGGGCCTGTAAGCAAATATGGAGGGTGAAGAGGAAGGAACAGAAGGCCACTACGAACAGCTTACTCAATAAAACTGTTTGTATAGTTGCTACGAGTAATCATGAACTGGTGGGAATGTAATAGCAGCCAGGCAGCGGAGAGAGGTACCAGGCATGGATGACAGGTTCTCTGGTAGAGAGGGGGTCGGTCCTATGGCATCCTTTCCTAGCGTTCGGTTTCCCAAAAGCAATTAGGAGCAAATCCACGGTACAGAGACCCCATGGACCTAGCTGCTGGTACAGGAGAGTAAGCAGTTAATCAAATGAATGAGGTCCATGATTAGTGCACGGCAGGACCCCATTCTGTCACTGAGTGTGAGGTGGCAGAGTAAGGCTGGACAGGTGGAGCAAGACACAAGCTCAGCGGTGTCTCCCTCTAAATGCTACATTCTGAAAGACAAGGTTTTCAGTGATATGGGGATCTGTATGTTACTACATGGCATTCCGTCTTAATGTTGATCTTCATGTGAGTGCGGCCCTACCTAGTCCCAGGCATTGGTGAGTTTGTACAAGTGAGTCACCCTCACCTGCAGGGCGAGTAGGCCCACCCACAAAAACACAGGGTGCAGAGGTTACAGGTGGCACTGATTGGAAACACTGATTGGCTCTGACAGGTGGTCCTGATTGGCACTAACAGATGGTACTGATGGACACTGACACGTGGCACTGATTGACACTGACAGGTGGCACTGATTGGCACTGACGTAATGTAACTGCAAGCAGAGAGAGACCAGCTGTCAAAATTCAGTGGTGATGTCTGGGGTGGGTGGGACCCGGGTGGGTGGGACCTGGGTGGGTGGGACCCAGCAGCAAAACATCAAACACCAGCCAATGATTGGACTGCTTGAGAAAGGGGGTGGGCCACATACACGTAGCGGCCCACCCAGACCCCATCCCATTGGCTCGTGTTTGATAGCTGCTGGGTCCCGCCCACCCCCGACATCAACGCTGAATTCTGTCTCACAGAATCTGTCTCACAGGTAGCACGGACTGCACACTCATTGGATGCAACATTTCACAGCAGTCCCACAGGCAGATCTTGGGAGACAGCCGGCAGGGGTGACTGTACAGATACAACTTGTCACCCTCTTAAGATGCCACCTGGGACCATGGACCCACTGGGTCCTATGGTAGGGCCGGCCCAGTAGGATTTGTGTGTAAAGATAAAGGAAAAGCAATCAGCCCAAAACCCCTGTTCCCCTGCCTGAGGAATCAGCATTGGTATTTACAAAACTGCCATTTTCAAGGGAACTGGTAAATTCAATGAGAAAAAATGAGAATGCTGTTAACACAATACACAATTCAGGACGTTTTCCCACCTCAAACTGTAGTGGAGAGCTTTTCACTTACAGGCGATCTATCAAATCAACAGCTTTTATCTTGCTGCGCTTGTTTTATACTTGGGACCTATGTCCAATCAAAAATGAACTCCAGCTTTCCATTTCCAGCCAGCCTGCTAATGCAACCAGCACTCAGTTTGACAGTCAGTTAGGCCAGCCATGACTTAAAGAGTAACTCCATGCAAGGCCCCTTTCACACATGCAGACCTTTTGTCCATTTTTCATCCATCCGTTGATGGATGAAAAACGGACATCAATACGTCTCTATGGAAAAATGGATGTAAATGGATGATCATCCATTTACATCAGTTTACATCCGCAAACATCTGTTTTTTAAAACAGATTAAAGCCCTATTTTTGTTGTGTTTCTGTTTGTTTTGTGACGAAAAACAGATGAAAACTGACAAACAGTCCATTTTTGCATCCGTTTCTGCGTTGGTAGTGGATGTAAAAAAAAAACTGATGAGAAACTGATGAGCAGTTGATAAGAAACTGATGAGAAACTGATGAAAAACTAATTTACCTTCATCTGTTTTTGAAAATGATGAAATGAACGGTCTGCATATGTGAAAGGAGCCTAAGATACAAGTCAGATCTTGAGCATCCCCTGCGACAAAAATATAATTTTTGGTGAGATACTCCTAAAGGGAAATCACGTCTAAAGGGATACAGACCCTGCCACTTTCCTCATTATGCCGCTGCAGGTGCAGTAACTGACTGATAATTATAAAATCACTCCCATACAGATTCACTTTCCACATGAACACAGACAAACAAAAAGCTATTTCTTCAGAATAACAAAAGGTAGGAATCTGCAACAAAATTTGTTCCCTGCAATGTACATAGATCACCCAGAGAGGATGATATTACACCAAAGCCCCCTAAAGGGGCTCCTAAAAAATTGTAATAAATATTAAAAAATAAAAAAATAAAATGATAAAAACATAATTTAAAAAAACAAACCAAAAAGAACTGATCACGTCCACTGCCATACTGACACTGTCCACTGCATTACTAACAATGCCCATTGCCATACTAATGCTGAGTACAGACGATCGGAATTTCCTACAACAAATGTTCGATGTGAGCTTGTTGACGGAAATTCTGACCGAGGAAGGCAACGCTGGATACACTGGTGAAATTGGCGAAGCCTTTGTACCCCAGGGCAGGCTTCAATTGTTTGACAGGCAACATTTTTAGCCTGAGGATTCCATTTAATAGGGAGCACAATACGGTCCAGGACTCCGAGATCGTGAGTAGCAGCAGATGACATGTATGTCCTGATGCTGTTGTCTTACAACAGCCTGCGTCTTTAGTCAGACCAGACTGAACCTAGGCCATCACTCTCTTGTCTTCCTTCCGCGCTTGCTTCCGGGCTGTGGCTCTGGTGTTGGAGTTGTGGCAGGAGGTGGAGGAGGTGGAGGAGGAGGAGGAGGATGGTCCAACTCACACAGGTGGGTTTTGCTTGTGAGTTCGCCCATCAACCCCTTGTTTAGGGCCAGGTAGATCACTTCCTCACAAAAGAGGCATTGGCCCACCTCCATTTCCTGCATTTTGCTGGTTACCATGCAGGCATAGGCCTCTTGAAGATTGGGGGTGGTTCTGAGGGTCGCAGTAGCCTCCCGAATCAAAGAAAGTGCTGACTCCTGCAGGTTCCTCCCCTTCCTGGTACTTTTTGTTGGAAGGCGGAGGGGAGGAACCTGGAATTCGGTCAGGCTACTGGGCCCGGCCACCTCCTGGCTGCCACTTTCCCCCGTCACCTCCTGGCTGCCACTTTCCCACGCCACCTCCTGGCTGCCACTTTCCACAGCCTCCTCCTAGCTGAGGCTTTCCTGTGTATGAAAATGGGACATATTTTTAGTTTATTGTTCATCAATCAAACACAATTTTGATAAATATGTTAAACAATGCTATACCTGACTCAAGCTGGGCTCCTCCGCATCTTCTTCCTGGGTGGAAGGCCCAGGTTGGACTTTTGAAGCCTCATCTGAGGTGGAAGGAAGAGTGGAAGGAAGTGTGGAAGGAAGGGTTAAGAGTGATGGCCTGATTTCACTCAGGTCTGAAAGAAAGTCTGTCGTAGTACCAGAGCCTGGGGACATAAACGTCACCTGCTGCTGCATCTGATCTCATGGAATCCTGGACCTTCTTTCACTCCCTATTATATGTGCTCCTCAGGCCACCAATTTTGGCCTTCAAATAGTTGATGTTTGCTGTGGGGATCTGTGCCTTCACCAATTCCAACAATTGATCCAGCGCTGCCTGCCTCTTTCTTTTATTAGGATAAAAGGGGTGTTTTACCTGCCACAGACAGGGCAGCTCTCTGTACATATCAATGAATTGAGGGAGGAAGTCGTGATCATTGAATCGATCCATTTTATCTGCAAGACACAACACAAGACAAACCCTAATGTCAGGATAAACTCTCCTAATCTTGTCCCAATATAGGCCTCAATTTATAAGCAGTATAGACCACTGATGCTCCAAGTTCAAATTGTACCTTCATTATCACAATTGGCGCTTACGCTACTCCGTCCTCCGCTCACAGATCATACGTACGACGCACGCATGTTACACTTTATATACACTGCGCATGCGTGAAACTCCGCCCGCCCCTGACCTTCTTTCTAGTATATTCCCTGCCCCTTCTCTTTTGGTGCAGTGGGAGAGCACATGGCGTACAAAGAGCAAGTGCATGCAGAGGAGAGCAGCAACGAGGAGGATGACGAAAGCCCGGAGCCACAAACGTCCCGATCCAGGAGATTTAAGGCCTCAAATATGTCCTTTGTAGAAATGGTTGAGATGGTGGATGTGTTGAAGAGGGCCGACTATGATGGGAAGCATGGACCTTACCCAAACCCAAATGTGAGAAAGGCCAAGATCATGACTAAAGTTGTGAAAAGTCTGCATAAGAAATTTGGGGTACGGTGATCCAAGGATCAACAGAGGAAATGATGGTCAGACCTCAAATTGAGGGAGCAGGATCAGTACAGAAGAATCAAGAGAGTGCTACAAAAAAGTAAGTATTTTGTTGTGTGTTCCTATTATTATTATTACGTTTGTGCTGCTCCATGTGCTTTTCTTTACTGTTGTACAGTTTAAAATGGCAAGTTTCAGGTTAGTGGGCACAGTAATCGTTCGTAGTAAACATCGTTTGTTCGCTCACTAATACGATGTTTTTGGCAGATGCAGGTTAACTACATTTGTTCATACCAATTTGTATTGAAAGAAGTTTAGTACATTATTGTCTAGATGAGTTTGCAACTAGAATGAAATGCAAACCTGATTCAGTGTAAAGAGAGGACACTCAGCAGCTGTTTACACATCTGGACGCAGAAGCACTAGTGTGGGACACCAGAACAAACTTTTTAGGGTGTCCCACACAGGTGCTCTAGTGGATACTAGGGATCTCTACATGTGTGAGACTTGCACAAAACAGGTAATTATTCCAGCTTTCGAAAGGCAAAAAAAATAATGTTTTCAGCTTGGAACTCAAATATCTGTGTGCTATGTATACCTATTTTTTAATTCACACAGGGGAGAAAAGACTCAGGATGTCTGAGGTCACCAGGGACACCCAACCTCCTAAAGAAGGGAAACTCACAACACCACAACCTCATAATGTGGAGGAAGGAGAGTGTTATGAAGTGGGCGAAATAGTGACCACAACAGGTGAGTGTCTGAGACCACAGCTTCAGGTAATAGATGTATGCCTGCATATTTATAATACATGGTGTGTTTTTTTTATTTTAGGTGATGTGGATGTTGTGGAAGAAGAATCTCATTTCACAAGTGCAAGTGCACACATCCTCATCAGGGAGATCATGGTGTGCAAACGTGATTTGCAGAAGATCAAGGAAGACATCAATGATGTGGAAAAAATACTCAAAAACATCATTGATGTTTTGGGCAGAATATAAAATACCCCAAAATTATTCAAGTTTGTTTGTATTTTTCTGATTTTCACAAATTGTTTAAATTTTTTAGAAAGCCAAATTTTGAAGATGCACACAGTGTGTGAACATGTGCTATCTGTCATCACGGGATATCAAGGTACGCATTTTGTGGGTGCAACCCCTTCCTCACACCTAAAGTAGACGAGAGGAAGAGGTTGCACCCCCAAAACACGTCCATTGATCCCCCATGGTGGGAGCTAGCACATGTTGACATCAGGCATGGGATCAGGGGGGAAATCCACATTTTGACTCCCAATTTGTGTGCATCTTCAAAAATTGGCTTTTACATGGGTGACATAACCCCATCTGATGAAGGCAATATCAACACAGTTTGGACATACTAATGTATGATATTGCCTTCACTTTGTCAAAGTTGAACTTTGTAAGTTCCTGAGTTGTGTATGTTTATGGTTTTAAATATGTCTGTTTAACCAAAAAAAGGCTATTTGTACTGTCAAACCTAAAAATGTTATACAACAAATATGTTGGTTTGTTCAAAAACCCTTTTCTAATGCACATGTGAATGTGCTTTGATAAAATGTTTTCTGCTCAACAAAGTGTGGCTTCTTTCAATACTCAATACCAGTTTTTGTAGTAATTTGGTGTTTACAGTGACAATGGGGGTTATTTACTAAAGACAAATCCACTTTGCACTACAAGTGCACTTTCAGTGCTGTTTCAGTGCACTTTCAAGTGCACTTGTAGTGCAAATTTGACCCAATCAGGCCAGTTTGGGGACTCAAAACAATTAATCCATGGTGCTGAAAAGGATGTGTTTTTTTATCATCAATGCATTACGTACATTAACAACAAAAACATTGTGTGTGTGTAGCAGACCCACAACATAATAGTTAGCTGAAGAAGAGATTGTCACCTTATGTATCAACTAAATTACGTTTGCACTATTTAAGAAAATGGCCAAAAAGAAAACCCCATTGGAGAACCTAGGAGACATCTAAAAGAAACACAAGCAGTAAATTAAATGAAATATTATTTCATTTTAACAAAAAAATAAAAATGTTTACTAAACATTTGCTGGCATATCAATGCTCCCCCTACCCGCAAAGTATTCCGTATATTTTTGATGGACCTCACGGGCACTTTGGGGGGCTAGCCAGGACGGCCAGCTTCAAGCGCCGTCAGGGTTGTTGTCTGTTCTGGAAATCCGGCCACAGGCCCAACTGAGGCCACATAGTTTGTACTTTAAACAGTACCATTTGAAAGTAGTCAGGCAGGACCTTTCAATACATGCTTTGGTGAATTCATCTATAAATCTGACCACAAAAGAGGAAGGTATAGTGTGTATGGGTTTGGCAAAGTCAGCAGATAGAGTATTGGTATCGGTTGACTTAGCGGCTGGGAGGGGGTTCCAAATGAGTTTTGGCCCCCCAAAAAAGCCTCTTGCACTCTGCCTGAATTTAAGGACAAAAATTACATTTGTACACATTTTAGGGGGTGTTTAGGGTAAAGCACTACAATGGAGCTGACAAAATACATTGTTAAGTGACTAGGCTAGATGTGTATGGGCCCAGGATAGCATGCTGGGGAGGTTCGTGAAGGCAAATATGCATGAAGGACAAAAAAGGAGCTTTCAAAAATTCAAGCATGCATGAGGATAAAGGGGACATTCACAGCATATTACAATCATGGCAATTATGGAATGATGAAAGAAATACAATACATTAGCAAACATTAAATACAAAGAATGTTATTTTAAAGGCGAAAACGTACCTTAATATAGACCTGTATGATGGTAGAACAGGTCTCTGGAATAATGATCCCCAGAGCCTGGGGGGAGATGCCTGTCGAGAACTTGATGTCCTGCAGACTTCTCCCCGTCACCAAGTACCGCAAGGTGGCGACGAGCCTCTGCTCGGGAGTGATGGCTTGCCGCATGCAGGTGTCCTGCTTCGTAATATAAGGGGACAGCAAAGCCAACAAACGGTGAAAAACGGGGTTCGTCATCCAGGGATAATTCCTGAAATCATCAGGATTATTCTCCTGGATCTCCCGCCACAAAGGCATATGAGAGAATTGGTCACGCTGGAGCAACCAATTCTTCGTCCATGAACTCCTCCCCACCCTGTTCATGGACTGGACTTGGATCAAAGTAAGAACCCCAACACCAAGCTCCCACATAGCACGAACTCTATAACGAGTACGTAACCGCAACATGGCTTCAAAACGGTCAGCTGGTCAGAACGAACTAACAGAACGCACTGAAAATCAGAAAGAACCTGAGAAGAACGAGCTGAAAATCAGAAACGAGTGGACAAGAACGCACTGCAAATCAAATACGTACTAGACATAGCACGCACTGAAAACCAGATGCAAACTTACTACACGCACTGAAAACCAGATACGAACCCACAAGCACAAACTGAAGAGCAGTAACGATCGGAAAAGCACGAGGCTAAAAAGCGCGAATCGTCTCACCAAACTTCTACTAACACGATATTAGCAGAAGGAGCCCAAAGGGTGGCGCACTGGCTATTAAACTTCCTTTTTCTAGTCCCGTCGTACGTGTTGTACGTTAGCGCGTTCTAGCCGATCGGAATTTCCGAAAACATTTGTGTGACCGTGTGTATGCAAGACAATTTTCAGCCAACATCCGTCAGAAATAAATCCACGGTTTGGTTGTCGGAAATTCCGATCATCTGTACGCGGCATAACACATTTCACTGCTCCACTGACTGATATCATTTACAGTCCTACTGAAATTATTGATGGAACTACTAGGGTCGCAAATGTCGCACTTGTGACCGGGCCCTGGTGTTCCTTCACTGTGGGGGAGCCCCAAGACAGCAGAAAGGGGGCCCCCTGCAGAAGAGGAGAAAAAAGTTTGCTGCAGGGCTGTACTAAAGGGCCCCTGCAACCAAAGTAAAGGGCCCCGGGTTAGGAGGGAAGGGCCCCGGCTGGGGGTCAGGGGGCCAGGTTTCTTGCCCTGAAAGTTCTAGTGATGTCTCTGGTTCCTAGGTATGTATATGTGAATGTAAACAGCTAAAAATGTTGAAATGTAATTTCCATAGTGTATGCAAAGCATACAGATTGAATAATAAGACATAACTAGACAAAAAAACAACGCTGTTTTTTCATCAAAAGGAGTCAATTTAACATCTGCAACAAATCTATAAAGCCCTGAGCTTTATGAAAGGTCCACATAACGCAGATTTCAACATACTGTATTATGGATGCACAGACCACAGCCCATATAAAACATATGTAGCACTAACTCTCGGTGGAGCTGCTGGTTTAAAGCGGGCTGTTACCTTCACTCTCTATACCTCTGTTTCACTGGCACCGGGTCTAGGGTCCCGTTGAGTTTACCTCTGGACGATATAAGCACTTGACGATATAAACACAATTGAGTATATTTTTCAATGCTTTAATAAAGGAAGTAGCAGGAAAGAGGCAGAAGGAAAGTTGCAGGGAAGCTCAAATACCTTCCTTAGTATCCTTTAGAACATTCTTTGGAATTGAACACTTGTAGTTGAATGCACTCCCCTTGTGGGATTCAATGTTTGCCCGCCTGGATAGGCCTCTCTCACTTGCCTATCAGCCAGTACGCAGCACGAACAAAAGTCTCTGCCACAGACTTGTTTGGAATAAAACCCGTACGATCCTCTGCCACAGGATGTATTGGTTTGCGATGAATGTCAGACACAGTACTTGAACCTTTAAGCCAACCCGGCAGTACTATGCAGTAAGATTACTTCAGGATACGTCCTCCAACCGAGTCATCGGGCCCCTCTCCAGACCAGCACTACGCATGATCCTTCCATGACGGGTCCTCCCCTGGGATCTCCTCAGTTGTCCAGCTTCTTCACTCAGAATAGACAGCTCAGGACCTTTCCTCTGCTGCTGTGGTAGGCCCCAGACAGGCTTTTGGGCCCACCCACACGCCGCAGCGACGTGGGCCTCCGGAACGGAGGACCACGAGGTGGTACTCTTAACGCATACCTGTCGGCCAGGAGGGCCAGCAGGTGGCTGAAAACGAACCCCTAAACATGGCGTCTGTCCCATAAATACCCTCTCCCAGAATGCAACTTGGAGAACCACCTCCACCGAGTTGTCTCCGGGACAGAGGAGCACTCATACGCTTCAACACGTTGCCTTTCCAACACCAGCCAATGGTGAAAACGACACCCACCGGCACAATGTGGAACTACACGCAACTCAGCCAAGCTGGAACAGAGGCAAATCTAACTTCACCTAACAAGTAACCCACAAGATTTACCTATCAGCGGTAGATTATAAATCTACCAGTGCTACACATAGAAACATAGAAAAGTGAGGGCAGAAAAAAAAAGACCAATTGGTCCATCGGGTCTGCCCTTTTTATATATACAGTGCCTTGAATAAGTATTCATACCCCTTGAAATTTTCCACATTTTCTCATGTTACTACCAAATACATAAATGTATTTTATTGGGATTTTATGTGATAGACCAACACAAAGTGGAACGTAATTGTGAAATGATTGAAATGATTAATGGTTTTCAAAATGTTTTAAAATAAATATGTGAAAAGTGTGACGTGCATTTGTATTCAGCCCCCTTTACTCTGATACCTCTAGCTAAAATCTAGTGGAACCAATTGCCTTTAGAAGTCGCCTAATTGGTATATAGAGTCCACCTGTGTGTAATTTAATCTCAGTATAAATACAGCTGTTCTGTGAAGCCCTCAGAGGTTTGTTAGAGAACCTTTGTGAATAAAACAGCATCATGAAGGCCAAGGAACACACCAGACAGGTCAGGGATAAAGTTGGGGAGAAGTTTAAAGCAGGGTTAGGTTATAAAAAATATCCCAAGCTTTGAACATCTCACGGAGTACTGTTCAATCTATCATCTGAAAATGGAAAGAGTATGGCACAACTGCAAACCTACCATTACATGGCCGTCCACCTAAACTGACAGGCCTGGCAAGGAGAGCATTCATCAGAGAAGCAGCCAAGAGGTCCATGGTAACTCTGGAGTAGCTGCAGAGATCCACAGCTCAGGTGGGAGAATCTGTTCATAAGACAACTATTAGTCGTGCACTCCACACATCTGGCCTTTATGGAAGAGTGGCAAGAAGAAAGCCATTGTTGAAAGAAAGCCATAAGAAGTCCTGTTTGCAGTTTGTGAGAAGCCATGTGGGGGACACAGCAAACATGTGGAAGAAGGTACTCTGATTAGATGAGACCAAAATTTTACTTCTTGTCCTAAAAGCAAAACGCTATGTGTGGCGGAAAACTAACACTGCACATCACCCTGAACACACCATCCCCACCGTGAAACATGGTGGTGGCAGCATCATGTAGTGAGGATTCTTTTCTTCAGCAGGGGCAGGGAAGCTGGTCTGAGTCCGGTGGACAATCCGATCGTGTGTGGGCTTCATCGGACCTTCATCGGACTTTTCCAGTCGAAAATCTGATGGACTTTAGATTTGAAACATGCTTCAAATCTTTACGTCGTAACTCCGCTGGACCCAGAAATCCGCTCGTCTGTATGCTAGTCCGACGGACAAAAACCGACGCTAGGGCAGCTATTGGCTACTGGCTATCAAATTCCTTATTTTAGTCTGGTGTACATCATCACATACAAATCCGTCGGACTTTGGTGTGATCGTGTGTATGCAAGTCCGTTCGTTAAAAAGTCCATCGGAAGGCTGTCAAAAGTCCGATGAAAGTCCGTCGGAAAGTCCGTCAGACCAGTCCGGTCGAAAAGTCCGCCCGTGTGTACGCGGCTTTAGAGTCTGCAAAAGACTTGAGACTGGGGTGGAGGTTCACCTTCCAGCAGGACAACGACCCTAAAAATAAAGCCAGAGCTCCAATGAAATTTTAGATCAAAGCATATTCATGTGTTAGAATGGCCCAGTCAAAGTTCAGACCTAAATCCAATTGAGAATCTGTGGCAAGACTTGAAAATTGCTGTTCACAGACGCTCTCCATCCAATTTGACAGAGCTTGTGCTTTTATGCAAAGAAGAATTGGCAAAAATGTCACTCTCTAGATGTGCAAAGCTGATAGAGACATACCCAAAAAGACTTGCAGCTGTAATTGCTGTAAAAAGGTGGTTCTACAAAGTATTGACTCAGAGGGGCAGAGTACAAATGCACGCCACACTTTTCAGATATTTATTTGTAAAAGTAGTTGGAAAACCATTTATCATTTTCTTTCCACCTCACAATTACAGTCAGGTCCAAAAATATAGGGACATCAACACAATTCCAATCTTTTTGGCTCTATACACCACCACAATGGATTTGAAATGAAACGAACAAGATGTGCTTTAACTGCAGACTTTCAGCTTTAATTTGAGGATATTTACATCCAAAGCAGGTGAACGGTGTAGGAATTACAACAGTTTGTATATGTGCCTCCCACTTTTTAAGGGACCAAAAGTAATGGGACAGATTAACAATCATCCATCAAACTCTTACTTTTTAATACTTGGTTGCAAATCCTTTGCAGTCAATTACAGCCTGAAGTCTGGAACGCATAGACATCACCAGATGCTGGGTTTCATCCCTGGTGATGCTCTGACAGGCCTCTACTGCAACTGTCTTCAGTTCCTGCTTGTTCTTGGGGCATTTTCCCTTCAGTTTTGTCTTCAGCAAGTGAAATGCATGCTCAATCGGATGCAGGTCAGGTGATTGACTTGGCCATTGCATAACATTCCTCTTCTTTCCCTTAAAAAACTCTTTGGTTGCTTTCGCAGTATGCTTCAGTTCATTGTCCACCTGCGCTGTGAAGCGGCATCCTATGAGTTCTAAAGCATTTTGCTGAATATGAGCAGATAATATTGCCCGAAACACTTCAGAATTCATCCTGCTGCTTTTGTCAGCAGTCACATCATCAATAAATACAAGAGAACCAGTTCCATTGGCAGCCATACATGCCCACGCCATGACACTACCACCACCATGCTTCACTGATGAGGTGGTATGCTTTGGATCATGAGCAGTTTCTTTCCTTCTCCATACTCTTCTCTTCCCATCACTCTGGTACAAGTTGACCTTGGTCTCATCTGTCCATAGGATGTTGTTCCAGAACTGTGAAGGCGTTTTTTAGATGTTGTTTGGTAAACTCTAATCTAGCCTTCCTGTTTTTAAGGCTCACCAATGGTTTACATCTTGTGTGGAAACCCTCTGTATTCACTCTGGTGAAGTCTTCTCTTGATTGTTGACTTTGACACACATACACCTACCTCCTGGAGAGTGTTCTTGATCTAGCCAACTGTTGTGAAGTGTGTTTTCTTCACCAAGGAAAGAATTCTTTGGTCATTCACCTAAGTTGTTTTCTGTAGTCTTCTGGGTCTTTTGGTGTTGCTGACCTCACCGGTGCGTTCTTTCTTTTTAAGTATGTTCCTAGCAGTTGATTTGGCCACACCTAAAGTTTTTGCTATCTCTCTGATGAGTTTGTTTTGTTTTTTCAGCCTAATGATGGCTTGCTTCACTGATAGTGACAGCTCTTTGGATCTCATATTGAGAGTTGAAAGCAACAGATTCCAAATGCAAATAGCACACTTGAAATTAACTCTGGACCTTTTATCTGCTCCTTATAAATGGGATAATGAGGAAATAACACACACCTGGCCATGGAACAGCTGAGCAGCCAATTGTCCAATTACTTTTGGTCCCTTAAAAAGTGTGAGGCACATATACAAACTGTTGTAATTCCTACACCGTTCATCTGATTTGAATGTAAATACACTAAAATTAAAGCTGAAAATCTGCAGTTAAAGCACATCTTGTTCGTTTCATTTCAAATCCATTGTGGTGGTGTATAGAGCCAAAAAGATTAGATATGTGTAGATATCCCAATATTTATGGACCTGACTGTATGTGCCAATTTGTGTTGGTTTATCAAATAAAAACCCAATAAATTATATTTGCGTTTTTGGGTGTAACATGACAAAATGTGGAACATTTTAAGGGGTATGAATACTTTTTCAAGGCAATGTATATACTACACTGTTGACACTATATACTCTTCATTGTATTATATATACTACAGTGACTGCACTATATACTCTGAATTGTATTATATATACTACATGGACTGCACTATATACTCTGAACCGTAATATATATACTACGTTATATACACTGAACTGTATTATATCTACTACACTGACTGCACTATATACTCTGAACAGTATTATATATAATATACGGACTGCACTATATACTCTGAACTGTATTATATATACTATACAGACTGCACTATATACTCTGAACTGTATTATATATACTACACTAACTGCACTATATACTCTGAACTGTATTACATATACTACACTGACTAACTGCACACTACATTAACTACCTGCCTAATCTCCATTCATTCATTATATCCACTTAAGCCCCGGACCATTTGGCTGGCCAAAGACTGGAACACTTTTTTTCAGCACTGTGTCAATTTAACTGACAATTGCGCGGTCGTGCGACCTTGCACCCAAACAAATTTGCCGTCCATTTTTTCCCACAAATAGAGCTTTCTTTTGGTGGTATTTGATCGCCTCTGCGGATTTTATTTTTTGCTTTATAAACAAAAAAAGAGCTACAATTTTGAAAAAAAAACGCAATATTTTTTACTTTTTGCTATAATAAATATCCCCAAAAAATATATAAAAAACATTTTTTTCCTCAGTTTAGACCGATACGTATTCTTCTACATATTTTTAGTTTTAAAAAAATCGCAATAAGCGTATATTGATTGGTTTGCGCAAAAGTTATAGCGTCTACAAAATAGGGGATAGTTTTATGGCTTTTTTATTATTAATTTTATTTTTACTAGTAATGGCGGCGATCTGCTATTTTTATTGGGACTGCGACATTATGGCGGACATGTCGGACAATTTTGACACATTTTTGGGACCATTTGAATTTTTACAGCGATCAATGCTATAAAATTGCATTGATTACTGTAAAAATGTCACTGGCAGTGAAGGGGTTAACCACTAGGGGGCAGTAAAGGGGTTAAGTGTATCCTAGTATGTGTTGTAACTGAAGGGGGGAGGGGACAGTGCAGGGGACATGACAGATCGTTTGTTCATACTCTGTATGAACAGACGATCTGTCTGTTCTCCCCTCAGAGAACCAGAATTATGTGTTTACACACACAAATCCTGGTTCTCGGTGTGCCCCGAGCGATCGTGGAAGCCCGGCGGTGGTCGTGACCGCCAGGCACTTGTATCAGATCCGGTGAGCAGGCGGTGCGCACGCTCCCCCTGGTGGCCGTCTATGGTACCGATGTACCATGGCAGCGATTCGTGCAGCCAAGCCATGTTACCACAGTACAACTGCGGCGGCTGGTAGGAATGTGAATATACGGCCACAGTGTAAGCGTCAGCCTTAAATAGTGTGGTGCGTGGACTTAGCCCCTGAGCCATGATTGGCCAAAGGCACCCTGATGCTGAAATATTTACCAGCCCCTTCTTCCAGTCTCCATCCTGAAATATCCTTCACAGCAGTTGGCAGGAGAGGAGGGAAGCCCAGGCACACCCGCCACACCCTGTGCGCACACCTAAGACTATGGTGAATTTCTCCAGGTTGACAGTTTACATACATTTGCCGGTCTCATTCTGTGTATATACAATACAGCAAACAGATAGATCCCCATTCTGTCATTGAAGTAGAGAGAGATCTGCTGTTTTTAGTGATCAGGAACAGCGATCTCTCTATACTCCCTGTCAGTCCACTCCCCCACAGTTAGAAACACCTCCCTAGGGAACACCTAACCCCTTGATCGCCCCCTAGTGTTAACCCCTTCCCTGCCAGTGACATTTATACAGTAATCAGTGGCTATTTATAGCATTGATCGCTGTATAAATGTCAATGGTCCCAAAGTGTCAAAAGGGTCCAATCAGTCTGCCACAATGTCGCAGTCCCACTAAAAATCTCAGATCACTGCCATTACTAGTAAAAAAAATAATAATAAAAATGCCATGTACCGTATTTATCGGCGTATAATACACACTTTTTCCCCCTGAAAACAGAGAACAAACAGTGCCTGTGTAATACTCCGATATTATGTTTTAATATCAATAGCTCATTTTTTCTGGCTGCTCTCCTCCTCCCACTCCTCCTCCTCCTAGCTTTAGCTTTAGATTGGAGGAGGAGAGTGGTCACATGACCATCTATGTAACGTCAGAGAGAGCAGTCATGTGACCAGGTCAGTGGAAAAAAACTGAGCTATTGATGTATATGGAAGCTTCATTTTACAATAGGAGTGACACAGGAGGAGCAGTGTGGAAGGGGCTGGCTGTGTTTTTTTTTAACTGTAGAGAATGCTGGCAGCACTGTCCCAGGAGACTGGGGGTGTCCTGGAAGTGCAGGGGGAGGGGGGCTATGTACTGGATGGGGGGCTGTGTACTGGGGAGGGGGGCTGTATACTGGATGGGGGGCCATGTACTGGATGGGGGGCTGTATACTGGGGTAGATTGGTTGTATACTGGATGGGGGGCTGTGTACAGGATGGGGACTGTGTACTGGGGAGTGGGGCTGTATACGGGATGGGGGGCTGTATACTGGGTGGGGGCCGTGTACTGGATGGGGGGCTGTATACTGGGGAGGAGGGCCTGTATACTGGATGGGGGCTGTGTACTGGATGGGGGGTCTGTGTACTGGGGAGTGGGGCTGTATACTGGATAGGGGGCTGTATACTGAATGGGGGGCTGTGTACTGGATGGGGGCTGTATACTGGATGGGGGGGCTGTGTGCTGGGGAGGGGGGCTGTATACTGGATGGGGGCTGTGTACTGGGGAGGGGGGCTGTATACTGGATGGGGGGCTGTGTACTGGGGAGGGGGGCTGTATACTGGATGGGGGGCTGTGTACTGGATAGGGGGGCTGTATACTGGGGAGGGGTGCTGTGTACTGGATGAGGAGCTGTGTACTGGATGAGGGGCTGTGTACTGGGGAGGGGGGCTGTATACTGGAGATGGGGGCTGTGTACTGGATGGGGGGCTGCATACTAGGGAGGGGGGCTGTGTACTGTGCAAGGGGAGGGGGACTGTGTAATGTAAACAGTGCTGTGAAAAAATGTTTTCCTTAAACTTCCCTCTTAAAATTGGGGTGCGTGTTATACGCCTGTGCTTGTTATATGCCGATAAATACAGTATATATCCCCTATTTTGTAGACGATATAACTTTTGCGAAAACCAATCAATATATGCTTATTGCGATTTTTTTACCAAATATATGTAGAAGAATACATATTGGTCTAAAGTGATGAAGAAATTTGTTTGTTTTTTAATGTTGGGATATTTATTATAGCAAAAAGTAAAAAATATTGTGTTTTTTCAAAATTGTCTTTTTTTTGTTTATAGCGCAAAAAATTAAAAAGGTGGTGATCAAATACCACCAAAAGAAAGCTCTATTTGTGGCAAAAAAAGGACATAAATTTTGTTTGTGTACAACGTCACATGGCCGCGCAATTGTCAGTTAAAGCGACGCAGTGGCTTGGTCATTAAGGGGGCAAATCCTTCTGGGGCTGAAGTGGTTTAATGCTATTAGCCTAAATCTATTTTGATATTAGCTTATTGTAACCCCTGTGAGAGAAGCGTGGGAAAGCCATTTCAGTGGTGAAATAGTATCGGCTGCACTACTGGGTTTCCTGAAAGATTGGCCTAATCAGGTATCATTATTGTCACTATTAGCAGGTTATTGAATAAAAATATGAGCTGTAAGCTTCTTGTTTCAGCAATTAGCTTTACTTTCATAGAGAAATAAATTACATGCCTTTTATCATAAAATAGGAAGAGAGCACAAACAAGTGCATAGAGCATGTATAGACAATACACCCTGTTATATCATAGAATATAAGAACTATACACTATAATACCACAGCGCCACCTGCTGCATAGATAGGTATAATGTACACAGTATTGTCAGTATATTAACATCTTTGCATTACATGTAGTTTTTCTTTCAACACCCCTTCTCAACAGCATGTGCTTTGTCAAATTATATTCCGCTTCTTCTGGATATAACTTTGACGTTCCTTCAACAAAGGCTTGGTGAGTGCATCAGCAGTCATCTCCTCTGATGGGCAGTATTGAATGTCAATAACACCTTGCCCTTGATTGTCCCCCAGTGGGTGATACTTGACATGGATGTGTTTGGTTCTAGGATTGATCCTTTCTAAATGTGTACTCTTTATACATCCCTGGTTGTCTTCAAAAAGAGTTGGTTTTGACATGTCTATCCCAATGTCCACAAAAAGTGTGTGCTGCTGCAATGTACTCTGCAATGTACCTTACGCATAACTGGAAGATGAATCCACTTGTGGATTTGCGGTCTGTGCAGTCCCCAGCCCAAACAGCATCCATATATCTGATCAGTTTTGGATGTGATGTTGCTGGTAACCATAACTTAATCTGACTTGTTTCTTTGAGGTACTGCATCACTCTTTTTACTGCGTTCCACTCACGCTGATAGGGAGCTTAAACTTTCCTGCATAGTATGCCCACTGCTGCGGCTCTGTCTGGTTTTGTCAAAGTGGCAACATATAGCAGCTTACCGATTGCTCTGCGATACATATCATTGTTAGGTAGCAAGTTTTCTGCTTCATTGCTCTTTTGATAGCCTGGTTCCATAGGAGTTTTCATTTCCTTTGCATCTTGCATATGGAATTGTTCCAAGATTTCAGAGATTTTCCGAGATTGGTTGAGAAGATAACTTCCATCTTCTTCTCTATATATTTGGATTCCCAGATAGTAGCAAATGTTCCCAAGTTCTTTGATTTCAAAATTTTCTTTCAGCTTGTGAACTAGCTGATTGTAATCCCCTTCTTGTTCAAAACAAGTTATAATGTCATTGACATAGATAAGGATATAAATCCATCTGTCTTCTTGATTCTTGGAGTAGAGACAGGGGTCTGCTTTCCTTCCTGAGAATCCCTCTATTGGTAAGTACTTCATTCACATTCTCATTCCACATCTTTTGCAGATTGCTTAAGACCGTAGATGCTCTTCAGAAGTTTACACACAAGGTTGTCTCCTTGTTTAAACCCTGGTAGTTGCTCCATGTAGAGATCTTCCTTAATGGTTCCATATAGGAAAGCAGTTTTAACGTCTAGGTGTTTGACTTGCATGCCCTTCCTGGCTGCAAAGCTGACAAGCGCTCTGATGGTGGATTTATTTAACGACGGGAGCGAATGTTTCATCGTAGTCTTCACCGAATTTCTGGCCGTAACCCTTGGCAACTAGTCTGGCTTTGTATTTGTCGATGTTCCCTTCTGCATCTGACTTTACTTTGAAAGTCCACTTACTTCCTAAAGTTTTGCAATTAGGAGGGAGCTCTGTGAGTGTCCAGGTTTTATTTTCTTGAAGTGACTTTAATTCTTCTTCTTCTGCTGCCCCACTCCATTTATTGGCTTCACGTTTTGGCAGTTTTTCTATGTCTTCCCAGGATGTTGGTTCAAAGTATGCTGTGTGTTTTGACAGTGTATGACAGCTTATGGGGTGCTATCCCCTTTGTAGTCCGAGTGGATCTTCTGACTTCAGGCAGTTCAGCAGGATCTGGTGGGGAACTTGATTTAGGCAATGTGAGTTCCACCTCTTGTTCTGACTCCTGTATAGGCTTGCTATGGTCGACCTTTTCTCCTGGTTTGCTTGGCATATTCACTTCACAGCTTTCAGGGATCTGTGTTTCTGATGATGGGCTCTCATCAAAATAAACACTATGGCTTATTGTCACTCTGTCAGTCTTTGGGTGTAGGATTCTGTAACCCTTAGTTTGCTCACTGTAGCGTAATAGAATGCCCTCTATGGCTCTGTTCTCCAGCTTGGACCACTTTTTACTTGGAATATAGGCTTTACATCCAAACACTCTGATGTGCCCTATGCTAGGCTTTGATCCATGCCACATTTCTAATGGAGTACTTTTCATAGCTCTTGAGTATAATCTGTTCTGTAGGTAGGTTGCAGTCATAGCTGCTTCTCCCCAGTACTTGTGAGCTAGGTTGGCATCCGACAACATGCATCTGGCAATTTCTATAAGAGTACAATTTTTTCCTTTCTGCTACACCATTTTGGTAAGGAGTGTATGGTGTGGTTGTCTGGTGTACTATTCCTTGTCACTTAAGATATGAGGCCACCTCTTTGCTTATTTATTCTCCTCCATTGTTGGTGCGTATTGTCAAATCTTGTGATAAGCCTCTATTTATAATGTCCTGTATAGCTTCTGGACTCCTGTGTCCCAGCCGCCTGTGCCATAAGTGAATACATGTGCTGTGTAGGTCATTAGAGACTATATTGGCTTGCTGGTCTGTGGTGATGAGCTTGTATAGGTGATCATCCAGTTTTCCTTTTGCGAGGAATTGCTTATTATTGTGAATTGTGCATTCATCACCCTGTAACTTAACTGTAAGACCATTGTTTGCAAGACTTTTCACTGATAGAAGGCTGCCTTCTAGTTCTGGAACATACAGCACTTTCTTCACAAGGATACTGTGCTTGCCTCCTTGTGGTGTAATGCAGTTCAGGAAGTCCTGGCCTTTTCCTTCTGAAAGTATGCTTTTCCCATTTGCTAGGGAAACTTTGTCTTTTGCACTGTAATCAATGTTTGTGAAGAAGGTCTCATCACTAGTCATGTGGCTTGTCGCACCTGAGTCTATGCTCCAGCCGCTTGGCTTGCCGCTCTGTGTCTTTTTAAAGGTGCCACTCTATGATGTGTCTTCTGTTTCCTTTGTGATTGCTTTGACGCATTCTTTTGTGGATAACTTTAGTTTTCGTTGTTCAGCTTTCCATATAGAACAGTCCTTTTTTAAGTTACCAGTCCTTTGACATCAAAAACAGGCTCTGCTTTCTTTGTTGTGCTTTGTGCCTTTGTACATCTTAAGAGCTTTGTCATCATGGTGCATATTTTCTTTCCTTCTGTCATATTCGATTAATTTGCCTTTGACGTATTCCAGTGTCAGTTCCTGCTCGGGTCTGGTTTCTAGAGCGCTAATGAGAGCAGTATATGTCTTTGGAAGGTTGCAAAGAAGCAGGGCAACAATATGGTTATCTTTGATGTCCTCTCCGATGGCGCATAGCTGCCCTATGATTTCTAGCATAGCTTTCACATGGTTACACATTTGCTGGCCTTCTTGTAGTCTCATTGTACAACTTTCTTAGCAAAAACAGTTTGCTGTTTAGACTTGCACGCTCATGCAGCTTTTGTACAAACCTTTGGCCGTTTTCTCTGTTCTATGTGGATAAGCTGGTTATCTTCCACTAGTAAGCTTATAATTTCTTTTGCCTGTCTGTCCTTTCTATCCCAGTCCTTCGTCCCTCCCTCTGTGAGTCTGTCTGTATTCAGCACTTGCCACAAGTCATCCTTGGTGAGAAACACTTCCAGTTTAAACTAGACATGTGCATTCGTTATCGTCCCAATGCATTTTTGTCCGAATTTGGAGATTTTTGTGTTTGTTTTTCACAAAACAGTAACGAACGCGCAGAATCCGAAATCCGAAAGATCTAAAATAAAAAAATACTTTATTTTCGTATCCATTATAATTTCGTATTGTTGCGACAACAGTTCAATATAGATAGATAGAAGATTCAACATGACGGTAACAATATCGATCTGTGTCTATTGAACTTGTGGTCGAATGTGCCTAACCTAACTCTATTAGTCCAAGATTATTCAACATAGAGAGAAAAGATTCAACATTATAGAGACAATAGTAAAATAGCTGTTAGTGGTCGCTGATGGAATGGGTGGGGGAAGTAAAATGATGATGATGATGAATGTTATTGGCTTATTGTAACCAAGGAGGACCCTCCTCCATGGGGTCGAACTGCCTGGAGCCACCGTTGGATGCTGCTATCGCCAGTGTGAACCAGAACTATTCAGAGCGCAGAGCGAACAGGAAGGAAGTTATATGCTTGAATTTCGATGCAACGCAATTCCATTGGCTGTTGGGGTAGACCGTTCAACATGAACAGAAACAAACAAGTATTGTATCATTCAATACGATCAAAAATATGTATAATACTGTTCGACATGAAGATTCGACGAAGCAGCTAAAAACATGCGATTGCCACCATCGCCCATTTACGGTCAAATGCTTCGCCCATAGGCTATAGAAGAATTCTAATGTTGTTTGACTAGTAATAATAATTAATAATTATAATTATTACTAGTCAAACAACATTAGAATTCTACTATAGCTTGTGGATGGAGCATTCGACCGGAAATGTACGATCGTGGCGTCGTACAGTTTAGCTGCTTCGTCTAAT
This sequence comes from Lithobates clamitans, assembly GCA_037952925.1. Taxonomy (NCBI): domain Eukaryota; kingdom Metazoa; phylum Chordata; class Amphibia; order Anura; family Ranidae; genus Lithobates; species Lithobates clamitans. The sequence goes on along the minus strand of JBBGZY010000773.1, from coordinate 2,009,369 downwards.
CTTCTTAAAACATCTGACAGACACCATAAGCCTTCAATTGACAGATTCAACTTTAATTAATTCGGATTTTCGTACAAATGCATTTTTTAACAAAACTAAATAAATAAAAACAAATTTCGGGAGTAGCTAAATAAATTTCTTTTCGGACGAAACCAAAATTCTGAAACTTAATATTTCAATGTGCACATGTCTAGTTTAAATTTCCACAGCTGATAATTGGCATTGTTCAGCTTTGCAATTGAAAACTTCACATCTGAACCTCTTGCCATGTTTCAGTAGCTTGTATACAGTATTCACTGACTCGCTGTACTCACTGAGTATTCTTTCCATGCCTCTGGGTGCTGCTGGGTTTGCTGGGTGCCTGGGACCCATAACCTATTAGCAGGTTATTGAATAATTATGAGCTGGAAGCTTCTTGTTTCAGAAATTAGCTTTACTTTCATAGAGAAATACATTACATGCCTTTTATAACAGAATAGGAAGAGAGCACAAACAAGTGCATAGAGCATAGATAGACAATACATCCTGTTATATCATAGAATATAATAACTATACACTATAATACCACAGCGCCACCTTCTGCATAGATAGGTATAATGCATACAGTATTGCCAGTTTATTAACATCTTTACATTACATGCTGTTGTTCTTTCAACAGTCACAGCTGTGGTTATCCTTTCTAGAAGAAGCAACTGCCTTAACCAAGACTTTCTCAATTCCTTTAGGAAGAAACAAACTACATTTTCTGTGTGGTGGCACTCTTGTTATTAAAAAGTTTATGTTGTGGAGATGGGCCTTTGTGAATGTAACCAGGCTGAAGAATTGTAGAAATATGCTTTACTGAAAATGATATGGATTTTAGTAGTGACACTGCCACTGGGCAGAGCAGCAAAGATCACAAAGGACTCTAAAACTGCTTTTTAAGCTGAATGACAAATGAATGAGATCTGCACAGAACACAGATAGTGCCCGCTTCAAACATTTTGCATATTAAAATATCCTCAATAGCATCTATTTGTGGGATAAGTGAAATATGATATGATTACTTCCTTAATATTTTATGAGGTTGAAATAAATTTTTTTTTTCCAAGACTAAAGGTTTTCTACATGACTTCTCTGCTGTTTCATGTAGTGTTTCTGCCCTGGGGAGGCTGTCACCATCTTTTCTGATCTGAGATGACATTCTCCTCACCTGTATTGAGAACATCTGTGCTGTGCCTGATGCTCTTAATGCTCTAAACTTTAAAGGATTGGAGATTTTTTCTGTCAAGCATGTTACTGTTCTGACTATGTTGATAGAGGAAACCCTGACTAAAAACTCTTTGTGAAATCACATGTGAGAATATGTGCACCTAAAAGTGAACCAAAACGTTGCTCATACCAAGGTGGTTCAATGCTTTCAATGTTAGAAGCATACAATATTTTCTATATAGAAAAAGAGGAGGTGGTAAAAGTTTCAGAATGTCATCTGGGTTGACTACGTGCTTGTGTGTTTAGAGAGGTAACTATAATCAAAGTCTATACATCAGAGTCAGGACCCACTGTGAATGATGGCCAACAAGACATGACTTGTTCATGTTGTACGTTGCTTTTTTTTGCATACAAGAGCCAAAGACAGTGAAACACATACAAAAAAAACCTTTCTATACAATTACATATCTCTTCATCACACCCTAATTTGATGTTTAATTTGGTATGAGCATTTTAGGAGGTGTATGAGCACCTTAACACATGCACCTGCGTCTGGATCTATACCTTTTGATTGTAGATTGCTAATTCTTCTTTTGAATTCGAACAGCAAATACCACACATATGGGCAATAGACAACATGACAAATAATGAATAACATCAAATAAAATGCATAATTAAATCAAACATGAAATTCACTGTATTAAAAAAGAAAGCAAGAGGCGGGACATTGCTTGAAGCACACGGAAGCAACAAAATGAATTGAATAAAAATCAGCTTTTAATTGGTTCAATACATCAAAAGAATGTTTTTATATTTAATTTCTTACATTATACTATATATCAATATTTAGTTAAAATTCATTACAACCAAATATTGCACATAAATTGATACTCCAACATGAAGTTTTAAATAGTATTATACAAATAAATCGGTCACTATGATACATGATTATATGTATCGTAAATAATACTTATACAGATAGCTGGCGCATTAAAGCGTCACTTCAAAAAGATACAGGAAAGGTGAAATGGGTTGAAAGGAACGGCCATAAAGAATTCATGAATGTATACACATATCGGTGGTTGTTAGCTCTATGCATTTCGAGGCCTTATAGCCACTCATCAGGAGCAACACCGTAGTGATCATCTATAAGTAATAGCAATCATATTTAATGATCTAAAGAAATCATGTGGGTAAAAACAAAAACATGAGAGGGGACCCCCCATATATCTGCTTGACCAACACACTTACATGTACATCTGCGCAATGGTGGCACGGCCATGAAAATCCCAGACTCGCCATAAACGCCACTTCCGGGAGTTTAAGGGACGTAGTGGGGCGACAACAACCCACACAAACAGCGCCCGAGTGGGCCAGTGTATTTGAAGTGGCACAGGTCTGAACTAATTAAGGTGACCCCAATATGGGGAAATAAAAAAAGTGAAATGAAGGAGGTGAAAAATTGTGTCAAAAGGGGTATAGAGACGTGAAAGAGGGAAGTGCAAGAAGGAAAAGAAAAAAAGAGACAGAGGACAGAAAGGGAGAAGATGGGTGTGGAAAGAGGCAAAGGAGGAACATTGAAAGATGAAAAAGACCAGATGGTGGAAAGATGGTGAGGGAGAGTCTTAAATTATTAACTATTAAGCCCAATTCTATCACACTAAGAAAGTCAGCATAGTACATCTGCTAACACCAGATAAAGATACTTGAGGGGGTTCTAGTTTAGACAGTTTACACTCTTCCCTGCCCAGTTCTCAAGATATCTTTGTTTTTAAAATCAGGTTCCTTTATGTACTCAGTTTACCATCATTCATCCTCTACAGCAGGCCTTCCTAATTTCAAATATGGGAACCAAATGAAATAAAAAAAAAATAGTGTTAGTGTAACAGATGCTAACATTACTGGCTGCAGAACTCTATTTATGCAACAACATTAGCTAGTATCTGACCTTAGGCAGTGGCACCATGGCAGATGTAGTTTTAAGGAGGATCTGGACTGCAACCATGACAGGGAAGCACCTACAATGCCCAGTAGTACTTCAGGACACAAGGGCTCATATTACATAGTTACATAGTAGGTGAGGTTGAAAGAAGACACAAGTCCATCAAGTCCAACCTATGTGTGTGATTATATGTCAGTATTACATTGTATATCCCTGTAATTTGCGGTCGTTCGGGTGCTTATCTAATAGTTTTTTTAAACTATCTGTAATAGAAGTCTGGCTAACAGATGCGCACCTGCACACAAGCACGGGCACACCAGTGTGTGTTAAAAGGACTTGTATTGGCACATGCGCGGGCACGCACATGGACGTGCGCCAATCGCACGCACACTTGCACGTCTGGGCGCCAAGTAGTTTATTTAAACTACTTGGCCTTGCTGAGCCTTGCTGAGTGGTCTTTCAGCTAGTACCTGTTACCTGAATCTGATCTGTTCCAGTGTACCTGTGTTTGACCCAGCTTGTACCTGAAACTCCTCTTGAACTTCTGCCTGACTTCCTGTGACCCCGGCTTGTGTTTTGACCTTGTTCCTGCTTCATGCTCCTGTACTGCGCTGTCTGACTGTGTACCAAACCTGGCCTGTATCCTGTCTTTGATTCTGTCTCACGTTCCAGTACCTGCCCTGCTCGGCTGTTGATGACCTCCTGGCTTATGTTCTGACCACGACTCTGCCTGCTGTTCCAGCAACACGGAGTTCCAGTCCTCAGTGCCTATCCGGTGATCTGCAGCTATCGGGTTCCTGCCAAGACCCGTCCTGAGCCACCTGCTACATCGGCCCTTGTGCCACTCTGTGTCTTTCATTCCCTGTCATCTTTATCAGGGATGCTAGACAGTAGGTGCAAGAGAAGCCCTCTCTACAGCTCAGTCTCCACCAGGTACGTGACACTATCGATACTCCCAGCTGAGACCACCACCTGTGGAAGGGAATTCCACATCCTTGCCGCTCTTACAGTAAAGAACCCTGTACGTAGTTTAAGGTTAAACCACTTTTCTTCTAATTTTAATGAGTGGCCACGTTTCTTGTTAAACTCCCGTTCATGAAAAAGTGTTATCTCTATTGTCACCAGTACGGTATTTATAAATTGAAATCATATCCTCTCTGAAGCGTCTCTTCTCCAGAGAGAATAAGTTCAGTGCTCGCAACCTTTCCTCATAACTAATATCCTCCAGACCCTTTATTAGCTTTGTTGCCCTTCTTTGTATTCGCTCCATTTCCAGTACATCCTTCCTGAGGACTGGTGCCCAGAACTGGACAGCATACTATAGGTGCGGCCGGACCAGAGTCTTGTAGAGCGGGAGAATTATCTTTTTATCTCTGGAGTTGATCCCCTTTTTAATGCATGTCAATATTCTGTTTGCTTTGTTAGCAGCAGCTTGGCATTGCATGAGGTTCTCCCCCCAGTGTATAGATTGCATTCATATTTTTGCCACCCAAATGCATTATTTTACATTTTTCTACATTAAACCTCATTTGCCATGTAGTTGCCCACCCAATTAATTTGTTCAGATCTTTTTGCAAGGTTTCCACTAGGGATGAGCTTCAAGTTCAAGTTCAAGTCGAACTCATGTTCGACTCGAACATCGGCTGTTCGCCAGTTCGCCGAACAGCGAACAATTTGGGTTGTTCGCGGCAAATTCGAAAGCCGCAGAACACCCTTTAAAAGTCTATGGGAGAAATCAAAAGTGCTAATTTTAAAGGCTTATATGCATGGTATTGTCATAAAAAGTGTTTGGGGACCTGGGTCCTGCCCAAGGGGACATGGATCGATGCAAAAAAAAGTTTTAAAAACGTCCGTTTTTTCGGGAGCAGTGATTTTAATAATGCTTAAAGTGAAACAATAAAAGTGTAATATTCCTTTAAATTTTGTACCTGGGGGGTGTCTATAGTATGCCTGTAAAGGGGCGCATGTTTCTCGTGTTTAGAACAGTCTGACAGCAAAATGACATTTCAAAGGAAAAAAAGTCATTTAAAACTACTCGCGGGTATTAATGAATTGCCGGTCCGACAATACACATAAAAGTTCATTGATAAAAACGGCATGGGAATTCCCCACAGGGGAACCCTGAACCAAAATTAAAAAAAAAAAGTGGGGGGTCCCCCTAAATTCCATACCAGGCCCTTCAGGTCTGGTATGGATTTTAAGGGAAACCCCGCGCCAAAATTAAAAAAAAATGGCGTGGGGTCCCCCAAAAAATACCCATACCTAATGCCCATACCAGACCCTTATCTGAGCACGCAACCTGGAAAAGAGGTGGGGACGAGAGAGCGGCCCCCCTCCTGAACCGTACCAGGCCACATGCCCTCAACATTGGGAGGGTGCTTTGGGGTAGCCCCCCAAAACACCTTGTCCCCATGTTGATTGGGACAAGGGCCTCATCCCCACCATGCCATCATGGATGCGGAGCGGCCCGAGGAGAAGAAGGGAAGAAGACGCCACGGAGGAAGATGCCCGACGAGAACACCGGAGGAAGAACCAGAAGAACCAGAAGAAGAAGAAGATGGAGGAAGAAACCCCCCAGTACTCCTCATTTATCACCACCCTCTAAACTCGCCCTTGTAGCCAGTCTTCAATCCATGTACTCACCCTATGATCCTTGCCAACGGACCTTATTTTGTACAGTAAACGTTTATGGGGAACTGTGTCAAATGCTTTTGCAAAATCCAGATACACCACATCTACGGGCCTTCCTTTATCTAGATGGCAACTCACCTCCTCATAGAAGATTAATAGATTGGTTTGGGAAGAACGATTCTTCATGAATCCATGCTGATTGCTGCTAATGATACCGTTCTCGTAAAATCTTGTATATAGTCCCTTATCATCCCCTTTCAAGAGCTTACTATTGATGTTAGGCTAACTGGTCTGTAATTCCCAGGGATGTATTTTGGCCCCTTTTTAAATATTTGTGCTACATTGGCTTTTCTCCAATCACCTGGTACCATTCCAGTCAGTAGACTGTCAGTAAAAATTAGGAACAATGGTCTTGCATTTACTTGACTGAGTTCCCTAAGTACCCTCGGATGCAAGCCATCTGGTCCCGGTGATTTATTAATGTAAATTTTTCACAAGTGTAATTTTAATTCTGTCCTCTGTTAACCATGGAGGTGCTTCCTGTGATGTGTCATAAGGTTAAACACTGCAGTTTTGGTTACTGAAGCCCCCCGATTCCCTTGTGCAGACTGAGGAGAAGAATAAATTCAATACCTTCGCCATCTCCCCATGCTTTGTAACCAGATGTCCTTCTTCATTCTTTATGGGCCAAAAATGGTCTGTCCTCCCTTTTTTACTGTTTACATACTTAAAGAATTTCTTGGGATTTTTTTGCTCTCCTCCACTATGTGCCTTTTGTGTTCTATCTTACCCAACCTAATTGCACCCTTACATTTCTTGTTGCATTCTTTATAAAGTCTGAATGCTGATGATGATCCCTCAACTTTAGAGTTAAGCCATCCAGGACTTTTGTTCGCTCTTTTAAATTTATTACCCAATGGGATGCATTGGCTAATGCCCTTATTTAATATTCTCTTAAAGCAAACCCATCTCTCCTCCATGTTCTTTGTTCCTAATATTTTATCGCAATGCATGATCCGTGATCAGGTCTGTATTGTTGGTAATCAGTAGATCCAGTAACGCTTTATTTCTAGTTGATGCCTCTACCATCTGAACCATGAAATTGTCCTGCAAGACATTTAGGAACTGGCGAGCCCTAGAGAAATGCGTGGTTCCCTTCGCCCAGTCTATGTCTGGATAATTTAAATCCCCCATTATGATAACACTTCCCATCCTTGCTGCTAATCCAACTTGTGATAGGAGATCTGTCTCCCCCTCCTCCCTCAGGTTAGGGGACCTATAGCATACTCCCAGTAATATTTTCCCCTTAGATTCATCCCTTTGGAGCTCTACCCATAAGGATTCCACCTCCTCTCTTAAAGCAAACCCATCTCTCCTCCGTGTTCTTTGTTCCTAATATTTTATCGCAATGCATGCCTTTTAACAAGGTTTGTAGTTTAGGGAAGTTGGCTCTTTTGAAATTCATTGTCTTTGTATTCTAATGTTATGTTTCCTATTTGTGTGATTTATACTAAAGCCAATTGACCTGTGATCACTGTTTCCTAAATTGCCCCGTATTTCCACATCCGTGATCAGGTCTGTATTGTTGGTAATCAGTAGATCCAGTAACGCTTTATTTCTAGTTGATGCCTCTACCATCTGAACCATGAAATTGTCCTGCAAGACATTTAGGAACTGGCGAGCCCTAGAGAAATGCGTGGTTCCCTCTGCCCAGTCTATGTCTGGATAATTTAAATCCCCCATTATGATAACACTTCTCATCCTTGCTGCTAATCCAACTTGTAGTAGGAGATCTGTCTCCCCCTCCTCCCTCAGGTTAGGGGACCTATAGCATACTCCCAGTAATATTTTCCCCTTAGCTTCATCCCTTTGGAGCTCTACCCATAAGGATTCCACCTCCTCCCTAGCTCCCTTAGTGATGTCATCTCATACATTCACTTGTACATTATTCTTGATATATAGGCATACCCCTCCCCCTTTTTTTTTTTTTTTTTTTTCAATCTTAGTTTATTTTCAAAAGTAAGAACACAAAGAATATAACAGAAAAATACCATTCTTTACAGTTTGGCAACACATATAGTATACATAGAATAGTGAGGTGTACTTTACCCATGTATAAACAGGAGTGATCCTTTTAACATACAGCTTTCGGTGAACTACTGGTATATCATATTGTATATTGAAATCTTTATTCTAAGAGAGGAATAATATGCGGGTGGGGGCCAACATATAATGAACCTTGTAGTTTCGCGGGTTGGTGTTATCTGAGGGTTCCCTCTCAACGAATTAGACTGCTGTAGAAGTCTTTTATTCACCTATTATAGATAATCAAGTCATTTAGCTAGTCCAAAGATATGATCTTTAACTATATATGTGAGTGGTCGGTTCAGTACTTAACAAAGAGGAGACAGAAAAAGTCAGAAATAAGAACGTGAGTAGAAGTGTGGGATGGTACCTGAGGCACCAGGCACTCCAGCATGGCTAATCGGCGGGTAAGGGTGGGGTATCTCTGACCCAAAGGGAAAACTCATCAGAATAGCGAAACATGGACCATGAGGTCCAGGTGGCGGTAAACTGCTCCTCCTTTCCCACTTCCTCCGCCAACAGGCGCTCCAGATCTCTTATCTGGTCCACTTCAACCACCCATTCTCCCAAGGAAGGCACATCTGTCGTTTTCCAATGTCGGGGGATCACTGTCCTAACTGCTGCCAGAAAGTGGCGCAGTACATCTTTTTTAATCGACTTGAGGGGGCCTGGGAGTATAGATAATAGGGCTATCTCTGGTGTGGGTTTGATTGATGTCGCCATCAGCCTGCTGTAAAGATCAAAGACCTTTTGCCATAGTTTCCAGATTGGAGGGCAAGCCCACCAGATGTGAAGCATTGTCCCGCTAGAGGACAGGCATCTCCAACACACGTCTGTCAAAGAGGGGTTAAACTTTTTAATATCTACTGGGCATCTGTACCACCTCGTTAATAATTTAAACCCTTTTTCTTGGTTCTTGGTTGCCAGGGAAATCCTATGCGTTAGGATAAAGCTTTTTTGCCAATCAGTGGTGGAGATGGAGTGTTGCAGCTCCGCTTCCCATTTCTGTGTATATGTTGGAAGGTCAGGGGCATATTCGTTCAGTAGTAGGGAATACAACAGTGATACTACATGTATTGGTGGGTCTGGTTGTAAAAGCAGTTCGTCAAAGTCTGATGGGTCGGCTAGTATCTCTGAGATGGATGAGAAAGTGCGTATGTATGACGTTATTTGACCCCTTTGTAACCACATTGTTGAGGTCCCTAATTCCGTCCGAGAGGGTATGTCCGTTCTCAAGGATGGGTCAGCGCGTAAGACCTGTGCTAAACGTCTATGGCTATCCCTACTCCAGGGTCCAAATCTTAACTTGTTCGCTGCTGGGGGGAAAGCCGGAGTCCCGAAGAGAGGGGTCATTGGGCCCTGGATTTTAGACAATTTACTCGCTGAGATCATGCGGTCCCAAATCTGGAGAGTTTGGCGAGTAAGAGCAGTGGAGAATAAGCCGTCCCCACGCCCAGCCATAGGGGTCCACGGCAGGGCGCAAAGATCAGCCTCATTAAGATATTTCTCTAGTTGAACCCAAAGTTTGGAGGAAGAGTGGTGGAACCAATCCACTATACGCACGAGTACCGCTGCCTTATGGTATATAGAGGCATCTGGGACCCCCGCACCCCCCCTGACTTTCGGGAGAATCATTGTGTCATGTTTTATCCTGGGGCGACGTCCCTGCCATATAAATTTAGAGAAGATCTGACAGAGCCTTTTGAAGAACGAGGTGGGGATATAGATAGGAATGGTCTGGAAAAGGTATAAGAATCGAGGGAGAACATCCATCTTCAAGACATTCACCCTACCCAGCCAGGAGAGCTGTTTAGAGGCATATGTGGTCAGATCCGCTTGAGTTCTGGTAAGTAAAGGGGTGAAGTTGCTGGAGAATAGTTGGGATGAGACTGTTGGAATATGGATTCCTAGATAGCGGATAGATGTGGAGCTTGTCTTAAAAGGGAAGGAAGTCGTAAGCTGTTGTAGAGCCGCTGTTGGGAGTGAAATGTTGAGGATTTCTGACTTATTTAGATTAACTTTAAAATTACTAACCTCTCCATACCTCTGAAACTCCTGCATAATGGAGGGTAGAGAAATTTGTGGTTGGGTTACAAATATGAGTAGATCATCAGCAAATAGGGCAATTTTAGTGTGTAGTGGGCCTACTCTAACGCCATGTATGGCCGGATTGTTTCTAAGGGCAATGGCTAGGTGTTCCATGACAATTACATAAAGAATGGGGGACAAGGGGCACCCCTGCCGCGTTCCGTTGTGTATAGTAAACTTAGGGGATAGGGAGCCGTTTAGTCTAATCCTAGCGGAAGGAGATGTGTAGAGGGACATTATTCTGGAGATCATGTTTTGGCCTAGACCTAGTTGTTGTAATGATAAGCGGAGAAATTGCCAGTCGACACGGTCGAAGGCTTTTTCCGCATCGACTGTGAGAAGGCACAATGGGATATTGTGGGCCCGAGCATAATCCGCAATGAGGAGTGTTTTTAGGGTGTTGTCACGCGCCTCCCTTCCACTCACAAAGCCAACCTGATCTAGGTGTATTAAACGGGGTAACAATGGTTGCAACCTATTAGCTAAAATTTTTGCGTACACCTTTAGATCTACTCCTATTAGCGAAATAGGTCGGTAATTAGCGCAAACATTCAGGTCTTTGTCTGGTTTGGGGATGAGGGTAATATGTGCCTCTAAGGTTTGTGGTGGGAACACTGATCGTTCAGAGATGGAGTTAAATACTTTTGTCAAGAAGGGAGTAAGAAGGGTAGCAAATTGTTTATAGAATTTCGGAGTAAAGCCATCAGGACCCGGGCTTTTACCAGATGGGGTAGAAGTAATGGCGCGGGCAACCTCGTCTTCCGAAATCGGGGCCTCAAGGTCCTCTATCGTCTCGCCATCTAGAGTGGGTAATGCAGTTTGCTCGATGTATAAGGCTTGTGTTTCCGCTGTAGTGAGGGGAGGATCAGTGGAGCTCGCTGCAGGTATATTATATAGGGATTGATAAAAGTCCCGGAACACCTGTCCCATCTCGGAAGGTGATGAGACAGTTTTCCCGGAGCTGTCCCGTATATGAGGTATAAAGGAGTTAGGTTGTTTGGTGTGGAGGGTGCGAGCCAGGGATCTACCACATTTATCTCTAAATTTATATTGATGAAAAGCTAGTTTGTTCGCAAACGTGCGGGCTGATGCCTCATATAACTCTCTAAGCTGGGTGCGAGCAGAAGAAACCTCCGTAAGCAGTTCAACCGTCGGGGAGCGTTTATGAGTAGTTTCTAGTGTCCTTAGCTTATGTACTGCCGTAACTATCGCAGTTGAACGTTCTTTTTTCATGCGAGCACCCATCTGAATAAACCTACCCCGTAATACCGCCTTCAATGCTTCCCATTTCATGGGTGGTGAGGTGTCATCAGATGTGTGATCTCTGAAAAAGTTTGATATCGTCTCTGCTATCTGTGTTTCAAACCCTGGTTCAGTCAAGAGAGAGTCATTTAACCTCCATGTCCATTCTTTTATTGGAGTAGAGGGGATTGTAAGCGTCAGGAATATGGGTGAGTGGTCGGACCAAACCATAGGGTCTATTTCACAATTGGGGGACCAATCTAAGCAGCCGTGCTCGACTAAAAAATAATCTATACGACTGTATGATTGGTGGATGTTGGAGAAGTGTGTGTAGTTTCGTGAGTCCGGGTACAGTATTCGCCATACGTCTATGAGATGCATATTGTAGATGGTACGTTTTAGGGCCCGTATTTTTGGAAAGGATATAGACGAACGGGATGTCGATGAATCCAAAAGTGGATCCAGGGGAGTATTGAAGTCCCCTCCGAGTATGAGCTTGCCCTCCGTGAAACCCGCCAAAATCTTTAGGTATTGCAAGGCTGATGGGACTTGGTGTGTGTTAGGCAAGTATACGTTGGCTATTGTAAATTTAGTCCCCCATAATAAAATTTTTACAAAGACATACCTGCCTTGGGGGTCCGTCACCTGATCAAGCAGCTCAATAGGGAGTGTTTTATGAAACGCAATAGATACTCCTTTAGATTTTTGTGTCGGGTTGGTACTGTGTATCCATCTATTGAAATATCTATTGGAGCAGGAAGGAGTGGAGTCAGAATGGAAGTGGGTCTCCTGCAGCAAGAGTATGCTGACCTGTCTTTTGTGCATCTGATATAGAATTTGCCCACGTTTCGACGCTATGTTAAGTCCGTTTACATTATACGAACAAAGTTTCAGGTGTGGGCGCAAAGTCACCGTGTGAGCCATGCTGGAGTGCCAAAAGCTGTAAAAGGGAGAAAGTATTAAGATATGGAGGAAAGGTATAGGGAGCAGGAAAGAAAAAGAAAGAAGAGATGAAGAAAAAGATAAACAGACAAAGGGGGGGAAGAGAGGGAGGGGAGGAAGAAAAATGAAAGGAGCGTGAGGATAATGGAAGAAATACGATATAAATGAAAAGACACCTAAAAAGATGTGTCTGGAAAACTAATGTGTCCGCGAACGCAGAACACTGCGTGAAAATTCACGTTTTAGGCACAAACCGTGCCTGTCCTATTGTGGGGGAAAAGTCGAGATGAATGGGTCTGAGCCGTGTTCCCGACAGCATATCAGGCATGCAAGTAGTATGTGTGGCACACTTGATATTTAAAACGAGTGTGGGGCATAAGGCAGCTTAACCACAACAAATGATAACAATCAACCAAGTGTGTGCATTGGATTTAAATAAGTAACCCTGAGGTATATATAAAACTATTGCATTGTCTCATGTATATAAAGAAAGTTATTGCGCCAAGACAATTGGGTGGGTATATGGAGGGCAGGGAGAGTGGGGGATCCCCCCATGGGGGCAATCCTCTGCTCCATGTGTAACGTCCTTTAAACCCTATATTCTCTGTAGCAGAGACCGAGTAAAACCGGGTACCAAACCCCCCTCCGAGGAAGGTATCCCCCCACTCCCGCTACACCTCCCCCACTGCATATATCATCATGGGAAGGTGAGAGGAATCAATCTGAGACAATGCAAAACATCTTTAGAAAAACGTCAGATAAAAAGGAAAAAAGAAAAACACAAAAACATAGCATTGGTAGACATTCGCATTACCTGACGCTCTTCATAATGAGAGGCATAAGATTGACTCCAATCTATGTTCTCACCCGAACCCCAGCCAAATTGTAAATTGGCAAAGAGCAGGGAAAGAACCAGTGGAGACAAAACAAGCCATCAGTCTCTAATTAACTGTTGAGTTAATCTTCTGGGGAAGTAGGTCTTCTTATCCCTGGGCCAGAGGAAACTGATCTGGACCTAGGACGTCTGCGGCGCTGTGGAAGTGGACCAAGTCCCACCTGGCCTGATCTATCCTCTGGAGGGTCTAACCAGTTCAAAACTTCCACTGGATCTTGTTCGATAAAGAGGAAAAAGTCGGGCAGTTGGTCTGGATCAGAGAGCGTAAACCTGTTGCCGCCCCGTGTCACCTTGATGCTGAAGGGGTGACCCCATGTATAGGTAGCTCCAGCTTGCCGTATAAGGTCAAGTAGAGGGCGCACCACTCTACGCATATACAGCGTATTGCGAGATAAGTCAGGGTATAGGTGAATAGGGGCACCAAAGAAGTCAACAGGACCCAAGTTCCATGCCTTTCGCATGATCTCTTCTTTTAAAGTGTAATAGTGGACCCGACATAGAACATCGCGGGGGCGACCATCTCGGGCCCCCCCTGGTCCTCCTACTCTGTGAACACGATCCAGTTCAATTGGTGATGTTGCCTCTCTTCCCAGTGCTTTATTGAGGATAGTTATGACAGTGGGTTTCAATTCTGCTCCAGATGTTGCCTCCGGTATGCCTTGCAGTCTAATGTTATTTCTGCGACTGCGATTTTCGCTGTCTTCTATGCGGAGTTGCTGGTGACGTATGCGCCTAAGATGTGTCGCGGATGAGGATTCAAGGGCTGTTATACGTGCCTCGTGGTCATCCTGAGCCGTGGTTAAGACCGATACTGCTTCCTCGTTAGCTGTGACTTGTTGCCTCAGGGCGTTCAGCTCCACGTGGAGGGAATCTTCCATTTTGCTTGCCCAGGATTCGAAATCCATTCTGAAGGCAGAGAGGAGGGCAGCAGCTTCCGATCTAATGGGTTCTCCTGATAGGGGATGCGTAGCAGACTGGGATTCCCCGGTGCCTGTGTCGGACGATGAGACTGACCTTGTGGAGGAGGCTGAGGGCTCTCCCGTAGAATTCTGAAGTCTCTCATTATTGTCCTCTGCCGTGTGAGCTGCTGCTGAGGCGGGAGGCTTGGTCTTCCCCGGGTTGCGGCCGGGTGCCATCTTGTCTTTGGGAGTTCGGGGATCAATCGGCGTAGTTCTAAGTAGATACCTCTGTATGGTGCCTTGTTGGGGGTCGGTAAGCTCCGTGGAGTGTGAGCTAGCTGCCGCCATGTATTATGTGGGTGTGCTATGCTATGTAAATAGCCTGTAGCTGTCGGGATAGCACGGGACTCAGGGGTGCGGGTCTTCAGCCATCCATAGTTAGTCTCTCTCCATCAAAACCTATCTTCCACGGAGATGAGGGGGACTGGGGAGGGTGACCAGGCCTGCGGGAGCAGCGGTGTCACCCTATTAACATGGGCGCAAGGCTGGGACACCGTATGGGTTCAAGGGGGAGAGCACCGTCCAGCCAGGGCACAGTTTCTGATAGTGCGGGCCCGTCTTGTAAGCTAGGCCGCAAGATGGTAAGATGGCGGCCGTCACTGGAAGTCTCTAGTGTTACCGGGGTCAGCGATGGGTCTGAGCTGGCTATAAACTTGTCAGATATGCCCAGGGGGGCCACTTTAAGTGAGGGTGAATTATATGACCCCCTTACCTCCGGTCGTGGCGCCAAGATGCGGTGATGCTGGGGGCCTCACAGGCCTCGGGCCTGCCGCAAGCATCCAGTGCCTGCTTTCTCTGCCTTGTCTGGTGTCCCCTCCGCTCCGGATACAGCCCTCCCGGCCCCAGGGCCCCCGATCGCCCTCCGCGGCACCCGAGACCGGGGATTCTGTGTGTCTCGTAGGCCGCAAGATGGCGGCCGGCGTCTGTGGAGTGAGGCCGGCCGCGGCCCGAAAACAAGCAATCCGTCAGCCAATCTACTTAAATATTCTCAGGGAAGGACTCCTCCAGTGCCCAGTGGCTACCAGGTAGGCTTTGGGGTAGCTTTTGATGTCTGTGGAGGCCGGATGGCTGTAGATTGTAGAAGGCCGGCCGCGGCCTGAAAACAAAGTAGTCCGCCGGCTAATCTGCTCCAATGTCCTCAGTAAAAGGCTCTCCTAGTGCCCAGTGGTTATTAGATAGGCTTTGGGGCAGCTTTTGATGTCTGTGGAGGCCGGATGGCTGTAGATTGTAGAAGGCCGGCCGCGGCCTGAAAACAAAGTAGTCCGCCGGCTAATCTGCTCCAATGTCCTCAGTAAAAGGCTCTCCTAATGCCCAGTGGTTATTAGATAGGCTTTGGGGCAGTTTTTGATGTTTGTGGATGCCGGATGGCTGTAGATTGTAGAAGGCCGGCCGCGGCCTGAAAACAAAGTAGTCCGCCGGCTAATCTGCTCCAATGTCCTCAGTAAAAGGCTCTCCTAGTGCCCAGTGGTTATTAGATAGGCTTTGGGGCAGTTTTTGATGTTTGTGGATGCCGGATGGCAGTGGATTGCAGAGGGCTAGACAGAGCTCCTCTGCAGTGCGTCCATTCACCTCGCCATTCGGACACGCCACCCCCCCTCCCCCTTTTTTAACCCTCTCTATCCCTGCGATAAATGGTATACCCTTGAATGGTTGCCAGACAATCATGAGAGCTGTTGAACCGGTCTCTGAAATTCCCACATAATACAAATCCTCCTTGTACAACAGTATCTCTAGTTCACTCATCTTGTCCGCCAGGCTCCTGCCATTGGTGAACATGCCACGTAGTTTAGACTGGTCGCATACTATCCTCTTATCGGGTGTTCCGAGATTGCAACAATAGGACTTGTTACTATACTTATCTTGGGTTTATGTGCTTTAGTCTTTTTTGGAAAGATATTTCCCCAGTGGGGGCTTTAAAACAGCAATATGCAAAATCGAGGAAAGTAGTCTGATAAATGTAAGCGAATATTTTATTGGAAAACAATGTCCAATGACATGGCTTAATTAATTATATTAGGTTCTGATCCAATAACACAATTCATATTCCACAGTACAGTGAAAACACAAGTACACATCATTATATTTCATCAACATTCCACAATAAAAAACACATGATACACATCATTACATTCCATCATGTTATAAAAGATACAAGACACGTTTCAACCTAGATACGGTCTCTATAGGGGGACAAATAGATCTAAAAAATATTATTGCATATATTCAGAATTAAAGAAATATATCATACTTCATGACATTGAATGAACTATGATGGCATGTTTTTACCGCTTAAGAGTGGAATAGATGTTGTGTAGTCCAGGATAGGAGGAACCGTTACAAAAACCGGAGGGCCTGAGGGCCGCCACCACCTCCCCGTGGAAGAGGAGCCGACCCCAAGGGGCTTGCAAAGAGCCACGCTGTACGCGCCCCCCATGGGGCGGAGGAGCATGCACCTGCAATGAACATCCATGATAGCCATCGTCAATTAGAAGAAATTAATCAATAGTATTATTGTAGGTATTTCTAAATGTATATGTTGGGACTGGAAAAGGATATGTTGTCTTTATATAAAAATAAATATATCACGGTAATGCATCCTATGAAAATAACTAAGAAAATTTGGATAATAATATAATGAAACATTATAATGGTATATAAAAAGAAAAAAGTGTTGATGGTTCATAAATCGTGACATAAACTGGTATGCTACAACTCACTGGATGTAGTGCTAGGGAACTGCAAAGTGTACATGTGCATGACTGACAGCTAACACAGTCAAAAACGTGCACTGGGTGCAGGGTGTTACAGTGGCTTAAGTGATGCATTGAGTGATTGAAAAATGCGTAGTGTGTGCCAACTAACGCAGACACTGAGTAAAAAAGTTATGATAGTAACAACAACTAAAAAGTGAAAAAAGATAAAAATAAACAATTAAATGGTGAAACAACCAAAATGTGTGAGTGTGCGTGTGTTAGAATGTGATGTGATGGGGAATAATGTGATTCGTAAAAGGTGTAATATACCTTGTACAATGTTGTAGTTCGTGTGGGCTGTAAGATATATTAAGCTTGTAAGGCTTATTAGATGTTGAGAACCTGACTGCAATTGTGCAGGAAAGGCGAGCACTCAATACCGAGGAAAAAAGTAAATGCAGCACCGTCCATCCTGGCCTGCGTGGAATAATGAATTCATTTCCAGTCATCAGTCTATTATATACCTGAAATTGGGCAAATAGGTGGTCGCACACAGGTGCAAGTGCTCCCCCCTCCCCCTAGGGACATGACGTACGGGCCGCTGTGAAAAGGCGGCCCACGTGTGGCTTTCTCTGCGTTCTGGAAGACCTGAAGGCCCCGACCACTGTCGTCATCTCCGCCGCAATGCACGTGACGTCATGACATCGCGCGCATGCCGAAGCCTCGCGCATCTGCACTTCATCACAAGCAGTCCAGAGATGAACAAGGGACGCCGCCCGCAAGGCAGAGCCCATCTCGGTGACCGAGGGCAGATGCCCCGCCGCCGACCTGAGGAAAAAAGGGGGGCATGCGGAAACTCCACACACCCCCCCTTGCCGGGAAGCCACAAGGGGCCAAACCCCACCCCCAGGAGGGCAGGCCTGGCCAAACCCACCAGGATACACAACAGTCCACAAACAAATAACATGATGGCATTAGTCATGCCACTAGGGTATTAGAATAATTAGATACAAAAGATCATAAAATACCAAAAAAGGAGAGTTGTTATTCTTAGTTTTGCACAGGAGCTGTGTGCTGTTTCCATAACCCCATCCTCTTGCATATATAGCCCAATTACGTTAAACAACAAATATTGTGTGGGACATTTGAGCGTCATGCAAATCAGGACTCTAAAAAAGTGCCCCCTGATGCATGAAGAGGGAAAGATTGGATCTCAATCTGGTCCCCCAATTTATACCAAATGACAAGTGCAAGAAAAGTGAGGATGGCAAGAAACACACACAGCTCATGTCTTATCTCTATTGTGTCATAAGGGGGAAGGGGTGTTTAACCAGCCAAAAGAAAATCCAATGGGAAAAAGACACATATGGAAGAGACAATGAGAGCTGCACACCCCGGAAATGTATATTATATTTTTTGGAAAGATATTTCCCCAGTGGGGCTTTAAAACAACAATATGCAAAATTGAGGAAAGTAGTCTGATAAATGTAAGCGAATATTTTATTGGAAAACAATGTCCAATGACATGGCTTAATTAATTATATTAGGTTCTGATCCAATAACATAATTCATATTCCACAGTACACTAAGAACACAAGTACACATCATTATATTTCATCAACATTCCACAATAAAAAACACATGGTACACATCATTACATTCCATCATGTTATAAAAGATATGAGCCCGACACGTTTCGACCTAGATACGGTCTCTTCAGGGGGGCAAATAGATCTAAAAAATATTATTGCAAATATTCAGAATTAAAGAAATATATCATACTTCATCACATTGAATGAACTATGATGGCATGTTTTTACTGCTTAAGAGTGGAATAGATGTTGTGTAGTCCAGGATAGGAGGAACCACCACCACCTCCCCGTGGAAGAGGAGCCCCAAGGGGCTTGCAAAGAGCCACACTGTACGCGCCCCCCATGGAGTGACATTAAGCCATGTCATTGGAATTGTTATTGGATCAGAACCTTATATAATTAATTAAGCCATGTCATTGGACATTGTTTTCCAATAAAATATTTGCTTACATTTATCAGACTACTTTCCTCGATTTTGCATATTGCTGTTTTAAATCCCCACTGGGGAAATATCTTTCCAAAAAATATAATATACATTTCCGGGGTGTGCAGCTCTCTTTGTCTCTTCCATATGTATATTCTCATTGTATGTGCTTTAGTCAACCTGCCACTAATGCCCCCAATACTACAATCTGGAATATGTTCCACGCTGACTATCTCTACCTTTGGGCCCTCCCCCCGTCGCCTAATTTAAAAACCCCTCTAACTTTTTGGCCATCTTTACTCCCAGCTGATCTGCACCCTCCTCATATAAAAGAGAAAGCCCAGGAAAGAGCAAGAGAAGCATACCAAAAGGAGAATGGAAGGGAGAAGAAGTGCTGTGCTGTGTTCTATTTGCTAAGCCTTTTCTGTACTGAGGTTGCTGGACAATGTCGCATCTAAGATCTGGGAGGCTGGACTGGATAGAGTTCACTGCATGATCAGCTGTTCTGGTGCTCTACCCGAAATGCTTGCTGTGATATAGGCCACCATTAGCAGATCTGCTGAGGGGGTACCCATCCCATCTGCTTCTAACATCAGTAAAACACAGGAAAGGGGGCCCCCAGCTATTCATCCAACCAAGAACCATCAGAGAATCACTGAGGAAAG
This sequence comes from Lithobates clamitans, assembly GCA_037952925.1. Classification (NCBI taxonomy): domain Eukaryota; kingdom Metazoa; phylum Chordata; class Amphibia; order Anura; family Ranidae; genus Lithobates; species Lithobates clamitans. Next base: position 1,990,020 of record JBBGZY010000773.1, on the reverse strand, counting down.
CATTGGTGAGAGGGTCACAGATCTACTGTTAATCTGCAATAATTTGCAAATAACTTAGTCACAGATCCTCTACCTGCTGCTGTGTGAATTGTTCATGCTGTTCTAAACAGAGACTAACACAGCTCAGCTGCTTGGTCTGTCCCTCAGAGTGCTGATATTGTGCATACCCTTACATGTAACTACTGTAACTAGGTCCACTATTACATCTAACTATTGCAGCTGTACAAATCTTAGCAACTGACTGTTACAACTGGGCCTGTCTTCTTCTAAGTATTTATGTGCACCAAAAGAGTCACCTCTTTCATTAAGTTCAGCCTCCTAGACACATTGCTGCAACACCCAGCTCATTGACATATCCTCATCACCCTATGTACCAACCATCTTAAAGGGCCAACGTAGCCAGCAGAAGATCCACCACAAAGATTTATTCAAACCACTCTACTCTGAGGGCAGATCTATGCCTAACTCTAATTCTTTATCTTGCAGGCCTAAACCTAGTCCTCAAGGGGCATAGTTGGTCTATGTTGTTACTCTTGTTTTTAGCCACCTGGGGCGTTTCATCTCATAAGGAGAGCTACTGTTTATGCACTTGGGGTCACAGTATAAGCAATAGTCTGAATCTTGGTGATGTCAGTGGGGGTGAGGCCTCACATAGGACTGTGCCAGAGCAGAGGACCCAAATGTCCAGAGGCTCCTGTGGGGGTAGCATATGAGGGGCTCATCTGAGATTCTTCTTCTTGAAGTGCCCGTGAGTCAGGTAATGATCCAGAAGAAGGTAATATGGAGCCTGCAACCACTGCTGAGTGGTTTCAAGGGCAGAATGGCCAACCAGAATTACAGAAGTGTGCAGTTTAGGGAGGTGTGAAAATGAAATCAATATTTGGTGTGACAACCCTTTCCCTTCAAAACATCAATTCTTCTAGGTTAGCCTTTTTCAACCAAGGTGCCCAGGCACCCTGTGGTGCGGCATCCTGTGGTGCCTTGAGGTTTATTCAGGGGTGCCTTGGCAAAATGGCTAAAAAATGCCCAAAAATGTATACAAGCCAGCAGGTGGATCAAGCCTGCCTTTTAGTTACACAAAGCCACGGGTTTTTATTGTGCACCATTTCAACCTTTCAGCCACTGGCATCCTAACAACCAGTGATGTCATCAGTGTTTAAATAAGGGTGTTGATTGCCTGCATAGCATCCTTGTTTGCCCCTCCCCGTCAACTCCGGGGTCACATTAGCTGAGTGATGGACAGAAACTAGGAAGAGGAGAAACACTGGAATATTAGTCTGTACTAGTGTGGAAAATTGTATTTGATTTGTAAGAATAAATCACCTCTAATTTTGGGCGTGCTACATGTGTAAATACTTTAGAATAGTATTTTACATTTTAGATTGGGGTGCCTTGAGACTGTCCATAATTTTAAAGGTTGCCTTGAGACTGTCCATAGTTTTAAAGGGTGCCTTGAGATTGTCCATAATTTTAGAAGGTGCCTTGACTGAAAAAGGGTTGAGAAACTCTGTTCTACATACACTTGCACACATTTGTGAAGGAACTTGGCAGGTAGGTTGTTCCAAACCTCTTGGAGAACTAAGCACAGATCTTCTGTGGATGTAGGCTGCCTCAGATCCTTCTGTCTCTTCATGTAATCCTAGACAGACTTGATGATGTTGAGATTAAGGCTCTAATGGAGCCAGACCTTCACTTACAGGATTCCTTGTTTTTCTTTACACTTAAGATACTTCAACATTAAATTGTCTACATGTTTTAGGTTGTTGTCCTGCTGTAGAATTCATTTGGGGCCATTTATATGCCTCCCTGATGGTATGGCATGATGTATAAGTATCTGCCAGCGGCGGCCCGTCCATAGGGGGCGCACAGATGCCCCCTTCCCTAGCAATGTGTCTGGCCCCGTAATCTACATGTGGGGCGCCGGATGCATGGATTCCAATGGGGTTTTTTTTCTTTGAAGCACATGATTAGAGCCTGAGGCTCTAATTGGCTTCAAAAAAGGCTGGGCTTTGGCCGCAGAGCACTGCGCCCCGAGCCCACCAACTTGTGTGACAATAGCAAATTAATATTATCTATTGTCTTCCTGATTCTCCTCCGGCCAAAAAGGAAGCAGTTCCTGAGACCCGATTGGCCAGGAGTCTTAGGACTCTCAGCCAATCGGGTCTCAGTCAGGACCCACTTCCTGTTCAGCCTGGAGGAGAAGTAATGGCCCTGGAGTGAGGAGCTGCAGCCCGGATCCATATCTGCCTGAACTGCCTCCTTCCTAAGATAAGGAGGCCTCTGATCACCGCCGCTTTCTCGTATGTCTCCTGTGAGGGGGGGATCGCGACATACCGTCCGTCTCCCGTTTGTTTCTGCCTGTATTTCTCAGCATTGAGGACACCATTGATCCTGACCAGAGCCCCAACTCCATTTGCAGAAACGCAGCCTCAGATTTGCAAGGAACCTCCACCATGTTTCACTGTTGCATGCAGAAACTCATTATTGTACCACACTCCAGCCTTTCGTGAGTAAACTGCTAGAGTCAAATATTTAAAATTTTGTCTCATCATTCCAGAGCACCTGCTGCCATTTTTCTGCACATTACTTCCTATGTTTTCATGCATAGTTGAGTTGCTTAGCCTTGTTTCCATGCCCTATGCACAACAACAAGTTAACCAGGTTAGTAATCTTTAGTCTACATCTTATACTCCATATAAAGCATTAGGGTTATTTTAGAGCATAATTCTAGCCACAAATAACAAGATAAAAAGGAATAGCTCATTAAAAGACACAACCAGCTTTTGTTGCAGTATTAACCTTTGATTAAAATATTTTTTTTTTTTTACACAGTATTTTTTTCTGTCATTAGATGTTCTAGGTCTGATGGCCAGCATCATTCAAGCTACTTCTTCTGAGCCAAGGTTGTCCTAGATCATTCCTAGACTGAATAGACAGTGAAAAGAGAAACAGCACAGTCATAAGTTGCTTTTTCTTCCTATCAGTATTCTCTTTCTCTCTCCCTGCATACATTGATTTATTTTCCCCCAGCAAAGCAATATTGCCGATGACTCCCATGAACCTGCTCACATACTATTTGTAAAGGGTTCTTGTGTGATATAGATTTGAGGGGCATGCCTATGTCATTAGAAACTGCCAAATCACCCTGCTGATTCCTCCTCCCAGCAGCTGCCCTTGAAAGAATTGTATGAGCCTGGTGATGATGTCATAAGGAGTAATAAATGTTGTTTTACGTTACAGGTACATAGTAAAAAAAAATTATCCTAAGACATGCTGTAGAAGGGAAAAGGGATGTTTAGAGATACATTCATTTTGGTCATGCCCGTTCAAATACAAATCATGTATTACTTATTTAATTTCTATTGTCTAATTTGGTCTACTGGTGTTTAAAGTAGAATATTTGTATTACCAAAATATTCCTCAAACATACAACATTCAATTTCAACATTTTCTTTTTTTTATTTCATTTCACAAGCTAACTGCACAGTTCTGAATAACTGAACCTATATGAGGTGAAAAAGAAAATGAAATTGTGATTTATGGTTTATTTTGGTCTAATAAGAATGTTTATATTCTGGATCTTAAAAATCGAAAATATTTTCTGAGAAAGAATGAAGAAAAAATGTATTTCTTCCCTAGTTTTTCAGGAGAACAAGATGCATTTGGCAGAGAAAATGCTAAAGGCAATTGTAAGCCTGAACAGCAGGAAAATTATTTATGTTCTAATTCAACCAAGAAGCAGGAACGTATTCTCAATCAAATCAATTTCATGCTGATTATTATTCTAGAGAGATGGAAATGAATGTGATTTTTAAGACCTGAATGGCCTTAAAACAGGGTAGAATACATGGCCCATTTCAGCAAAGCATCCACGGGCCTGTGTTATTACAGGAGTAGGGGATATAGCAGAAAAATTTGCAATCAATTAGGCTCCACCTCTCACTTTCAATGAAAAATTATAAGATGAAAACTTTAACCACTTTAGCCCCCGGAAGGATTCGCCCCCTTCCTGACCAGGCCATTTTTTGCGATACGGCACTGCGCCACTTTAACTGACAATTGCGCAGTCGTGCGACCTTGTACCCAAAGAAAGTTTATGTCCTTTTTTCCCCACAAATAGAGCTTTCTTTTGGTGGTATTTGATCATCTCTGCGGTTTTAATTTTTTGCGCTATAAACAAAAAAAGAACGACAATTTTGAAAAAAACACAATATTTTGTAATTTTTGCTATAATAAATATCCCAATTTTTTAAAAAAAGTTTAGGCCGATATTTATTCTTCTACATATTTTTGGTTAAAAAAAAAAGCGTATATTAATTGGTTTGCGCAAAAGTTATAGCGTCTACAAAATAGGGGATAAATGTATGTCATTTTTATTTTATTTTATTTTTTTACTAGTATTGGCGGCGATCTGCAATTTTTATCAGGACTGCGACATTGCGGTGAACAAATTGGACACTTTTGACACTATTTTTGGACCATTGACATTTATACAGCAATCAGAGCTAAAAATAGCCATTGATTACTGTATACTGTATAAATGTCACTGGCAGGGAAGGGGTTAACATTAGGGAGGCGATCAAGGGGATAACTGTGTTCCCTAGGTGTGTGTTCTAACTGCAGGGGGGATGGGACTGACTAGGGGAGGAGACCGATCGATGTTCATAGTTAGTATGAACACACGATCTGTCTCCTCTCCCCTTACACACACAGATCCCGGTTCTCACTCTGTCACGAGCTATTGCGGGTGCCCGGCGGTCATTGCACCCGTCGGGCATGCGCATCGACTCAGGGGACACGCTGCTGTGGCGTCTTAATGGAGCGAAGTACAGCTACGGAGATTTGCGCGGCCGCGCCCAACTGCCGCAGTATAACTCGGCTAGTGGTTGATATTAGGAATATCAGCAATACCTTCACTTTACAAACAATAATATTAATATAAGGATCTCAATTATATGCCCCAAATATTATAAAAATCAAATATTTTTTAAATTCTTACTTGTATTTTTTTCCTTTCTAAACTTGATGTTTTATTTACTAGTACTGTGCCTTGGAACTTTCTAGAAAATTTGACTACTCCAGAAAGAGTCAACTCCCTAGGAATAGCCCATTTCTTCCTTGCATGCCATAGGTCACTTCTCTTCTGGGAGTGTCCAAGTAATTTCTGTGTTTGCTCAGATCGTCTGCCCTTCCCCTCTCCTACTTATATAACCTTTTATGTAGCTGCTGGGTGGAAAGCAAAGAAGAATACTAGTGTCAACAGAGAATCTGCCATCCAAGGCAGCCACACCCAGCAGCAGTCTCAGGGCTTTAATGTCTATACAAGAAAGAATTTACTGGTAAACAAATATTCATAAAATATGTTAAGTGCACATTTAATGTTATAAAAAGATGTTTGATTAAATGTATGGTTTGGCAACAGGATCTCTTTAAAGCTAAAAACATGTAAATGGTGCTCACCCATCTAATTGGTGTTGGCAACTATAGGAAAAATGACTGTTGAAGTTCTGCTTTCCTAGTCACCTTTCCTCCGTCAGTCTGCTAATTGTATACTGAAGGAACAGCAGTAAATTGATTAGATATTAGGTAATCCCTATGATATGCACTTCTGTAGGCCTTTTTAGTGTCTGGTTGATGAGAATTATGCTAAGAATAGAGCTCAAAAAGGGCTGCCCCTCCCTAATGCCGCGTACACACGACCAGACTTTACGGCATACTTGGTCCGGCGGACCGGAGTCTGTCGGACAATTTGTTCGTGTGTGGGCTCCAGCTGACTTTTTTTCCCCAAAAGTTTGATGAACCTAGAAATGAAACATGTTTCAAATCTTTCCGACGGACTCGAGTCCAGTCGAAAAGTCCGCTCGTCTGTATGCTAGTCTGACGGACAAAAACCGAAGCTAGGGCAGCTATTGGCTATTGGCTATGAACTTCCTTGTTTTAGTTCGGTCGTACGTCATCACGTACGAATCCGTCAGACTTTGGTTGAGGCAAGTCCATTCATTTGGAAAGTCCGTCGGAAAGTCCGTAGAAAATTCCGTAAGACAAAGTCTGCCGTAAAGTCCGCTCGTGTGTACGCGGCATAACCCTCCTGAGTTCTGCTGTGCACAGGTGTGCAGGAAGTTTATATCAACACAGATTCAGGAACAAAGATGGTTGTGCTTAAAGTAAAGGTTTTTATCTTAATGCATTCTCTTCATTAAGGTAAAAAACCTTTTATGTTCATCTCCCTCCTAGTACCACCAAAATACTTAAATGAGCCCAATCTCGATCCAGTGCTGTGCCAGAGAGCAGTAGCACTGCTCTCTCTCTATCTGCTCACAAGGACTGAGGCAGGGGAATGCTGTCAATCAAATCCTGTGAGGAGGAAATGGAGGCGGGACTGAGCTGCACTGTGTGTAGAAATAGATGCACACAGCCTGGCTCGAGATCAAGCCCACACATGTGTCACCATAGCAAGTGTGTGCCCTCCTATGGTGGCACACAGAGGAGGAGCCAAGAATGCTTGGGCTGCTCTGTGCAAAAGCACAGAGCAGGTAAGTAGAACATGTTTATTATTAAAAAAAACTACTATCACTTTAAAGAAAATTAATTGAATAGTGTTTTGTAAATATTTGCCTAGAGTCACACCTTTATGCATGTGGAAAGGTTTTTTCACACTAATGCCTCGTACACATGATCGGAAATGCCGCCAGGAAAACTCCGATGAGAGCTTTTTGTCGGAAAATGCGACCGTGTGTATGCTCCATCGGTCTTTTGCTGGCGGAATTCCAGCCAGCAAAAGATTGAGAGCATGTTCTCTATTTTTCGGTCGGAAAAAGTTCCTATCCGAAAATGCGTTCATCTGTATGCAACTCGGACGCACAAAAAATCACGCATGCTCAGAAACAATTTGACGCATGTTCGGAAGCATTGAACTTCATTTTCTCGGCTCATCGTAGTGTTCTAAGTCACCGCGTTCTTGACAGTCAAAAGTTCAGAGAACTTTTGTGTGACCGTGTTTATGCAAGGCAAGTTTGAGTGGAATTCCGTCGGAAAAACCATCCAAGAAATTCCGATAGTGTGTACGCGGCATAAATTTCATGTAGATATGCACCTTGTGCTAATACACGCTGCCATGCACTTTCAACAATCCTATATTTGAAAGGACCACGTTCATCCAAACAGAATGGAACCTGTAGGGCAATGTATAAAAAACATGCAGAACATTGCACTGGATCCCATTACAACATGCTGTAATGCAGTACATATATGAGAATGTGCTCCAATTGAGTGCATTTTTCCTACATGTAAATGAACCTTAAAAGTAAAGTGGCAGGTAGAAGATTAAGCTTTTAAAACAGCGTGATCTTCTGTTACAGTGGATGACATTCATATGCTTGAATTCTCATCCTTATGGTACTATGAACTACACACTATTAGGGTTTGGGGATCTATTTATAAGGATGTCTTCTCGTTTCAGTAGTGTAGTAGGGAAACATGTGAAAAGAAGCCTACAGCTCCAGCTGCTGGCTGTAAACATGCAAAACTTCAAATCATTCCCTTTACAAAATGTCCTAGAAACATTTTAGCATTATACATAAAATTTAGGTTTAAAATGAATTAGAATGCTACAGCTACATTTTTTACTAATGCTATACCAGACCTTAACCATATGTGAACTACTTTTCTTTATAATATTATATAATATTATAATTTTCTATAATAATCAGGCATGAATCAAAATATCTATGTTACAAAGCTAAGATGGAAGCTATTATGCTCCGACTCTAATGCCAAAGCGCGTGTTGACAAGGATTGCTATAGAGGGCACAGAAATACCCATGTTTCCAAAATGTTGTTTCCTTGTTATCCAAAAGAGCGAGGTGTTGTTCCCTAACTAGCAAGGTGTTTTGTCAGTAAGTAGTGATTCCTTGTTCTGCCAGCAAGAGAACAATGCTGTGGAAACAGGCGAGTATTTCCCTTTAGGCCCCTTTGACACACACATTTCCGCTTTCACGGACTCCTTTTGCTGAGCGGGGATCGCTCCGTTGATCTCCGCTGAGCCGGCGGATGACAGGTCCGTCTCTCTGCTCACTGTGCAAGGTCGGACCTGTCTGAGCTCCACTCTCCCCTATGGGGGATTGGATGAAAATGGAACGCTTGTCTGTTTTCATCCGATCCGCCAGATGGATGGAAAATAGGGTTTCCATCCATCTGGATTCAGCGGAGTGGAGCCGATGTCAGCGGACATGTCACCGCTGACATCCATCACTCCATAGACCTGCATGGACTGTCCGTTCTGGTCTGCCTAAAAAACTGACAGGCGGACCTGAATGGTCCGCATGTGTGAAAGGGGCCTTAGACCCCTTTCACACTAAGGCGTTTTTCAGGAACTTTTGGGCTAAAAATAGTGCCTGAAAAACGCCTCCCCTGCAGACCCAGTGTGAAAGCCAGAGTGCTTTCACACTGGGGCGATGCACTGGCAGGACGTTAAAAAAAAGTCCTGCAAGCATCATCTTTGGGGCAGTAGAAGAGAGGTGTATACACCGCTTCTCCACCGCTCCTGCCCATTGAAATGATTGGGCACTGCTGCCAAAGCACCTGCAAAGTGCTTCGGTAGGGGCACTACATGGGCGCATTTAACCCTTTATTCGGCTGCTAGCGGGGGTTAAAAGCGCCCCGCTAGCAGCCGAATAGCACCGCTAAAACGACGGTAAAGCGCTGCTAAAACTAGCAGAGTTTTACTGTCAGGGCCCGCCCCAGTGTGAAAGCAGCCTTATAGTTATCCTGCTGCTGGCATGTTGTCACCAGAGACAGGATTGCAAGTTTGCCATGGCTCTTAGGTTTCGCCCAGTAAAAAAAACATGTAGGTTCAGCTTTATCACCCCAAAGTTAGTATGTGGCCTGGGAATCGGGAAAGGAACTTTCAAATAAGCCTTCTCACAACAGCATTTTTATTGCTATTTTTCCCCCAAAAAATACAAGGAGAGACACCAACTGTTATGTGCAATAGTAACACATATCATGATGAATTCAGATTTACATCCTAGTATCATAAACCTTTTCTAGGACATGACAAACTAATGACAAAGGGTGGAAGTCATAAAGAGAGCACATTTATCATACTCAAATTGTATAAGCAGAGAGAACATCATTGTAATGGATGACTGTGGCTATAAGCAAAATGCACAGTATTTATCATGCCATCTTTGAAAGGTAAGAGCAGGTTAACATGAATATAATTTATGTTGTCCTATCTAGGGACAAGAACAATGGAAGAAAAAAAAACCTGCTAAGCACTGTTTGAACCTAAACCAAAAACATAATCCTAAATCCTGTGTAAATTTAGAAAGTCAAATCTCATATAGAAAAAAAATGAGCGTGTATGAGGGTGTAGATGACTTTAAAAGTAGTAGTATGTCAAGATTCTGGAAATAATTTGAGCCATATGTGGTACTGGCTAGCAGGGACAGCTGGTCCATTAAGGGGGTATGGGCGCCGCCCCCCCATACCCATGCTTCCGGCCCCTTGCAGGATGCCGGATGCATGAATTCCAATACAGGTTTTTTTTTGAAGCACTGATTAGAGCCAGAGGCTCTAATAGCCTTCAAAATAGGGTGGGCTCGGGGTGCAGAGATTGAGCTCAGAGCCCACCCAGGTGTGTTACAATAGGGAATGAATATTCCCTATTGTAATACTGATTGTCCTCCCGGCCAATCAGGAAGTGGGTCTGAGACCTGTCACCCGATTGGCTGAAAGGACAGGCAATCCTACTGGACGCCTAAGGGGAGGAGACACATGGCCGATGTAGGAAAGGACACAGGAAGGCCACTGCCTGATGCCCGCTGCCTAGATGGGGTAAGTGCCGGACCGACCGACCAGCAGACAGTTAGCAGGGGGGGTTTGAGGTGCTGCCCCCCCCCCGCAAAAAAAATACCAGCCACCACTACTGGCTAGTGCTTCCCCTTGGCATTATTTAGGGTATTATTCATCCGATCAGCCCAGTATATGCTTCATGAAGGTAAAAGATCTACTGCCATTTTAAAATTCTTTCTTTTTTCTTATTTTTTGCACTGTGGGCAGGGTTTGTTTTTTTATCCAAAGTCAGAGAAAAAATCTCACCTTTTTGAAGTTCCATTTACAGTACTGAGCAAAAGTTTTAGGCAGGTGTGAAGAAATGCTGTAAAGAAAGAATGGTTTCAAGATATATATTTTAGATGTTTCTTTCCAATTCTTTATTTATATTTTCAAAATACAAAAATCCATATATTGACATACATATAAATAAAATCCATCTTTAATGACCCCCAACTTAAGAGAGAAACAAAAAGAACAAAAAAAAAACAAATACCCACCCCCCCTCCCTTCCCAGACCTGCTGAGTTACAGTAATATAATTCAATAACCTAATTCCCTCACCTAGTTCCCTTGTTTTATACCCGTTTAACGTTTAGCCAGTAATCTCCTCCACATAGCTCCAGGTACTCTTATACGTTCGCCACCCTGCCCATTTATCTTTTGGTTCAGTCCCCTCCTCAAACTCTGCTTCGGCACCCTCCTCACTCTCCATTAAATAAATTTCATTGACAGAGAGCAACCATTCACAAATTTTAGGGCTCTCAGGCTCCATCCATTTTTTGGGAATCTGACTCTTGGCAGTATCCAACAAAATGGGAACTATCGATGTTTTATATTGCTTGATTGCCTCCTCAGTCCCATGGAATAAACAGATCCATGGGTCTTCTTGGATCGTCTTATTAGTAATTTCTTTTATTAGGTGTATAATTTTCTTCCAATACACTTTGATGGTGGGACACTCCCACCATATATGGGCCATTGTGCCAATATTTTTACACCCTCTCCAACATTCCCCCGATTTCTCCGGTTGGAATTTGCTAAGTTTGTCTGGGGTCGCATACCACCCTGCCAAGCACTTGAAATTTGTTTCCGTCATCCTCGTGCTCACTGAGGAGGTATGCAGCATTTTCAGGATTTTCCCTATCACGTGATTACTACATTGTGTCCCCAATTCCCTTTCCCATTTCCTGATGTAGGGAGGCACATCCAGCTCCTCACTAGTCATTAAAATTTTATACAGCCGAGAAATGATATTTCTGGATTCCTTTCTCAAACAAAGCTGCTCAAACGGCCTATAATCTTCTTCGCCTCTGATTGGTTTCTGAAGATTCTTTACAAAATGTGTCAGCTGGATGTACCGCCACTCATCAATCTTCATTAAATCTGTCTCAGTTTTCAAATCGTGAAATGTGCGAATTTTCCCTTCTTTAATTACGTCTTTTAATTGTGTATTAACGTTCTTAATCCAATTCCCCCCCACCTCCCTCATCCCAGGTTCAAAGAATCTATTATCCCTCAGATAAATCAGAGGAGAATTATAACTCCATTTATTTTGAGTGTGAATCTGATCCCATAATTTTAGTGTATTAAGTGTTATATCCGATGTGTTTGTGCTAAGTGCTCTGTATTTTGGGGGATTCCATATAGTGTGCCCTAAGTGTGTGCTACTTAAACTATGTTCGATATTAACCCATCTTTTTTCTGATGTCGACTTTGACCAGTCCATCACCCGTGAAAGCATCACTGATTTATAATATTTACTAAAGTCCGGTAGGGCAAGCCCACCCTGTTTTTTACCCCTAATCAGGACCTTATATGCTATTCGTGACTTTTTATTACCCCAGACAAACTTTGCCATTAGGCCTCGCAAGGCTCTCAAATATGGCTGTGGTAGGGAAATTGGAAGCATCTGAAATTTATAGAGGATTTTCGGGGCCAACACCATTTTTATTGTATTTACGCGGCCAAACAGAGAGAGTGGTCGCGTGGACATTTTTTGTATTTCTTGCTTAATTAAATTCAATAAGGGTATATAGTTAATTGAATACAATTTCTTCAGAGAGTTGGATAGTTTAACTCCTAAATATTTTATCTCCCTTCTCCAGGGGAAGTGGAATTCCCCTGAAAGTTTTTCTTCTTCCTGTTTGTCTATGTTAATATTTAAGATTTCAGACTTGCTGAGATTTACCTTAAAATTTGAGATGTCACCATATCTTTTTAAAATCTGCAGCAAGTTTGGAATCGATATCCGGGGATTCGTAATATAGAAAAGGACATCATCGGCATACGCCGCTAGCTTATGTTCCTCGGTTCCTATCCTTATCCCACTACAGTCTGGGTTTTTTCGGATAGTCGCCAGCAAGGGTTCCAAGGTTAAGATGAATAATAGGGGAGACAATGGACACCCTTGCCTAGTTCCATTCTCCATCTTAAATGGCCTTGAGAGGACCCCGTTAACCTTAACGGATGTTGGCAGGTGATTATACAACATTCTGACCCAAGCAATAAATCTTGGGCCAACTCCCAGATATTCCAATGTTTTAATCATGAGTCCCCAGTCTACCCTGTCGAACGCTTTTTCGGCATCCATTGACAGGAATAGAGCTGGGGACCCACCAGACTTGGCAGACTCGAGGAGGAGAAGCGAGCGAACTCCATTGTCCCTCCCCTCTCTACCCGGGACAAACCCCACTTGGTCTGGGTGTACCAGAGTCGTCATTTTGTCCTTCAGCCTGCCCGCCAAGACCTTAGCGTATAATTTGGTATCCGCGTTTAGAAGGGCAATAGGCCTATAACTGGAGCACAACATATTATTTTTTCCCTCTTTTAGTATCAGGGTAATAGTTGCGGACAAGGAATGCTCCCCCATCACACTTAGATGTTTCTTATTATCAATTTACAAAAATGCAAAGTAAGTAAACAGAAGAAAAATCTAAATCAAATCAATATTCAGTGTGACTACCCTTTGGCTTTAACCCACCATCTGTTCCTGCACTGGAACACTTTGTACACTTGCACAAGTCAGGGATTATGTAGGATTAGAGTCAGGTGTATGATTAATACAAAAAATAGTGCAGCGCTGAATTATAAATCAGTATAAAATGTCCGTGAATGAACCATAAGTATCAACGGTGGTGCAGAGTGCTTCATGCAGATCCAAAGTGCTCTTAAATCAGTGCTCCCCCTCCTTTCAGTCAAACCGCTCACCTTGTTAAAGGGACCCCTGAACTAACAGGAAGGTCTGATAGGCGTTCACCACTCGAATGGTGGTCAGGGTAATGTCTTGGCTGGAAGGCAGGGACCTCTTCTTTAATAGGGATCACCACTTAATTATTCGGTATGCATGGAATGAACAAGAAAAATGCATAGTGCTCTCTGTATACTATTAAAAACAATTCCTTTATTAAAAAACGGTACTCACAAAATTAGCACTATGACCAGTGCTAGGCTTAAAAGCGCATGACAATATTACAGATGACAGTCTAAGATGGCTGCAGGGGCGTCTAAACCAGGATGTAACCAATCCGCACGCGTATCGTCTGGAGGACTTCCTCAGCGGTTTATGGATCCTTAGGTGTAGTCAGTATTGAATATACAGACCCCTGTTTATATCATCTGTTAATTGGTTACTCCTGAGTAGCGCTCATCCAATAAAAACGCTCGACTCAGGAGTAGGATGCATTGTTAGTAGTGGTTGCCATAGCGATCGGCGTCGTGATGTCTCGACGTCAGGCCGCAAGGCTAACCCTCTGTATTCACTTCCCCTTCCTAGGTAGACAGGAAGGGGATCCAACAACTATGATTGGCTGTTGCACATAACGGGGGCGTGTTGGAATAACCTATGACGCGAACGCACCATCCCTGTGTCCCGCCTATCGAACACGTGGCTCACTAGGTCTAATGAAAGCAACTTCCTTCCGCGTCAGGGGCGTTCCACACTGTAGAACTACAGTGCGGTCGAGACATCACCCTGCCGCGATCGCGTCATCATAATGATGCGGTTTCCGGTCACATGATCGCCTGCGTCAATAGGTACCGCCTTCTCGGTTAAAAACAGAGACTGCGTGAGCTATAATGGGATGAAATATGTCACATGGTACCAATCCCTCTGCAGCTGAGAAGAAGTGTAAGCAGTGAAGGGATAGTTATACCAGGTGGCGTCTTCTAAAAGGCACAAGCAATACCCAAAACAGCTAATGCAATCAGCACCATTGCGTTGGGCAATTCTAGTTTAACAAACATAATCCCATAATGTCATTGTTAAAAAAGATTAATTTGAAAGACAAGGTATATTAGTAAAAAATAAAAATAAAATAAATATGAAAAAATGAAGATGAAAAAATAATATATAATGATGAAAAAAAATCCCCACCATAAGAAACTAAATATAAATAAGACTCATCTCTGCAGCCACCTTTTACAACACAGTCATCATACACAAAAACAAATCAGTAAGTACCAGATATTTAAATATATAAAAATGTAAAGACATAAAGGCCTCCCTGTTAAAATAAACTATCTGTCAGAAATGAAACAGTTCAAATCGAACTCAACATTGAGCCCCTTTGGTACTCCCACACGGGTCTCATACACCCAGAAAGACTCCCGGCGGCTCAATTGTCTTATAAAGTTACCCCCTCGCCAATGGGGTGTAACCTTTTCGACTCCCCAAAATTTCAATTTGGCGGGACTGCGCTTATGACATAATTTAAAATGCTTGGAGACATTATGTGAGTCTAATCCTTTTTTAATGTTAGTAATGTGTTCACCAATGCGGACATGCAAGGGGCGAGACGTTCTACCAACATATTGTAAGCCGCATTCACATTCCATAATATAAACCACCCCTGTGGTGGAGCATGTGATAAAATCTTTAATCAAATATGTCTTCTTTGTTGCTGTAGCTGTAAATTCTTTACGTTTTTTAATATTCCCCCTAGCTTGTTTACAGGCTGGGCAACGTCCACATGCATAAAAACCTGTCAAGAGGTTAGATAATCTATTTTCGGAAGCAAGAGGTGGATCGATAACCCCCGGGGCTAGCTTATCTCTAAGGGAGGGGGCCCTTTTGTAGACAAACTGGGGACGTTCAGGAAGGACGGGGCCAAGCGTTTTATCTTGCTTTAAAATGGGCCAATGCCTCCGAATAATCTTTTCGAATTTCTTGTATTGGACGTTATAGTCCAAAACGATCCTTATATTCCCTGTATTGTCTTGTTTAACCTTAGGACCATTAGAAACAAGTGTAGTTCTATCCAACTTGCGGACAGTCTCAATATGTTTCATAATGTCTGATTTGTTGTACCCCTTTTGGACAAAACGTGTTGATAGAATTTCGGACTGTACAAGAAACTCCTGTTCTTGTGAACAATTCCGCCTAATGCGTACAAATTGTCCCTTGGGAATGTTGCACAACCATTGTAAATGGTGGCAACTGCCAAGGGGGATGTACGCATTACGATCAGTGGGTTTGAAGTGGTTTCTTAATTCTAACCCGTTATCTTTTAGATGAATATCAAGATCTAGATACGTGACATGATCGATTCCCACATTCCAAGAGAGAACAATATTTCTATTGTTCTCATCTAATTTTTTCATGAAGGTGTCAAGGTTCGATCGGTCACCATTCCAAATCATAATGATATCATCGATATACCGTTGGTAACAGATGAGTTCAGGGGGTGTGTTCTTGTAAATCACTTCTTCCTCCCAGTGTGCCATAAATAAATTGGCAACACTGGGAGCAAAACGAGCCCCCATTGCCACTCCCCTTGTTTGGAGGAAAAACCGTCTATTGTACCAAAAATAATTTTTGGCTAAACAGAATCTTAAACAATCCAGAATAAAGTTCTTTTGTCTTTTTGTCAGCTCAGCTGATCCGAATGCCCACTGTACTGAGGTTAGCGCATCTTCATGGCTAATGATCGTGTAAAGGGAACTAACATCCGCTGTAATTAATACACATGAAGAAGTGAGTGGGAGAGACTCTAAAATGTGGATAATGTGTTTAGTATCTTTTACAAAAGAGCGGGTTTTAATAACCATGGGCTGTAGGAAATGGTCAATATACTGACCCAGTCTCGAAGAGACTGAGTCTATCCCGTTGACTATGGGGCGACCAGGGGGGTGGGTACTGTTTTTATGTATTTTAGGTAAGAAGTAAATGATGGGGGTACGGCAGAAAAAAGGGTCCAAATATGAAGCCTCTTTTAAGTTGAGGACACCAATGTGTTTTCCTCTTGCTATAAGGTAGTGTAACTCTTCTTTGTATTGGAGCATCGGGTCCTTTGTAAGTAAAACATAAGTATTATGATCAGCCAGCATATTTTCCATTTCATTGTTATAATATGTTTTACTTAAGACAACCAAACCTCCTCCCTTATCAGCTGGGCGTATAACCAGATCTTTGCGTTTTAACAAGGACTCAATTCCTCTTTTGATATGTAAAGGATCGTTGACTTTCCGGACTTTCAGTGCATCCAGATCTTTGTTAACCATATTCCTAAAAACTTCCATATGTTTGTTGTCTCGGTTGGGGGGATTGAAAACAGATTTATTGCGGAGAGAGGAGTGCGTAATTGAAGATTTCTGAATATTAGTAGAATTACGCACTATAGCATTCGAGAGATGGTATTTCTTGATATTGAGAGTTCTCATAAATTTTTGCAAACTAATATAAGTTTGGAATTTGTTTAAGTTACGGGTAGGGGCATATTTCAGGCCCTTATCTAAGACTTTAATCTCATCCTCAGTTAAGGGAGAGCCACTGAGGTTATAAATACCAGCTCCTACCGGGGTCTGACTCTTTTGAATTCGCCTTCCTCCTCTCCTTCCTCTCTGTTTTTTCTTTTCCTTACTCCGCTGTCTGGGTATCCCAGGGACGGGCCCATATTCACCCTCCCTCCCGGATTGGGTGGGACAAACGGGGTCACCGTCCCCCTTCCATGAGGCGACCTGTAAAAATCCCCTCCCCTCCTAGGTCCAACATTCTGTAAGGGGGTAAACCTATTATGGGTAGGGACGGGATTTCTGACATGTTGAAAACCTCTTCCTCTGTTAGGGGGAAAATTCCGAGAATACTCAATCAGAATACTGGTTGCCGTTATGACTCCAATTCTGCCCATTCTCAGGATAAGAAGTTTCTTGATGATAAATGTCATTTGTATGTGGAGGGTTCCAGGGATACTGCCTATAGGGAGATTCATAAACATCCCTCCCTCGCCCCCTCCCTTTCTTATTCTTACCTCTTTTGTTGTGTACAGGTCTAAATTGATTGGAATTGGCTGGGGTGGCATGATTATTGTATTGAAACTGCTCACAATTACCACCATCATTCTCTTGAATAAGAGAAGGAGTATGGAGGGGCTCTCCATTAGTCGGTACTGTTTGTGAGGGAACTATTGATGAGTCACCTGGTTTGGTTTGCCATTTATAGATATTCCCTTTACCAAAATCCTCAAAATCTCTTAGATATTTCTTTTTCTTTTTATTTTGGGTCTCATAATCCCATTTAACTAGTTTATTTTTTAACTCAGCTGCAAGTCTAATAAACTCATCGGATTCCTTATGGGACTCAATGGAGCTTTTGAGTTCAGTGATCTGAGTTTCCAGTAGAGTCATCTTACGTCGTTTACGTGCTAAAAGAAACTCAATCAACTCAAGACCTTTACCGGTAAAAAACATTTCCCATTCTTTCATCGAATGCTCATCCATGAGGCCATCATTGGGAGGTACTTCCCATCTAAGCCTCCTCGGGATTAACTTGGCTGTGAGGTATTGTTCAAATGAGACAATGTATGATTAACCAAAGATAGCAAGCAGGTGCTAATGATTTTAAATTTCATATGCAGGCTGAAACACAGTCATTAACTCAAAACAGAAACAGCTGTGTAGGAGGTTTAAAACTGGGTGAGGAACAACCAAACTCTACCAAAGTGAGGTTGTGGAAGACAGTTTCATGTCACAGGTCATGCACCATGGCAAGACTGAGCACAACAACAAGACACAAGGTAGTTATACTGCATCAGCAAGGTCTCTCCCAGGCAAAGATTTCAAGGAAGACTGGGGTTTCACAATGTGCTGTTCAAGCTCTTTTGAAGAAGTGCAAAGAAATGACAGCAGGTGCTCTGGACTGATGAGTCAAAATCTGAAATACTTGGCTGTAGCAGGAAGCAGTTTCTTCAC
The DNA here is from genome assembly GCA_037952925.1 of Lithobates clamitans. Taxonomy (NCBI): domain Eukaryota; kingdom Metazoa; phylum Chordata; class Amphibia; order Anura; family Ranidae; genus Lithobates; species Lithobates clamitans. Next base: position 1,972,000 of record JBBGZY010000773.1, on the reverse strand, counting down.
TGAAGGGCTAAATAGCAGTACAATAATGAGTTCCTGCAGACAACAGTGAAGCATGGTGGAGGTTCCTTGCAAGTTTTGGGCTGGGTTTCTGCATATGGAGTTGGAGATTTGGTCAGGATCAATAGTGTCCTCGATGCTGAGAAATACAGATGAATACTTATCCATCATGCCACACCATCAGGGAGGTTTGTGATTGGCCCCAAATTTATCATGCAGCAGAATAATGACCCCACACATACAGCCAATGTCATTAGGAACTATCTTCAGTGCAAAGAAGTGCAAAGAGTCCTGGAAGTGATGCTTTGGCCTTCACAGAGCCCTGATCTCAGCATCATTGAGTCTGTCTGGGATTACATGAAGAGACAGAAGGATTTGAGGCAGCCTACATCCACAGAAGATCTGTGGTTAGTTCTCCAAGATGTTTGGAACAACCTACCTGCAGCATTCCTTCAAAAACTGTGTTCAAGTGTAGTTAAAAGAATTGATGTTGTTATGAAGGTAAAAGGTGGTCACATCAAATATTGATTTGATTTCGTTTTCTCTTCTGTTCATTTATTTTCCATTTGATTAATTGATAAAAATAAACTAGTAACACTTCTATTTCTGAAAACATTCTTAATTTACATTTTTTCACACCTGCCTAAAACTTTTGTACAGCACCCTTTTCAGACATGACGATACATCTTAAATGGTATTCAGATAAAGATTGTAGAGTGTATTTGATTTGCAAATGTGATCTTTTTCAGGAGGCTTTATTTAACATCATCATCAAGCAGAGTAGCAAAGGATGCAAACAACAGTACAAAGACAAGCATAGACCAGATCATTCATGGCCATCCAAATATTCAGTTCTACCCACTTGGACCAAGCAATAAGAGACTATAAGAAAACTGGACAATAAAAGTTCTTTTGACAGTCTGGGACAATATTGCACAAAGAATAAGTATTTTGATGTAATCTAACGTTTTTCCTTGTTATGGTAATTACAAAATGTTAAAGTTACTAAAGTCTCAAGGTTTTTATTCTATAAAAATAACAAAATGTGTCTATACTTACCTGCTACCCTCTTTCCCCGAAAATAAGACCTAGCGTGATTGTCAGTGATGGCTGCAATATAAGCCCTACCCCCAAATAAGCCCTACCCTGTTTCCCCGAAAATAAGCCCTACCCTGAAAATAAGACCTACAAGGACTTTAACTAGGGCTTATTTGGGGGGTAGGGCTTATATTGCAGCCATCACCGACAATCACACTAGGTCTTATTTTCGGGGAAACAGGGTATGTGCAATTGGTTTTGCACAGAGCAGCCCAGATCCTCCTCTTTCCTCACCGGCACTCCTGGGCCCTCCCTCCTGTTGAGTGCCCCCACAGCAAGCAGCTTGCTATGGGGCACCCGAGCCGAGATGCAGCTACGTGTATCCATTAGGACATGGAGCTGTGCTTCAGCCCTGCCCCCTCTCTCTAACTCATTGGCTAACTGACTTTGATTGACAGCAGATGGCGCCACTGCTGTGTCTCAGCCAATCAGGAGGGAGAGTCCCAGACGGCTGACGTACTCCTGGACTTCGCTGGATCGAGAGGGGGCTCAGATCAGTATTAGGGGGGCTGAGGGGGCTGCTGAACACAGAAGGCTTTTTATCTTAATGCATAGCATTAAAAATGCATCAAGATAAAAAATCTTCTGCCTTTATAACCACTTTAAATTCACGACCGTGTATATGAAGCTGACCCAGAAGCCATTTTCTATAGAAACTGATGACCTATCAGGAGATGAGAACAAAAATGTGCCAGCCTTGCTGTATCATGTAACCAGTCTGATTATTTTTTACTTATTTGTTTACATGAGGGTGGGAGTGTTTCAGCTTTCTACCCTGTATCAGGCAAAAAGCCCTTTCATCTGGATTTAATGTCAGAGAAACGGAACGACACATGGTTAATACAAGCGATGATAGCATTTAGTATATGAATTCATTATTTCACACCCATACAATTAGAATTGGTGCTCCAAATTGGGTGTCAAAGATTAAAAAAGCTTCTCTAGGAAGCTTAAAACTCATATCTGGGGATCTTGCTATTGAAACGTGTGATGTCATCATACCAAGATCAAAAGAGCTCTCTTAGGCCCCCAGAAAGAAATTTGTGGATACCTATGGGTCTAGCAAGACAATTCAAAAGATCACCAAATTCTTTTAAATCAGTAATTCCACTGTAAGGTAAATAATCCCCAAGTGGCATATATTGCAAATGATTGGTTTGCCCAGGTTTGGCCAGCTTAGCAAGTTTAGCCTAAGAGCTGACCTTTTGATGCAGTCCCCAATAAATCCAAAATTTCATTGTGGAATCGTGTATATGAAGCAGGCCCAGAAGCCATTTTTTTTCTAGAAGCTGATGTCAACAACCTACCAAGAGAAAAGAACAAAATGTCACAGCCTTGCTGTACTCTGTAACCAGTTTGTTTATTTATTGTCAGAGACATGGAACCACACATGGTTAATATAAGTGATGACAGTATTCAGTATATCAATTCCTTTATTTAAATATATTACTCTATGGTTACACACCGAACAAGCTGGCCAGAAAACGTTACAGTGGCAGGGGTTGGGATTGTCACACTTCCTGAATCACAACAGTTTAGTTTATTTAAACAGTCGCTTTAAAGTGATTGTAAATGATCACCTTGTAAAAGAACCCATTCAGTTTAAAATAGAAATTAAAGGCAAAACATTTCTGTATAGATATAAAAAAAATATATATATATAAATACCTTTTTCCCCTTTTTTTAAAATGATCACATTCCGTCTGTTCTCAGCTGCATAAGAGCTGTGGGTGGAGAAGCAGCAGGACACTGAGCTTCCCAGTGAATGGCTGTGCAGTGGGGGGTGTCAGAATGAGTCTAATCATTGGAGGAGAATCCCAGCATAGCTAGAGAACTGATCAGGTGTTCTCTCTTGCTTAGTGTGGTCAGTTATTAATAGGAAAGCAGAGGGACTGGCAGGAACACCAGGGATTTTACATAAAGGAAGCAATACAAAGAGAACAGGTTATTTTCTCATACAAGTACATGGTACAGCAGGTACATATCAAGAATATGAAGTGTTGAGGTAACAAGCGCTTTTACTGCTTGAGTACCCTGACAGTGTTATAGTTTGCTCCATCCCCTGCCACTTTTGCCAGTCAGCCAGCTTGGTCTGCATTAATTAATATACTGGACTATTACTACAACTATTAAATCCACACATCAAAAAGAACAAAATATTTTTGTAGTCCTATAAGTCACAGTAATAAATTAAGTATGTTATTAAAAAAGAAGAAGACTTTGAGTATTATTTTTTAACTTTCACTTTTTACTTAAACAAATAAAGCTAATTATTTATTTAAAAATATCATCATCGCCATCATAAAGGGCAGGAAACAGATGCAGAACAATAAAAAAAAAAAGTAGCACAGCAAAAAAAAAAGCAGCACTACAGTGTGCTATCATGGGCAGAGTCAGAGAAATAGAAGAGATTGTCAAAAAATAAGTTATTTCTGGCAATCTGGTAGGGTAACCTCAGTTCCAGTTCCTGCTGTCATGGACATTAAACATGTTACTGCAGTTTACAAAGCCTGGAAATAAAAATATTGTTTTATCTGAATTATTATATGTAAGGATTTTGTAGATTGTGCAGTGTATGTAAAAATCAAACTGTCCTGTCTTCAGTAGCCCCACATGATATGTATTAGCTGCCATAAATTGTCCGAAAAGAAGCACAGGCTCCCTGTTTTGGTGATGTGGTGCATAATATTATCACTGATTGCTATTTCTTGGTTAGAGAACATCTGAATGGCTCCATCACATGAGAATATTGTACCATCTGTCTATGGATTTAAAGATAGGAGGGTACCCTTTTCATTTCAAGTTTTTATTTTTGGTATTTTAAAAATATGCATTAATTCTCACATGCATCAGCTTGGGTCAGATTTGACTACATGACCTAGTTCTTCTGATGGTTCATCCCCTGATCTGCAGAGGCCCAAATTGAATTCCCTTTTCATTCAAACTAAGCAGCTCAAATCTGAATCACAGGTCAGAGTTGAAATTGCTGTATCAGGGGTGCATGTGTCAGGAAGCAAAGTGGCAACAGAGAGAAATAAGCCTTCTAAGTACTCTGCTCTACACAATCTAAGCATTACTGCTTACAATGCACTTCATTCGTAGTATACTGCAAGCATTACAGGCATTATCTGTCACCAAGAAACCACTGCTGGACTTTAACCAAAGTAACATCTTTAGTTGCTGGATCTATGCACAAGTGAATCCTAACTGAACTGTAGTAGTACAGTACAAATTAAAATCAATTTGCAGTTAAATATATGCATATTTAAAGGATAGATTCAGGAAAAGTAAATACACTCAATGGCCACTTTTTTAGGTACACCTTGCTAGTACCAGGTTAGACCCTCTTTTGCCTTCAGAACTGCCTTAATTCTTCGTGGCATAGATTGAACAAGGAGTTGAAAATATTCCTCAGAGATTTTGGGCCATATTGACATGATAGCATCACACAGTTGATACAGATTTATCGGCTGCACATCCATGATGCAAATCTCCCATTTCACCACATCTTTAAGGTGCTCTATTGGATTGAGATCTGGTGACTGTGGAGGTCATTGGAGTACAGTGAACTCATTGCCATGTTCAATAAACCAGTTTGAAATGATTTGAGCTTTGTGACATGGTGCATTATCCTGCTGGAAGTAACCATCAGAAGATCGGTACACTTTAGTCATAAAGGGGAGGATGGACATGGTCAGCAACAATACTCAGGTAGGCCGGGGCATTTAAACAATGCTCTATTGGTACTAAGGGGCCGAATGTGTGCCAAGCAAAATATCCCCCACACCATTACACTACCACCTCCAGCCTGAACAAGGCAGGATGGATTCATGCTTTCATGTTGTTTACACCAAATTCTGGAGCAGAGGAGATTGTGGAATGGATGTTTCTCCTTCTATTCTGTGCGTAGATGACCCGACTGCTCACAGCGGTCACAAGCTATCCAGTAGGACTGGACAACCCAGGAATGGCTGCGGGACCCCTCCCTCCCCCTCTAAACACAGCAAAAGTGATTAGTCAACTGTATAGCCATGTGGATCACTTTTACTAGAAAACTGGTCGCTGGAATAAAAAAAGATACCAGGATCATGGCTGCAGCTGCAGCCTAAGGGCGGGAAGTGGTTAAATGTTTGGCTGATGCATACAGGGTTAATATAATAGTGTGACACATCTTCCCTTTTATGTGTGAGACACTTCCTTCCTAAAAGGCTATATATGCAGGGGAAACTGACCTTGTGGAGCAGTCCAATGTGGGAGCACAGTGAGGACCTGTTGTACAATGTAATCCATACTTCTGGCAACATGGTGACAGAGGCTGGTAATGAGGCCTTTGGTAGTGAGGAATAGTTTAGTGCTTCATGTTTCCCATGTAGTGGCAGGTCTCCATGCTGAAGCCCACTGTGGTACAGAGTACCCCTAGGGATCAAGCCTGAAGGTCACAATGTGCAGGGCGTTGCGATCTAAATTATAAGAGCTTCCCTAGCGGAAGCTGAAGAGGAGACGCAGTCCTTAGGTGGCCGCCCGCATCCTACCAACCAATGATGTCATCAGTTGCAAAGGAAAAAGAGAAACTGGTGCCTTACGGCATGGTTGTACCCCTCAGGATTTTTTATAGACAGACCATAAGTGTATAAAAAAATATAAGTTTATTACAAAAATACATGAATAAATATACAAAAATCAATCATAAAATGCAAAAATGTAAACAGGACCCCAAATTGACTGTATGTAGAACAAGCTGCCCTGTTACATAGGAGTGGGCTAGCAAGATGGCATACTGGCGAATAATACCTAACATGTTTCAGACCTCAATAGATTGACACAAAAACCAGAGGTTTTTGTGTCAATTGGGTCAAAAGGGTTTCTATAAGAGTAAATATATAGTACAAAAATGAATGCAACTTATGGCATAATGTATAAACAATAGAAAAACTGAACATGTCTCTATAGAATGGCTGGAAAACAAGTGTTCACTATACTTACAAGTTGCAATACACAATATTATAATAGTCAGAGATATAGTGATGTGATGCTCCGTAGGTTCTGCGATGCGACCAGTGTGATCCAAAAGATGGAAAGTGGGGGACACGGGTGGGGGTGGAAATCAGCAGGCTCCAATACTACAAGGAGCCCAAAGGCTTTTGAATGGATAGTTCCTACCAAGGGATGGCCAGCGGCCTCAGAGATGGTTTTTAAAGGAATAATGTAGTAGAGTGCTCATCTATATATAAGAGAGCAAAAAAATGGATTATCATTTTAGCCAGTGTTGGGATTTAACCACAATGGTGTAATAAAGTAGTCAGTATAACATGAACAGGTCACCCCCAGTCCAATCAAAGTCATGCCGGGGGAATCCAGACATAGGACAGGTCAGCCTTTGTAATATATCAAAAGTATAATGATCAAACAGACTACAAACAATCCCTCATTGGGTGGCATTAAACAGTATGGTATATCCTCCCAGCAGCTCCAGGCCATCTAGAGTGAAGCGTGGAGCGCTGGAAGATATACCCATGAGGCCCTAATTCGCTCCAAAAGTTGCTAAGGACATGTCGGGCAACCGCACAATTTTCTGGTTTGCCCATAGGCGTGCAGATAAGAGGGGAGGAGAGAGCTGGGAGGGGGTGTGGGCTGTGCTCTCTCACTCCTGCCTGTATACATGCTCAGAAAACACTCACATCCAACTGTATAGGCAGATATTTGTATTTTTGCTGAGCAACCACTGAGAACTCTTTGTGGCACCCCAGTGTGCCACAGCATACCAGTTGACAAACACTACTTAAAAAGAAGAAATGGTAAACTATGGACTGGCCTAGTCAGGTCCCTGATTTGAATGGAAACTCACAAACATCTTGCAACTGAAAGAATTTAGAATAGAGAAGTGGTGAAACATTTTACTGTTAACATTTTGTGTTGTTTCCAGGAACAGGTGGGCAGTTATGCAAAACATGTAAAAAAGTTGTTTCTAGGGGACTATAATAACTTTTGAGGCCAAGGGAGAATTTTTTTTCCATGGTATACCAATACATCTGTTTTTTTGGGGTTTTTTTTGCTTTCTGTTTTTTAACAAATGATCAAAAAGCCACCTTTTCTTGTTTTTTATTCAAGAATATCACCTATACTGTATCTGTAGACAATGTTTAAATGGAGATCTCATTTTTGCCTGTTCAAGTATGTCTCAATTGAACTTTTCAAATACACCACAGGTACATCTAGGGTTACCACCTGCCCGAGATTCACTCGGACAGTTAGCGTTTTGAATCACGTGTCTGGGTTTCAGTCCACCTGAAACCCGGACACACATTTTTCAGACAGGAATGTGACTCCAAACAGGGCTTGACAGACAGGTGAGGGGGCACTATGTGCGCCACATTACTATTCTCTTTGGAGTGCCCAAAGGTGCCCCAGGTCTGGTACAATCCTATAGTGCAGTGGTCTCCAAACTGCTGCCTTTGCTGGTCTTTATCTGGTCCTTGGGGCACTGTTTCTCTCACTGATATGAGACACTATTCCTCCCACCGACACCAATAATGGGGCACTATTCCTCCCACTGACACCAACAATTGGGCATTAGTCCTCCCACTGACACCAGCAATGGGGTACTATCCCTCCCACTGACCCCAATGATGGATGATTATTGCTCCCACTGACATGAACGTCTGGCCCTACTAAAGTCTTAAGGACAGTAAACTGGCCCTTTGTATAGAAAAAAAGTGTTCAGGTTTGGCTTGAAGAAAAAGTGGCAACCCTAGGTACATCAGTCACAGCCCAACAAGTCTGCTCCCTATCAGCAAGCAGTGGATAAGGACCTTTGCTCTCTGTGTGGAAGCAGCAGTCTCTCTGCAGAGAACCAACATGCCCCCTACAAAGCTAAAGATCTCCAATAAGCAGCAAGTATGTTTTGCTAGTTGCACATCTATAGGTCTGACTCAGCAGGTAGCTTGTCATACTTTTTATATTTCTTGTTTTGGTTCACCCCTCATGATTAGACTGTCCCAAATATTGGAGAAATATAGTACCCAATCCAGGAAACATCGCAGTATGTGTGTGTGTAAATAAAAGCGACAGCATTTTATTATCAACAATTCTATGGCTCTCAATATGTCTTTCTCAAGATTTGAGAAATACAAAGTGAGCGCTAGTAAAACATTGACAAAAAAAAATGCTATGAAATAAAATAGCTTTGATTTACCCTTGCTGCAAGACGTGTCATTGTCTTTATGCTGTGTAACAAGGCTCATTTTAACGGAAATGAGCAGGTTTATTAATGCATTATCATAGTTAACCTTTCTTGCAAGAAGTACCTTTTTTTCCCACAAGGTGGAGCTTTGTGAATTCTGATTTATCGTCAGTTAAGAGCATTGCACTGTGGGAATTGTGGTCCCATCCAGAAGGAACTCCATTACTAAACAGATACAGGAAACTTCAAATTCCAGCATGCCTGTGTGCAGGAGGGGTCATATAATTTAGAAAGCCCAGGAAACCAGAAGGCAGTATAGAAAAGAGACACTGGTGTGTGCAGAGGAGACGGTTCAGTCTGGGAAAGAGACTGGGGAAAGATATAAAGGAAAGACTGTGTTTTACAGTAGAGACAGTGCCTGTTAGTTCCAGAGAACTGGTAAAAGTGCTGCAATCTGCCAAGTCATGTCTGTTTCCGTTCCACTGTCTGCTGGAGCCAGGGATCATCCTGAGGCCTTGTACTGGAGCCACGAGAGATCCAGACCTGCTGATATCTGCTGGGACACCACTGAGCCTGGCTAAAGGTTGCTACTGCTGATTCACAGAGGTACCGCTGTCTGATTGCTGCAGAAGTACACCTGGAATCGTTCGTATCTTAAAGAGGGCCCCCCACTCATCACCTGCTACTACAAATACGGTGGTGTTTGTGAGTGGGATATTAACCCTTTGTAACAAACTGACTGTCTGTATATGGAAATCTATTGAAAGTCATATTGCACTATCCCACTTAAGGCTGGATTCACACCAATGCATTTTTAGTGCTTTTTGCATTTTGCAGATTTGCACTACAGTCCATTCAACATGGTTTCCTATGGAACACGTTCTGTAGTGCAAATCTGCAAAATGCAAAAAGCACTAAAAATGCATAGGTGTGAATCCAGCCTAAGGCTCCATTCACACTAGCGCGTTTTTTGATGCATTTTGCATTTTGCAGAAATGCACGGGAATTTTTTAACATGGGTTCCTATGGAACATGTTCACATCAATGCTTTTTTGTTTCTCTGCATTTTTGGAAAGGGTCAGGGACGTTTTTTCATGCAAAATGCAGCATTTTGCATGTAATAGAATTCAATGGACAAGCATCAAAAACGCAAGTGCACTGTTTTTGCAGCGTTTTTGGTGCGTTTTTGATGCATTTTAGCCGTTTTTATTATTTATTTTTTTTTAATTTTTTAAAGACTGTAAAAAAAAAATGTAAAAAAAAAATAACGCAAAACGCAAATCGCGGCAAAATCGCGGCAAAATCGCGGCAAAAACGCGGCTCAAAAACGTGGCAAGCATGAAAAAAAAAACTCCAAAAACGCTCAAAAGCAACATGCATAGGTGTGAATCGAGCCTTAGGCCTGATTCACACCTATGCATTTTTAGTGCTTTTTGCATTTTGCAGCTTTGCACTAAGGAATGTGTTCCATAGGAAACTGTGTTAAATGAACTGTAATGAAAATCTGCAAAATGCAAAAAGCGCTAAAAATGCATAGGTGTGAATCAAGCCTAAAGGCACCACCAATTATCCCTTGATGTTCTATAAGGCTCGATTCACACCTATGCATGTTGCTTTTGAGCGTTTTTGGAGGTTTTTTTTTCATGCTTGCCACGTTTTTGAGCAGCGTTTTTGCCGCGATTTTGCCGCGATTTGCGTTTTTTTTTTTTTTTTACATTTTTTTTTTTTACAGTCTTAAAAAAAATGTAAAAAAAAAAAATTTAAAAAAACTGCAAAAACGCATAAAAAACGCATCAAAAACGGTGCACTTGCGTTTTTGATGCTTGTCCATTGAATTCTATTACATGCAAAACGCTGCATTTTGCATGAAAAAAAGTCCCTGACCCTTTCCAAAAATGCAGAGAAACAAAAAGGCATTGATGTGAACATGTTCCATAGGAACCCATGTTAAAAAATTCCCGTGCATTTCTGCAAAATGCAAAATGCATCAAAAAACGCACTAGTGTGAATGGAGCCTTACAGTCCTGATGCTCAGAATTGTAACCCTGAGGCCTGGTTCAAACCTATGCAGGTTGCAGTTTGCATATTTCAGCTGCATTTTGCCTTTTTCAATACACATTTTTGATCGATTGAAATCTATGGAACCAAAAACCAGAAAAAAGTCCCAGGCCCTTTCCATAAAATGCACAGATGTGAACATGACCCATAGGAAACCATGTTAAATAGACTATAGTGTGTTTCTGCAAAACTGAAAATGCACTAAAAAATGCATAGGTGTGAACCAGGCCTGAGCATTATACCTCTGATAAGTATATCTCTGATATTATACCTCTGATAATTATATCTCTGATATTATACCTCTGATAATTAACCCCATCTGGACACTTCTTCACTCAGTGTTCTTAGGAAATGAGTGTACTACAACCCGTTTATTTTTTGCACAAACTTTTCCTTCTAGCGCATCCATGTCTTCAAGAGCTCCAACAGCCAGCAGAAGACTTACTTTAAGGACTGTGCTAGAGTGCCTGTTACCCCGCATAGCCAAGAGTTTTTTAATACCTTTCTGTCCTTGAATTCAAGCCTTGGCCCAACCTCCTCACCATAATGACGACTTAGCCATTATTCTCTTGATACCAATTTTACTTCGCCTTAGGCTGTTAATTTTCAGTGGCAAAAGCTACAGTTTATGCTGACCTTACCAGAACTCAAAGTGGCACTCCTACTATATTAGATAGATAGATAGATAGATAGATAGATAGATAGATAGATAGATAGATAGATAGATAGATAGATAGATAGATAGATAGATAGATAGATAGATAGATAGATAGATAGATAGATAGATAGATAGATAGATAGATAGATAGATAGATAGATCTTTATCTCATAGGAAAAACCTGGAAACATGCTATTTTGGGCTGATAAAATAAGTGTCATAATTAAAGGTATAAAAGTATTCTTAGAAAGGTAAACAAAAGAAGCCACTCTGAGAGTCCATTCACACAGGGGCAACACGACTTCCAGCACGACTTTGGGAGGCAACTTGGACACGACTTGAGTATGAATCACAGCACGACTTGGGGCAACTTACAACACAACTTGAAGTCGCCTCCAGGACAGGGAACTTTACAAGTGGCCAATCAGAGCTTATCAGCTGTGTGTGAGAAGGAGGGGGCTGGCTGTTTAGTGAAGGAAATTACTTTCTGTTTCCTTTCTGCTTCCTGTAAAGTTGCCTCAGTATGAACAGTGATCAGACTTGGAGGCAACTTCCATTGAAATCAATGGGTACAAGTTGCCTTCAAGTCGGATTGAAGTAGTACAGGAACCTTTTCTGAAGTCGGAGCGACTGCAGTAGTGTGCATTAAGACAGATCCATTCACATTGATTTATTCATGTAGCACGACTTGAGGCGACTTGGGGCGACTTGAAGTCAGATCCAAAGTTGCCCCTGTGTGAATGGGCTCTTAACTATGGTTGGAGTGGGTTGGGCAAGACTGGAAATATACACACAGTAGCAAAAAAAGATCTACAATTAAAACGGTATTAAACCCAAAAATGTAATATATTGCAGCTTACTGATCATTAGATGCAAGGGCTCCATTCATTTTCTTTTTAAGGCTTTTTTTCCATTTGCTTTCACCTGGTGATCTGGCCAGTAATACATCTCCTGTATTAGTGTGCCCCCACTCTGGATGAATGAGCACAGCAGACAGCAGAATTGTCAGTTTGAGGGTAGTGTTAAATATATTAGCACATTTAAATGCACTAACATTGAAGCCTTCGATAGGCCTGTTGGCTACACAGTTATTGCAGATAATTTTATGCCCTGATGATTACATCTCCTGTTTTTTATGTACTGTATGCCTACTTATTTGTACCCTGTAATGCCTTATGTTTCACTCAAAGTTTTATTTTGTTGATTAAAAAAAAAAAATCTGAAGCCTAACTCCAGCTCACACTTTATAAGCAAACTTTTTTTTTTTGGAGATAAAGGTTTTACATAAAAAAATAAAAGCTGATCATTCTAAGCACCCATGCCAGTGTTAAATGGATTCACTCATCACTGTAAACTGATACAATCTGGAGTACAGCATGTTCTTTTGAAACTGGATGGATCACTACATGAAATAGAAGAAAGAAAGCCTAAAAAAGAAACCTAACTGCAGATATTACAGTTAAAAATTGGTAAGCTGCAATATAATAAATGTTTGCTTTCTGGTTTTAATACTGCTTTAAACAACCATGAATTAAACCTATGCAGGTTGCAGTTTGCATATTTCAGCTGCATTTTGCATTTTTCAATACACATTTTTGATCGATTGAAATCTATGGAACTAAAAACCAGAAAAAAGTCCCAGGCCCTTTCCATAAAATGCACAGATGTGAACTAAAGCCATAGGAAACCATGTTAAATGGACTGTAGTGTGTTTCTGCAAAACTGAAAACGCACTAAAAAAATGCATAAGTGTGAATCAAAAATGTGCACAATTCATCCACTCTACTCCATACATGCTCACATCTCCCTATTAAAATAATAAGTCCTGTGTCCACAATGGTAATGATACCCTCCAAAATCTTAGATGTGATAAATATAACCATACAAATGCTTTGTCTCCATTGCTTAGCGTTATATGTGTAATTGCTATGTTTCTTAAACCAAATGCAGCATAACACACTTTAAAAAAAAAAAAAGATATTTTCACATGTCCATGTCTTCACATTCTATTCTATTGCAGGTTAACTAGTAATTTACCTTTCTGATTTTAATCACCATAACCATTAGACAAAAAAAATAGTGGCAAGCCTTCAAAAAACATTCTGTTGGTGTTATAGAATATCACCCTTTCTAAATTGACTCCACTTTTATTTTGAATGAACCGGATCCAAAAAGAGCTCATTGGAGAATATTCAATAGAGGAATGATGAAAGGCATATTTCACCAAAGGTATTTCTTTTTTGTTGACGGAGGATACTGGCTAAGGCTTCTCCTGGATTTTCCAACATTTGTGCCCTTTCTGAACTTGGAAATGTGCAATGAAAGGTAAAGAATGAAAGCAGCGAGGGAGGAGATGGATCCCTATACTTATTTCTTTCTGTTTTGTCATTTTAAGCCATTTTTTTTTTTTGGAAGACTTTGAATTGCAAGTAAATGCAGCTCACCATCAGGAGGACTGAGAACCTTTGGTTGGGGATGGGGAGCACAATCAACTTAACTCTTTAATAGTGGGGATAGGTTTTTTGGACATGGTAAAAGTTTGGGGTTCCTAAATGACATATGTTTTTGACACACCTTTTTACATATTTCAGCGTGGGCTTCCTATGCAGCTTTTCACTTTCAGTCACATGACATCCTCACCAGTACAGCCTTCCACTGCTCACAAAACACAATAAATGGACCGATCATAATCTCAGATAGTTTTGATATTAGGTTATACATCACAGTTTTCACTCTTTACTTGCTTCAGTTTTGGTCAGTAAGTCAAAATGGATGGGAAAATGTACAGGGCTGTGACTGGGACTTAATTTGTGTAATAGGCCATTATAGAAATGTTTTCTTCTTATACTGCAAGCAAAAGAAAATAAACATATTTCTAAACCCATGTTTATGTGATTAGGTTTCGTAATGTGTTGTTTAACGTTTCTGTAAAGGTGTTGTCACCTCTGATAATAAGCATGTTATTTTTCTGTGTGACTTTGTGTTTTGCACTGTGGAATAAAACCAAACCATTTCCTCTCCTGGACAACACTTACGTAGACTTATATCCCAAGGGACCATTTCCTCAAAGTAGAATCAAGTGTTACAGTATTGATTATGCTGGGCAAACATGTTTATTACCTACTTATCGAGCTACATTTCACTGGCACCTACTTGATTCAAGAAGCTGATCTGACTTCCACATAGACAACATGTTGACAATTACAAGAAGAACACGGTAATCAAGGCTGAAAGCTCTTTAATGTAATTAAATAACCCATGCATATTGAGGCCGTACAACTTACAGCATGCTCTTTGAGCTGGAGATGCTCATGGCACAGATACAAACAGGCTTGACTGCATCTCATTATAGAGTATTCGGTGCAGGCATTCAATTAGTACTTCAGCACACTGTAAATAAGCAGCCTTGTAGTGTTGCACGGTCAGACTTTAAAAAAGTCACTCACATAAAATAAAGATGATGTAGCTATTACAACATGGAATTAAAGGGCAACTCCTAGCAAAAAGTAAGCACAGTCAGAGTAGGGCATATACATCTTCTGAATATAAACTGATAAGCCAAGATGTGTAGTGTACCACCATTTAATGTCTGATTTAATGTGATGCATTTATTGAGATAGACACAGTGGTCCTTAATTATCGCCTGTTGCCCTCTAGTACAAACATCAGAAGTCTCCCATTCAAATCACAAGCCCCCCAGTATACATTTAGGTCCCCCTTTCACATCAGATGTCCTCCTTTATATCAGCAGTCCCTCCTCCTTTTTACATCAGAACCCTCCCTTTACATCAGAAGTCCTCCTTTGACATTAGACACTCCCCTTTCACATCAGAAGTCCCCCATTCACATTAGAAGCCCCCTTTCACATCTGTCATCCTTCACAACAGATGTCTGCCAAGGTTTACTTCACAACAGAAGCCCCTCCCTGGCCTAGGGGTTTACACTAACTGCTGGGAAAGCTGTGGCCAGGTTTAATACACAACATCATGGTAGAAGGTGGGATGTAGAGCAGGCCAAGATTTGGACTCCAGATACAAATTTCTCTTCATCCTCACTACTTTAACCACTTGACGACCGCCTCACGCCGATGTACGTCGGCAAAGTGGCACGGACAGGCAAAATCACGTACATGTACGTGATTTGCCTTCCGCGGGTGGGGGGTCCGATCGGACCCCCCCCCGGTGCCCGAGGCGGTCGTCGTTTGTCCAGCGGCGATCGGTGATGAGGGGGAGACCATCCGTTCGTGGCCCCCCCCTCGCGATCGCCGCCGGCCAATGAAATCATTCCTTTGCTGCTGTATGCTAAACAGCAGCAAAGGAAGTGATGTCATCTCCCCTCGGGTCGGTATTTTCCGTTCCGGCCCGAGGAGAGACGACAAGTATGTGAGTGCACCAAACACTACACACACAGTAGAACATGCCAGGCACACAAATCACCCCGATCCCCCCCCCGATCGCCCCCCGATCCCCCCCCAATCACCCCCCCCCCCTGTCACAAACTGACACCAGCAGTTTTTTTTTTTTTTTTTTTTTTTTTTTTTTCTGATTACTGCATAGTGTCAGTTTGTGACAGTGACAGTGTTGGGACAGTGTATATTACCCCCCTTTAGGTCTAGGGTACCCCCCTAACCCCCCCTAATAAAGTTTTAACCCCTTGATCACCCCCTGTCACCAGTGTCGCTAAGCGATCATTTTTCTGATCGCTGTATTAGTGTCGCTGGTGACGCTAGTTAGTGAGGTAAATATTTAGGTTCGCCGTCAGCGTTTTATAGCGTCAGGGACCCCCATATACTATCTGATAAATGTTTTAACCCCTTGATTGCCCCCTAGTTAACCCTTTCACCACTGATCACCGTATAACCGATACGGGTGACGCTGGTTAGTTTGTTTATTTTTTATAGTGTCAGGGAACCCGCCGTTTATTACCGAATAAAGGTTTAGCCCCCCGATCGCCCGGCGGCGATATGCGTCGCCCCAGGCAGCGTCAAATTAGCGCCAGTACCGCTAACACCCACACACGCAGCATGCGCCTCCCTTAGTGGTATAGTATCTGAACGGATCAATATCTGATCCGATCAGATCTATACTAGCGTCCCCAGCAGTTTAGGGTTCCCAAAAACGCAGTGTTAGCGGGATCAGCCCAGATACCTGCTAGCACCTGCGTTTTGTGCCTCCGCCCAGCCCACCCAAGTGCAGTATCGATCGATCACTGTCACAAGGCACTAAACGCATAACTGCAGCGTTCGCAGAGTCAGGCCTGATCCCTGCGATCGCTAACAGTTTTTTTGGTAGCATTTTGGTGAACTGGCAAGCACCAGCCCCAGGCAGCGTCAGGTTAGCGCCAGTACCGCTAACACCCACGCACGCACCGTACACCTCCCTTAGTGGTATAGTATCTGATCGCATCAATATCTGATCCGATTAGATCTATACTAGCGTCCCCAGCAGTTTAGGGTTCCCAAAAACGCAGTGTTAGCGGAATCAGCCCAGATACCTGCTAGCACCTGCGTTTTGCCCCTCCGCCCGGCCCGGCCCAGCCCACCCAAGTGCAGTATCGATCGATCACTGTCACTTACAAAACACTAAACGCATAACTGCAGCGTTCGCAGAGTCAGGCCTGATCCCTGCGATCGCTAACAGTTTTTTTTGTAGCGTTTTGGTGAACTGGCAAGCACCAGCCCCAGGCAGCGTCAGATTAGCGCCAGTACCGCTAACACCCACGCACGCACTGTACACCTCCCTTAGTGGTATAGTATCTGATCGCATCAATATCTGATCCGATCAGATCTATACTAGTGTCCCCAGCAGTTTAGGGTTCCCAAAAACGCAGTGTTAGCGGGATCAGCCCAGATACCTGCTAGCACCTGCGTTTTGCCCCTCCGCCCGGCCCAGCCCAGCCCAGCCAAGTGCAGTATCGATCGATCACTGTCACTTACAAAACACTAAACGCATAACTGCAGCGTTCGCAGAGTCAGGCCTGATCCCTGCGATCGCTAACAGTTTTTTGGTAGTGTTTTGGTGAACTGGCAAGCGCCAGCGGCCTAGTACACCCCGGTCGTAGTCAAACCAGCACTACAGTAACACGTGGTGACGTGGCGAGTCCCATAAGTGCAGTTCAAGCTGGTGAGGTGGCAAGCACAAGTAGTGTCCCGCTGCCACCAAAAAGACAAACACAGGCCCGTCGTGCCCATAGTGCCCTTCCTGCTGCATTCGCCAATCCTAATTGGGAACCCACCGCTTCTGCAGCGCCCGTACTTCCCCCATTCACATCCCCAACCAAATGCAGTCGGCTGCATGAGAGGCATTTTTATGTCCTCCCGAGTACCCCTACCCAGCGAACCCCCCAAAAAAGATGTCGTGTCTGCAGCAAGCGCGGATATAGGCGTGACACCCGCTATTATTGTCCCTCCTGTCCTGACAATCCTGGTCTTTGCATTGGTGAATGTTTTGAACGCTACCATTCACTAGTTGAGTATTAGCGTAGGGTACAGCATTGCACAGACTAGGCACACTTTCACAGGGTCTCCCAAGATGCCATCGCATTTTGAGAGACCCGAACCTGGAACCGGTTACCGTTATAAAAGTTAGTTACAAAAAAAAGTGTAAAAAAAAAAAAAAAATATGAAATAAAAAAAAATAGTTGTTGTTTTATTGTTCTCTCTCTCTCTATTCTCTCTCTCTATTGTTCTGCTCTTTTTTACTGTATTCTATTCTGCAATGTTTTATTGTTATTGTTATTGTTATTGTTATTGATTGTTATTGTTATTGTTATTGTTATTGTTATTGATTGTTATTGTTATTGTTATTGTTATTGATTGTTATTGTTATTGTTATTATGTTTTATCATGTTTGTTTTTCAGGTGTGTAATTATTTACACTTTACTGTGCTTTATTGTTAACCATTGTTAACCATTTTTTTGTCTTCAGGTACGCCATTCACGACTTTGAGTGGTTATACCAGAATGATGCCTGCAGGTTTAGGTATCATCTTGGTATCATTCTTTTCAGCCAGCGGTCGGCTTTCATGTAAAAGCAATCCTAGCGGCTAATTAGCCTCTAGACTGCTTTTACAAGCCGTGGGAGGGAATGCCCCCCCCCCCCCCACCGTCTTCCGTGTTTTTCTCTGGCTCTCCTGTCTCAACAGGGAACCTGAGAATGCAGCCGGTGATTCAGCCAGCTGACCATAGAGCTGATCAGAGACCAGAGTGGCTCCAAACATCTCTATGGCCTAAGAAACCGGAAGCTACGAGTATTTCATGACTTAGATTTCGCCGGATGTAAATAGCGCCATTGGGAAATTGGGGAAGCATTTTATCACACCGATCTTGGTGTGGTCATTTGCTTTGAGGGCAGAGGAGAGATCTAGGGTCTAATAGACCACAATTTTTTCAAAAAAGAGTACCTGTCACTACCTATTGCTATCATAGGGGATATTTACATTCCCCGAGATAACAATAAAAATGATTAAAAAAAAAAATATGAAAGGAACAGTTTAAAAGTAAGATTAAAAAAGCAAAAAAATAATAAAGAAAAAAAAAAAAAAAAAAAAAAACACCCCTGTCGCCCCCTGCTCTCGCGCTAAGGCGAACGCAAGCGGCGGTCTGTCGTCAAACGTAAACAGCAATTGCACCATGCATGTGAGGTATCACCGCGAAGGCCAGATCGAGTGCAGTAATTTTTCCAGTAGACCTCCTCTGTAAATCTAAAGTGGTAACCTGTAAAGGCTTTTGAAGGCTTTTAAACATGTATTTATTTTGTTGCCACTGCACGTTTGTGCGCAATTTTAAAGCATGTCATGTTTGGTATCCATGTACTCGGCCTGAGATCATCTTTTTTATTTCATCAAACATTTGGGCAATATAGCGTGTTTTAGTGCATTAAAATTAAAAAAAGTGTGTTTTTTCCCCAAAAAATGCGTTTGAAAAATCGCTGCGCAATTACTGTGTGAAAAAAAAAAATGAAACACCCACCATTTTAATCTGTAGGGCATTTGCTTTAAAAAAATATATAATGTTTGGGGGTTCAAAGTAATTTTTTTGCAAAAAAAAAAAACTTTTTCATGTAAACAATAAGTGTCAGAAAGGGCTTTGTCTTCAAGTGGTTAGAAGAGTGGGTGATGTGTGACATAAGCTTCTAAATGTTGTGCATAAAATGCCAGGACAGTTCAAAACCCCCCCAAATGACCCCATTTTGGAAAGTAGACACCCCAAGCTATTTGCTGAGAGGCATGTCGAGTCCATGGAATATTTTATATTGCGACACAAGTTGCGGGAAAGAGACAAATTTTTTTTTTTTTTTTTTTTTTTGCACAAAGTTGTCACTAAATGATATATTGCTCAAACATGCCATGGAAATATATGAAATTACACCCCAAAATACATTCTGCTGCTTCTCCTGAGTACGGGGATACCACATGTGTGAGACTTTTTGGGAGCCTAGCCGCGTACGGGACCCCGAAAACCAAGCACCGCCTTCAGGCTTTCTAAGGGCGTGAATTTTTGATTTCACTCTTCACTGCCTATCACAGTTTCGGAGGCCATGGAATGCCCAGGTGGCACAAAACCCCCCCAAATGACCCCATTTTGGAAAGTAGACACCCCAAGCTATTTGCTGAGAGGTATAGTGAGTATTTTGCAGACCTCACTTTTTGTCACAAAGTTTTGAAAATTGAAAAAAGAAAAAAAAAAATGTTTTTTCTTGTCTTTCTTCATTTTCAAAAACAAATGAGAGCTGCAAAATACTCACCATGCCTCTCAGCAAATAGCTTGGGGTGTCTACTTTCCAAAATGGGGTCATTTGGGGGGGTTTTGTGCCACCTGGGCATTCCATGGCCTCCGAAACTGTGATAGGCAGTAAAGAGTGAAATCAAAAATTTTCACCCTTAGAAATCCTGAAGGCAGTGATTGGTTTTTGGGGTCCAGTACGCGGCTAGGCTCCCAAAAAGTCCCACACATGTGGTATCCCCATACTCAGGAGAAGCAGCTAAATGTATTTTGGGGTGCAATTCCACATATGCCCATGGCCTGTGTGAGCAATATATCATTTAGTGACAACTTTATGAAAAAAAAAAAAAAAAAAAAAAAAAAGTGTCACTTTCCCGCAACTTGTGTCAAAATATAAAATATTCCATGGACTCAATATGCCTCTCAGCAAATAGCTTGGGGTGTCTACTTTCCAAAATGGGGTCATTTTGGGGGGTTTTGTGCCACCTGGGCATTCCATGGCCTCCGAAACTGTGATAGGCAGTGAAGAGTGAAAGCAAAAATTTACACCCTTAGAAATCCTGAAGGCGGTGATTGGTTTTCGGGGCCCCGTACGCGGCTAGGCTCCCAAAAAGTCCCACACATGTGGTATCCCCATACTCAGGAGAAGCAGCTAAATGTATTTTGGGGTGCAATTCCACATAGGCCCATGGCCTGTGTGAGCAATATATCATTTAGTGACGACTTTTTGTAAATATTTTTTTTTTTTTTTTTTTTTGTCATTTTTCAATCACTTGGGACAAAAAAAATAAATATTCAATGGGTTCAACATGCCTCCCAGCAATTTCCTTGGGGTGTCTACTTTCCAAAATGGGGTCATTTGGGGGGGTTTTGTACTGCCCTGCCATTTTAGCACCTCAAGAAATGACATAGGCAGTCATAAACTAAAAGCTGTGTAAATTCCAGAAAATGTACCCTAGTTTGTAGACGCTATAACTTTTGCGCAAACCAATAAATATACGCTTATTGACATTTTTTTTACCAAAGACATGTGGCCGAATACATTTTGGCCTAAATGTATGACTAAAATTTAGTTTATTGGATTTTTTTTATAACAAAAAGTAGAAAATATCTTTTTTTTTCAAAATTTTCGGTCTTTTTCCGTTTATAGCGCAAAAAATAAAAACCGCAGAGGTGATCAAATACCATCAAAAGAAAGCTCTATTTGTGGGAAGAAAAGGACGCAAATTTCGTTTGGGTACAGCATTGCATGACCGCGCAATTAGCAGTTAAAGCGACGCAGTGCCAAATTGGAAAAAGACCTCTGGTCCTTAGGCAGCATAATGGTCCGGGGCTCAAGTGGTTAAACCATCTGTAATTTCAAGTAACAGAGGGTGGCACAACATAGTTATGATCTACCCATCACATGGCCACAATCAATGGGTATATTGCAATCAACTTGTTGTCTACCCTGTGGTAGAGGGAATTTATTCTTTATTCAATTATTATTATATTTGGATTTCTAATTGTAAATAGAGACAGTCTGTGTTCCTTGCCACACACATGGCAATTTCTATCACTTTCAACAAGCACTGCAAAAAACAAAACAATTCTATGAAAGCAACCTACTGTAAAGCCGCATACACATGAACAGAATGTCCGACAGAAAAAGTCAGACGGAAGCTTCTCATTGTCTATTCCGATCATGTGTAGGCCTCATCGGACTTTAATTTTTCGAAAATTCCGATGGACCTAGAAATGGAACATGTTCTAAACATTTCCGACGGAACCAATTCCTATCTGGAAAACCGATCGTCTGTATGCTGTTCCGACGGACCAAAAACGACACATGCTCTGAAGCAAGTAAGAGACGGAAGCTATTGGCTACTGGCTACTGAACTTCCTTTTTCTAGTCCCCTCATAAGTGTTGTAAGTCACCGCATTCTTGACGGTCGGACATTGGTCTGACTTTGGTTTGCCCGTGTGTAGGCAAGACCACTTGAATGGAATTCCGTCTGAGTTCCGTCGGAGAAACCTTCGTAGTTTATTCCGACGGCAAAACCGGTCATGTGTACGCGGCATTACTCATGCCGTATAGACACAACTACATACATTGATGCTAGTAGGTAACTTTGGTCCATTTGATCTTTTTGTTGGGATGTAAATCTGCTTTAAATTAGCAAAAATTATCTAGCAAAAAAGCCATAGAGCGTAAGGATTTTTGCTACTGCTATTAAAATCTATTTTTGGTTTAATATATCGAGCATCATTTAAAAAGTGTGGAAGACTGAATGCTGTGCTTAAGTTAATTCCTGGAGAAAACAGAACGTGCCCAGGGTTAAACACAGAGAAGCTGTGGTATGAACAGGGAATCCTAATCTGAACTGCTTCACCATAGTGCAAATGGAAGAAGCAGAATCATAGCTGGGTGTGTACACCAGGAAGCATTACTTATATAGTAGATTAAGAGTCCATGCATCTAGCAAAAACAGATTGAGAGATGAAGGCCACTGCAGGGATGGGGTTAGCTGAGTTCAAATGAGGTCAAATAAGCAGGATCAACAGCAAAGTCAGTCTGAGAACAGCAAACAGAATCACACTTGTACATGCTTCAAAAGAGTACCCAATGCTTGGAATCAGTTTCCTGGTCGTGCTCTGTCTTTTCCAACCAACAAATGCACATTTTTCCTGAGAACATAAATAGAGTGCTAGTGCAAGCACAGAAACACACAAATAAAATAAAGGAGAACCCGAAGGTTGCAGAAGAAAGCAGCAGTATCATTGATAGTCAAAGAGGCCCAGGAAAAGCAATCGATACAGCAGTAACAGATTGCTGGTAAGCCCCTGGAGAGAGGGCAGCAGAGGAAGTAGCAGAAAACCCAGAAAAAAAAATCTGGTGGAAGCTGCATGACTGAAAAGGGGGTGCAGATCTGTTCCTCCTCCTTACTCATCTCAGTCTGCCCCACTATACCTCATGACCTTTCAGCAGCCTCCACAATGGTTGTATAGGGCAGGGTGTTCCAGGTCCTTGCAGCACATCTGCCAGCAGCACACCACCAGGTGTAGACTATAGCTGAAAAATTTCTCTGCCCCATCTGCTGCAGCGAAAAAAAAAATACAGTCTCTGCCACCCACATGCCCAGCGTTAAGGATGAGCTCATGCGTGTTCGCACAGCCCACATGCAGAGCCCACCAGGAAGTTGGCACTGTGCTGCGCTAATCACAGGCAGTGAGACGTTTCCTGATCTCTGCAGCAGCGCATCAGGACAATGTCTCACTGCCTGTGATTAGCGCAACGCAGTGCCGACTTCCTGGCGGGCTCTGCACGTGGGCTGTGCGAACACGCCGGAGCTCATCCTTACCCAGCGTCTAAATGCAAGTTTGTCAAAGCTGCTGGCTCTACAACTTCTGCCTTTCTATCTAGTAGATTCTACCCCCTTCCTTGAATTTGCAGAATTTGCTGTACCACAATGGCAGGTTCCCAGTCGCAATTTATTTTCACGTAAGGCCATTCCAGCTCTGTACCATCATGTAGAAGGCAATGTTGTGGCATCGTTGGGCAAGGCAGTCTAAGTCCATGTTATTGCTGACACGTGGTCCAGCAAGCAGGGTCAGGGATGACATAATAACCACACTGGGTAACTGTGATTGCAACTCAGAAGGATGCAGGACAGGGCCCAGTGCTGCAGCTTGTTGTGCACCCACATCTCCATACAGCTAGCAGTGATGATGCGAGACTTATCAGCTCTACCCCGTCCTCTTTCTCCTCCATGCCCTCCTCTGCTGAATTGTCCTATGAACCACAAGTATCCCTAAGCATTCAAGGGCTATTCAATGAGTCAGGTTAAAAGGTGCCATGCAGAGCTTCAGCTGCTGTGTCTAGGGGACAGGAACCACACAGGAGCAAAGATTCTTGCAGCTCTGCAGGGGCATGCCACACCAGCTGGAGCCAGGAATGGTGGTGTGCGTTTCCTAAATAGGTCCCCACATTTGAAAGATCTGCTAAAGCAGGCCAGGAGAGTCTGTAGCCATTTCAGGCGGTCATACACAGCCAATGCTCAGTTGGCTGAAATTCAGCGGGAATTCTACCTGCCCATAAACCGCCTGATTTGTGACATGCCCACCAGATGGAACTTGACTTTGGCAATGCTGCAGAGGCTGCACATGCAGCAGAGGGCCGCCAAAGAGTACCTGTGTGAGTATGGTGCAACGACAGGCTCAGGCGTTTTTTTTCCCAACGCCAATGGCTGCTCATAAAGGATGCATGCACTGTACTGTCACCATTTGAGGAGTCCACAAGGATGGTGAGCCATGACAATGCATGCATCAGTGACACAGTCCCTGTTCTGTTCCTGCTGGAGCAGACTCTGCATGGCATTATGGACAGGGCACGTGAGGCAGAGCAATAGGGGTACACTGCACCCCATAGTCATTCACATAGGGCGGGGGGCCAGGATCTGGGGCCCCCTTAATAAAGGGGGCTCCCGGATTCCGATAAGCCCCCTTCCCGCAGACCCCAACAACCAACAGCCAGGGTTGTTCGGAAGAGGCCCTTGTCCTTATCAACATGGGGACAAGATGCTTTAGGGTGGGGGGCCGCAGGCCACCCCCCTGCGCCAAAGCACCTACCCCCCATGTTGAGGGCATGCGGCCTGGTACGGTTCAGGAGGGGGGGCTCGCTCATCCCCACCCCCTTTCCTGACCGGCCGGGCTGCGTGTTCGGATAAGGGTCTGGTATGGATTTTGGGGGACCCCCACACCATTTTTTCGGCGTAGGGGGTTTCCCCTTAAAATCCATACCAAACCGGAGGGCCTGGTATGCTCTTGGAGGGGGAACCCATGCCGTTTTTTAATTAAAAATTTGGCGTTGAGTTCACCCTGAAGATCGTCAGAGCACAAGTCACATGCTAAAGTCGGATCAGGCCAGACGGCGATCCAACTTTGATCCAACTTCAATGATATTCAATGGGCTGAAGTAGGATCAAAGTTGGACCAAAGTAGTGCAGGGAGCATTTTCAAAGTCGGACCGACTTGTGTCGGACCAGTTAAGATGGCTCCCATAGGGAAACATTAATTTTCACACGTCATGCGACATGAGCTCCCAATGTCGGAAGCGTTTGTCGCACCAGTGTGAACCCGGCCTAAGAATGTATTTGGTGGAGGTTTTGTGGGCACAATTAACACCCAAACACCAATTTTTCCGCACCTGCTTAACAATATCATTGCAATTTTTGACAGCATGGCCAATTCTTGCTTTCATCAAGAGTACCTCCATAGGGTTATGGTGTAAAGGCACCACCGACACCCAAGGACCAATTTTTCTACACCTGTTACTTTTATCCAAAGTCTGTGGAAGAGACACCAGAATTTATCCAAAAAATCTCTAATCTTGTTCCCAGTGCACTATATTGTGGCCTCATCATACAGACTAGCTCCCCAAGCTTGCAGGGAAAATGTCTTTTTTTTTTTTGCTTTATAAATGCAATCATTGCTGCAGCAGCTTCTATTCACAGTACAGATGTGCCACTTTACAGGTAGACTAAGGGGACCCCCCAGGCACTATATTGAAAGGAATTTTTCATTTTTAAGCATCAATAAATCACTGCTCATTTAGGAATTATGTTTTTTACAAACTTTTTTTCATTGATACATGTCCCCCAGGGCAGTACCCGGACCCCTATAACCATTGTAAGCCCAATTACTTGCATATAAGCTTTCAAAATGGGCACTTTTGATTTTTCCAGTTCGGGCCCCATAGACTTCAATGGGGTTCATTATTCGGTTCCAAACTTTTGCGATGTTCGAAAGTTCTGGTGCAAACTGAACAGAGGGTCGTTCGGCCCATACCTACTGGCAAGGTGCTCCATCATGCTGGAAAAGACATTGTTCGTCACCAAACTGTTCTTGGATGGTTGGGAGAAGTTGCTCCCGGGGGATGTTTTTGTACCATTCTTTATTCATAGCTGTGTTCTTAGGCAAAATTGTGAGTGAGCCCATTCCATTGAGAAGCAATCCCACACATGAATGATCTCAGGATATTTTATTGTTGGCATGACACAGGACTGATGGTAGCGCTCACCTTTTCTTCTCCAGGCAAGGTTTTTTTCTGCATGCCCCAAACAATCCAAAAGGTTATTTGTAGAACCCTCTACCAATAGGTAGGTGCTAGTGTGGATTTTTTGCTAGGGAGACTGTCAGCACAGGTAAATTTAGGCAGGCCTGTGATTTGAGCTAGGCCTGTTTGTTTTGACCTGGGGCCTGGGAGTGGTTAGTGTAGCAGTGGGTGTGACCACCTGTGCTCTAGTTCTGAGGCGCCTCCCCTGCTTCCAGGGAGAATGTTCTGGAAGAGGGCAGGGCCTGGAGTGGCAGGCAGCTCATGTGGGAGCCCTGACCAATCCCCAATTGGTATTGGCAGGCAGTGTCGGTACAAGGGGGGGCAGATGCCCTGGGCTTTACAATTTATTGGGGGTGGGGGGGGTGCAGTGAAGTGTCCTTCTAAAAGGTGGCTGGACTGGAGTGATTGCTTGGAGGCTCCAGCCGCTATAGCCTGCACTTGTAAGCATGTGCCGAGTGCGCTAAGTCCTGCACACCCAACACAAGCCTTTCATTTGCCTTGTGCCCTGTCAGCAGAGATTCTCCCCCTGACAGGCACTCTGTACTGCAGTCCTGGCCCGGTGTGACGTCACCAGCTGGGAAGAGCAGATCTCCTCCCACCGTGATGGGAGGGAGAGGATCAGACCTCCCACCATGATGGGAGGAGCAGAGAGCGCAGCGCGATGGGAGGTGGCATAGAGGAGCAGGAGATCAGACCTCCCACCGGGATGGGAGGAGCAGAGAGCGCAGCGTGATGGGAGGAGCAGAGAGCACAGCGTGATGGGAGAAGTAGAGAGCGCAGCTTGAGCCGCAACCTAGAGGAGCCGAGGAGGATGGACTAAGCTCTGCAACGTGCAAGATCTCAAGTAAGCCCATACTTTTAATACATATTAGTAAATCAGCTACTTAGTTTCGGAGTTGAGGGGGGGCAGGAGGGTTTTGTGGGGGTCAGTCAGTGGGGGGGTGTGGTGGTGCTGGCCGGGGTCTGGCTGGCCGCTGGCTGAGAGGAGGAGGATTCTAATTAGAACATAGAACATTTAGTTTTCTGACTATCTACCTAATGGATGATATATTACCTCTGAAAGGATTTCAGCTACAGTCTTTGTTCACATTCAGATGACCAGTGCCAGTAAATGAACCCCTTTGTGCTGCATAAATGGCACCAGTGTCAGTGTTTACACTGGTGCCACTAATGCAGCACAAAGGGGTTAATTAACTGGCACTGGCTAATGTATCAGAAACCAGTGGCAATACAATAACTCCCTCATGCTGCATTTTACTAATTGAGTCAAACATTAGTGATAAACACGAAATCCAAATGTGCTAAAAAAAGGTTCTTTGCTAACATCCGCACCATCTTCAGCTGCTGTCTCTGTCCTCATTGGATAGATTGATAGCAGTGGGAGCAGGTGCCCCCAGAAGAGGAGGATCTGGGATGCTCTGTGTAAAACCCTTGCAAACCCTTGATATATGTTTTTACAACCCATTTAACGTTAGTTGGATAGCCCATCTTGTACCTAAAGCGGATCTTCACGGCATCTGAGCACCACAAACCAAAAAAAATATTTAATTCATTTTTAATATTCAAAGCAAACTCACCCATCCATCTATGCCTCTATGCTCTATTTTGGTGAGGAATCTCTTTGAAAAACACCCCCTAGCATTTCTGGCCGTGGCCATCTTGAGTAAGGGCAAATGATTCATGTAGCATTTATTTGTTAATGTAAATAAAAAGCATAAACCAAGTAAATACGGTATACTTTCTTATCTATTTACTAATGCTAGCAGCATAAGGATTAAAACTATTAAGTGTTAATTGGGAGAGTGAAGTTCCACTTTAACGTTCTTTGGATATTTTAAATGTTGAAGCTGCTTACTATGTTTTATTTTTTTGCACATATAATGTATGTATTTAGATATTTTAGTCTGCATTCTCATGAACATGTAGTTTTGACTGGAGTTTGCTTGGTATTATTGTTCTCTAAAGAATGTCCAAAAAAACCCATCTGGGGCAGGATTCCAAAAATGAAGATAATTAGTAGAATAGGAAGCCACAAAGTTATCTCAACAGTGGCAGAAATGGTTGAAACAAAGCACAAGCAACATTTCTCTGAATACCACCACATCAGAAGAAGTTGCCAGCACAAGTTCTGCAGCTGACAATACTTTTTGCCATTTGTTTCTGAAGCCCAAGCAGCAGAAAAGCAAACAACACCAAGTGAGCCCTCTTTAGAGGATACTTTGCCTGAAGCTGAAGCTTGTATTAAGATTAACCCAAACGATCTTCCCTCATGGCCAACTTAACAGACAAGATTAGGTGTTATCTGGTTGAAAAGGGTCTAGATCAAGGAAAAGAATGTGATTTTGGAAAATGTAAACCACAAGAAGGATGCACTTTCAAAGCCCCTTGGTTTACTAAAAATGTACGTAGTGGTAAAAATATTGATCGTGCATGGTTGATTTATTCAAAAATCTCAAATTCTCTATTTCTTGATCATACATTACGGGACAAAGAGTATTCATTACATAATGGGTTAGATAGGCACCATCGGTGATTGGACACTGGTTAACCCCAATTAAGGAGAATTCCTCCCCTATATAACCCCTCCCATACGAGGAGGACCTCAGTTTTTTCACCAGTGTCTAAGGTGGTTGGTCACGTAAAACATGTGCTGTGAAGAAAGCTCTAGTTTGGTCCCTGCGGGGGCTTAAAGGGCTGTGCTGACCAGATCCATATCTTGGGCCGATATTTTGACTCCCAAGATAATATGGTACCCGGGCCTCGTCATCCGAAAAAGCAAGGTTTTGCCTGTAAGTCTCTCTTTGGAGGACTGGGCTCTGAGAAAACCAGGCTTGGTGTACTATTAAAACAGTGGCACGAAAGTTTCTGGCAGAGTCTTTTACAGGTCCAGGTAAAAGGTTTCTCTGAGTAGGAACCCAAAAAACCCTGAAGGTTGGCACAACGCTTCCCGCCGTGATGGAGGAAGGCTGGAAACTGTATGTTCTCAGCAGTTCCTGCGGCGGGGACAGGTAAGAGAAGTTAATCCTATATATATATATTTATATTACAAATGTATTTTCTTCAATGAGTAGTTGCATGTCTTACCTGATTTCCACCACTAGAGGGAGTAAGGAGCAAACTTACGTGCTTTTCAGATACACACTCAGTGAAGCTGGTGTCCAATCCGCTCACTTCCTCCACTGCAGGTGTGCAGACGCCAGGTGGCTAATTTAAAAGCCCAGAGCGTTCAGAGCTCTGTAAACAGATGGACACAGAGTGTGGGCAGTGAGCATCCTAAGTGGTCGGATCCAGGCTAACCTAAGACACCTACTCGGCATCAGGTTGTGCAGTATTAAGCATATATGTATATTGTGAGACTTTTAGCACAACAGTGATTGCAAATTTACTAGTACCTCTGCTTTGTAGCTTGGGACTATGTCTAATCGTAAGAGGGTCTCGGGGGGAGGTAACAAAGGCACAAGAAAGTCACCGCCTGTTTCTAGGGGTCCTAAAGATGCCTGCAGATTACCATCCCCCCTGCAAGACTGGAGCCAGCCTCACAGGATGAGTCAGTGCCCCTGTCAGGTTTTGCAGCCTCTCCTAATGTTACAGTCCCAGCGTATGTCACAGAGGATTCCATTAGGGCTACATTGGAGGGTTTTGAGGGAAGAATTATGAGCTTTATTTCAGCTTCCTTAAAAGATAGCAGAAAAAGGGGTAGATCCCCTCCCTCTGCTGCACTTTCTTTTACAGATGAATCTTCTGACAATGAGGAGAGATCCCTATCTGGAGGAAAGCTTCACCAAGAAGTGGGAGGTCCCATCCGTGGATGTGGCTGTCTCTTGTGTGAATAAAAACCTGACCTGTCCCTTGGACAATGCTCAGGTGTTTAAAGATCCAACTGATAAAAAGCTGGAAACTTTAATAAAAGCCTCCTTCTCCATGGCTTGCGCTGTAGTCCAACCTACAGTCGCAACTGTGGGTTTGTGTCAATTCCTCAAGGAACAGGTTAAGCAGATGCTTGGCTTCCTTCCCAGTGAGGAAGTGGAGAACTATGCAGACCTTCCACAGGTGCTGTGTTTTATAATTGATGCCATTCTGGATTCTGCCCAGCAAGCATCCCGTTTGTCTCTCCTGTTGGTACACATGCGCAGGTCCCTTTGGCTTAAAAGTTGGGCAGCAGAGCTTTCATGCAAAAGATATTTAGCTGGCTTCCCATTCAAAGGGGAACGCCTATTTGGAGATGACCTAGATAATTTTATCCAAAAAATTACAGGTGGTAAATTTACACTCCTACCAGTTAAGAGGAGTAAACGTCCACCATTCAAACGGTCTCTTTCCCCTTCCCCTGAAACATCAGGCTCTAAGCAGTGGCGACGTCCTTCCCAATCTACTTTCAGAGGAAGGGCCCAGGGTCACATCCAAGGTCAGAAAAAGGCTTGGGGACGAAAGCCTGCCAAGCAGAGCCCCAAAACATCCCTGTGAAGGGGCGCCCCCACTCGGCCGAGTGGGGGGGGAGGCTCCTACAGTTTTCAGGAGCCTGGCGGGAAGATGTTCAAGACAAGTGGGTGGTCTCTTCAGTATCTCTAGGTTACAAAATAGAGTTCCTAGAGCTTCCACCAGCTCGTTTCCTAAGGTCAAGAGTTCCCAAAGACCCAGTAAAGCGAGAACCGCTGCTACTGGCCTTAGATCGCTTACTATCCCAGGGAGTGATAGTAGAAATGAACCCAAAAGATTAGGGTTCAGGGTTCTCTTCACCGTTCCAAAGCCAAATGGAGATGTCAGACCCTAGATCTAAAGGATCTGAATCAGTTTCTACACATTCGATCCTTCTGAATGCAGTCAATTCGTTCGGTGGTCTCCACCCTGCAGGGGGGAGAATTTATGACATCAATAGATATCAAGGATGCATATCTTCATGTACCGATTTTTCCCGCTCACCAAAGATATCTAAGGTTCGCGGTAGACCAGCGCCATTTCCAGTTTGTGGCCCTTCCTTTTGGTCTCGCTACAGCTCCTCGAATTTTTACAAAAATTCTAGACCCTCTCTCAAATCTAGGAGCTCAGGGCATAACTGTGGTAGCTTATCTAGACGATTTGATACTCATAGAGCAATCGGTGGCACACCTGAACCGCGCTGGAAAGACTAGGCTGGATAATCAACCTAGAAAAGTCTTCTTTGCAACCTTCAACAAGGTTGGAGTATCTAGGCATGATCATAGACACCGCTCAAGGCAGGGTGTTTCTACCAGAGCCAAAGGTCAAGGCCGTAAGAGCTCTAGTCCGCTTAGTATTAAGCAAAAAGAGTCTATCCATTCGGCTATGTATGAGACTGTTAGGAAAGATGGTTGCCACTTTCGAGGCTGTTCCATTTGCCCAGTTTCACTCAAGGCCCCTGCAGAGAAGCATTCTTGCATCTTGGAACAAAAAGACTCATGCCTTGGATCTTCCGATGTGCCTATCCCCAAGGATAGGCAAAAGTCTCAATTGGTGGTTACGAACCAAAAATCTTTTGAAAGGCAAAGCCTTTCTTCCACTACAATGGAAGATCGTAACCACAGATGCCAGTCTGACAGGCTGGGGAGCAGTTCTGGAAGAAACATGCACGCAGGGAAGATAGTCTGCAACCGAGAGATACTTGCCCATCAATATTCTAGAAATTCGTGCAATTTACTTGGCCCTCATGGACTGGTCTTACAGGCTACCGGGTCATCCTATTCAGATACAATCCGACAATGCCACGGCTGTGGCTTACATCAATCACCAAGGAGGCACCAGGAGTCTGGATGCCCAAAGGGAGGTGAATCGCATTCTTGCATGGGCAGAAAGCCATGTTCCCTGCCTGTCTGCGGTATTCATCCCAGGAGAAAGCGGATTCTTAAGCTGCCGGCAATTATGCCCAGGAGAATGGTCCCTACACCCTGACATATTCCAAACCATATGTCAAAGGTGGGGAACACCAGATGTGGATCTATTTGCGTCCAGATTCAACAGGAAGCTGGACAAATTTGTGTCCAGAACAAGGGATGTACTTGCTCAGGGGTCAGATGCTCTGACAATCCCATCAGTACAATCTAATGTATGCCTTCCCTCCGAACCCACTTCTTCCGCGGTTCCTGGGAAGGGTCAAAAGGAAAGCAAAGTCGGTCCTTTTAGTAGCCCCGGCTTGGCCCAGTTGACCTTGGTATGCAGAGATCGTAAAGATGGCAGTGGGCAGGCCTTGGGTCCTTCCATTCCGGCCAGATCTGCTCGCACAGGGTCCGATTTGCCACCCTGCTTTACGAACTCTAAATTTGACGGCTTGGCTGCTGAAACCCACATTTTAAAAGACCGTGGGCTCTCGGAGTCAGTCCTTTCCACTCTGGTCAATGCCAGAAAGCCGGCCTCCAGGCTTATTTACTACAAAATCTGGAAGGCATATGTTTCCTGGTGTGAACCCAGGGGATGGCATCCTAGAAGGTATATGATTAGCAGAATCTTGACCTTTTTTCAGTCAGGTCTACAAATGAGATTGGCTTTGAGCACTATCAAAGTCCAAATTTCAGCTTTGTCTGTATTTTTTCAGAAGCCAATTGCTTCACATTCCCTGGTCCGGGCCTTTATTCAGGGGGCACTGCGGTTGAATCCGCCAGTCAAACCTCCAGTACACCCATGGGATTTGAATTTGGTGTTGTCGGCTTTACAGGGATAACCCTTTGAGCCACTGCACCTGGCTCCTTTAGCGCTTTTGACTAAAAAATGAGTCTTCTTGATAGCCATATCCTCTGCTAGGAGAGTATCAGAATTGCCAGCTTTTTCTTGTAAAGAGCCATATTTAATTATTCACAAGGACAGGATTGTTATGCGTCCAAAATCGTTCCTTCTTACCTAAGGTGGTTTCAGGATTCCATTTGAATCAAGATGTAATCCTACCATCCTTTTTTCCAGATCCGCAGTCCGCGGAGGAAGAATCTTTGCACACTCTTGATGTGGTTAGAGCAGTCAGTGTCTATCTGCAGGCAACCGCTCAGATACGGAAAAATGATTGTTTGTTTATTCTGGCAGATGGCCATGCAGCGTCGAAATCTACTCTTTCTAGATGGATTAGGCAGGTTATTTTTCAGGCTTATGAAATAAAGAGGAAGACTCCTCCTTTTCATGTGAAAGCGCACTCAACTAGGGCTGTTAGTGCTTCTTGGGCAGCGCATCACCAGGCCTTTATGGCTCAGATCTGTAAGGCTGCGACTTGGTCTTCAGTCCATACATTCACCAGATTCTATCAGGTGGATGTAAGAGGGCAAGAGGATACTGCCTTCCTGCGCTGTGTACTACAGGCTGCAGTTTAGTTCCTCTGGTCCGTTTGCGGTCTATATTTTCTGATCTGTGTCTCCCTCCCCTCAAATGAGCATTGCTTTGGGACATCACACTATGTAATGAATACTCTGTGTCCCGTGATGTATGATCAAGAAAATAGGATTTTTAAATACAGCTTACCTGTAAAATCCTTTTCTTGAGAGTATATCACGGGACACAGAGCTCCCGCCCTTCTATGGGTTTTACGTGGTTACCTATTGCTTTGCTACAAAACTGAGGTCCTTCCCGTATGGGAGGGGTTATATAGGGGAGGAATTCTCCTTAATTGGGGTTAACCAGTGTCCAATCACCGATGGTGCCTATCTAACCCACTATGTAATGAATACTCTGTGTCCCGTGATGTACTCTCAAGAAAAAGATTTTACAGGTAAGCTGTATTTAAAAATCCTATTTTTGCTTTCCATGCATTTGTGTGGTAAGCACAACTATGCATTAACTGACCCAAAAAAGGGATTCTGTGCATGGAAACACCTGAATCCTCGTATACCTACACATGAAAATTCACCAGAACATTGTGAATGCTATTCAAAGTGGAAAATGATGGAAAAAAGTTTGAAAGATGGGAAAGTAATTGGCAGTGAACTGGAGAAAGTTATTAATACTGAAGAAGAGAAGTGGTGAAATGTCTTAAAATGTATTTTGGATTGCATATTGTTTTGTGCCAAAAACAATCTGGCACTTAGAGGTTCCGAAGATGTCATTGGTAGGCCACATTCTGGTATACTTCTTGACATTTTAGAAGTAATAAGCCATCACAACATGTCATTAAAAGAGAAAATTGAAACACATCAGAGGCACACCGTCAGTTACTTCTCCAATAAAATTCAAAATGAACTCATCAGTTTATTGGCCAACACTGCTTGCTCTAACATTTTATTAAGGATAAAGGAGGCAGTTTTTTTTATTGCTTTTTGATTGTACTCCAGACATCTCCAATCATGAGCAAATGAGTGAAATTATACGCCATGTCACTGTTGTTAAAGGGAAGGTGACACTAGAAGAGAGCTTTATAGATTTTATTCATACAAAAGAGAAAACTGGAAGTGGTCTAGCCTCAGAAGTTATTAACAAGTTAAAAACCGATGGAATTAACCTTAAGGATGCAAGGGGTCAAGGCTATGATAATGCAGCTAACATGGCTGGCAAATACAATGGTGTGCAGGCAAGAATTCTGCAAGAAAATCAACATGCAAGATTTGTTCCATGTGCAGCCCATAGCCTAAACCTGGCAGAGGTACATGCAGCTTCCGTGAGTCAAGAAGTTAAAACCTTTTTCAGAACTGTTCAAAGAATGTTTACATTTTTCTCCAGTTCCACATCCCGCTGGGAAACCCTAACAAAACTTGTAAAGATAACTCTAAAGGGTCATACAAATACTCAATGGTCTTCAAGAGCAAATGCAATAAAAGCTTTATTTACACAGATCACTGATATATAGTGGGGACGGAAAGTATTCAGAACCCCTTAAATTTTTCACTCTTTGTTATATTGCAGCCATTTGCTAAAGTCATTTAAGTTCATTTTTTGTCCTCATTAATGTACACACAGCACCCCAAATTGACAGAAAAACACAGAATTGTTGACCTTTTTGCAGATTTATTAAAAAAGAAAAACTGAAATATCACATGGTCCTAAGTATTCAGACCCTTTGCTCAGTATTTATTAGAAGCACCCTTTTGATCTAATACAGCCATGAGTCTTTTTGGGAAAGATGCAACAAGTTTTTCACACCTGGATTTGGGGATCCTCTGCCATTCCTCCTTGCAGATCCTCTCCAGTTCTGTCAGGTTGGATGGTAAGCATTAGTGGACAGCCATTTTTAGGTCTCTCCAGAGATGCTCAATTGGGTTTAAGTCAGGGCTCTGGCTGGGTCATTCAAGAACAGTCACGGAGTTGTTGTGAAGCCACTCCTTCGTTATTTTAGCTGTGTGCTTAGGGTCATTGTCTTGTTGGAAGGTAAATCTTCGGCCCAGTCTGAGGTCCTGAGCACTCTGGAGAAGGTTTTTGTCCAGGTTATCCCTGTACTTGGCCGCATTCATCTTTCCCTCGAATGCAACCAGTCGTCCTGTCCCTGCAGCTGAAAAACACCCCCACAGCATGATACTGCCACCACCATGCTTCACTGTTGGGACTGTATTGGACAGCTGATGAGCAGTGCCTGGTTTTCTCCACACATACGGCTTAGAATTAAGGCCAACAAGTTCTATCTTGGTCTCATCAGACCAGAGAATCTTATTTCTCACCATCTTGGAGTCCTTCAGTTGTTTTTTTAGCAAACTCCATGCGGGCTTTCATGTGTCTTGCACTGAGGAGAGGCTTCCATTGGGCCACTCTGCCATAGAGCCCCGACTGGTGGAGGGCTGCAGTGATGGTTGACTTTCTACAACTTTCTCCCATCTCCAGACTGCATCTCTGGAGCTCAGCCACAGTTCTTTACCTCTCTCACCAAGGCTCTTCTTCCCCGATAGCTCAGTTTGGCCGGACAGCCAGCTCTAGGAAGGGTTCTGGTCGTCCCAAATGTCTTCCATTTGAGGATTATGGAGGCCACTGTGCTCTTAGGAACCTTAAGTGCAGCAGAAATGTTTTTGTAACCTTGGCCTTGCCACAATTCTGTCTCTAAGCTCTTCAGGCAGCTCCTTTGACCTCATGATTCTCATTTGCTCTGACATGCACTATGAGCTGTAAGGTAGACAGGTATATAGACAGGTGTGTGGCTTTCCTAATTAAGTCCAATCAGTATAATCAAACACAGCTGGACTCAAATGAAGGTGTAGAACCATCTCAAGGATGATCAGAAGAAATGGATAGCACCTGAGTTAAATATATGAGTGTCACAGCAAAGGGTCTGAATACTTAGGACCATGTGATATTTCAGTTATTCTTTTTTAATAAATCTGCAAAAATGTCAACAATTCTGTGTTTTTCTGTCAATATGCTGTGTGTACATTAATGAGGAAAAAAAATGAACTTAAATGATTTTAGCAAATGGCTGCAATTTAACAAAGAGTGAAAAATTTAAGGGGGTCTGAATACTTTCCGTCCCCACTGTATGTGAAGCTCTTACGGACATGACATGGAAGTCAAAAACAGTAATGGAAACATCCCAGGACTTTGAGTTCCTCTCTGGCCCTGCTCTTGTCACAATGACTGTGACAGAATTACAGAAATCTGCATTTAACTTGGCTTTCAAGTATAACAAAGATCTGGATGGCTTGGAAATTTCTGCTGAGATTGAAAGCTTTAAATTTTTTATTGAGTCTATAACGTCAAATTTAAAATCTGTAACACCTCTTGATCTGTGTCAGATAATACACGACCATTCTCTTACTGCTTGTTATCCGAATATTGAAACAGCATTGAACATTTTTTTTACTCTTCCTGTTATGCCCCGTACACACGAGCGGAAATTCCACCAGCAAAAGTCCGATACGAGCTCTTGGTCTAAAATTCCGACCGTGTGTATGCTCCATCGGACTTTTGCTGGTGGAATTTCCGCCAGCAAAAGATTGAGAGCAGGTTCTCTATTTTTCCATCGGAAAAAGTTCCCATCGGAAATTCCGTTTGTCTGTATGCAATTCCAACGCGCAAAAAACCATGCATGCTCGGAAACAATTCGGCGCATGCTCGGAAGCATTGAACTTAATTTTCTCGGCTCGTCGTAGTGTTGTACGTCACCGTGTTCTTGACGGTCGAAAGTTCAGAGAACTTTTGTGTGACCGTCTGTATGCAAGCCAAACTTGAGCGGAATTCTGTCGGAAAAACCATCCAAGATTTTTCCGACGGAAATTCCGCTCGTGTGTACGCGGCATTACTGATGCATCTTGTGAAAGGAGCTTCAGCAAGCTGAAACTCATTAAAGATTATTTACGATCAACTATGGGTCAAGACAGGCTTTCAAACCTCAGTATACTTTCTATTGAGTATGCAACTGCAAAAGAGATTAATTTTGATAGTGTCATAGATGATTTTGCTTCTATGAAAGCAAGAAAGGTGTCTTTGCGTTTATGTCATAATACTAACTTTTCCATAGGAGTATACTTGACATTTTTGCAACTGTTTTCAGCAAGTTTACAGAAATTTTCATTTATTCCCTTGATTTCTATTTTGTACTTTTTTTAATGAATATTTTGTACTAAGGGGTTCTTTTTTGCTGAAGGCCCTGTATGTTGTTTAAAATATGTCTGTTGTTTTTTTTTTTTTGCTCTATTCATATTTATATGAAAAGTTTGTATTGGGGCACTGACTACCTTTAGGAAAGATTACAGTTGAATGTTTTATGTTTCTTTGAGAACTAGTGTAATCCCTTGATTTTGCACTTTTATATATTAATATTTTGTATTGAGGGTTCCCTTTTTGCTGAAGGCCATGTATGTTGTTTGAGAAATGTTTGTTTGTTGTTATTTTTTGCACTTTCCATATTTATATGAATATTTTGTATTGGGGCACTGACTACCTCAAGAAAGATTACAGTTGAATGTTATATATGTTTCAGTGAGAAATATTAGTGTAATCCCTTGATTGTGCACTTTTGTATATTAATATTTTGTATTGAGGGTTCTTTTTTGCTGAAGGCATGTATGTTGGTTGAAAAGTTTGTGATATTTTTTGATTTTGCATTTTTCCTATTTATGTGAATATTTGGTATTGGGGCACTACCTCACACAAAATAATGCAAAACTGAAAACTTTAGTATGTTCACATGGGCCTTGACAGAAAAAACAGTTAACAGGCCTTTCTACAAGCACATTTGCTGCATTATTATTTCAAAGTGCCTCCAATAAAAATACATATAATTAAAATGTGTGAGTGAACTCTGTTTCTATCGCCTTAAACCTAATTGAATTTGTATTGTTTTAAGTATATTCTTGTTTTAAAACGACATTGATTCTTTCTTAAAAACGGGGGCGCAGTTTGCCATCTTCTCCCTGGGCACCAAATGGCCTTGTCCCAGCACTGTTGGCAGGGGGCGGGCCTCCTATATAAACTGAGGTGACATGCCACTGGGGGAGTTGTCGGCTGGGTGAAGTGGAGAATGGAATATTAGATGCAGGAAGGCACCCCCATCTGGGGAGGTGCTAGGATTGCAGGAGGAGGCCCGGGGAGAACTGTGAAGGAACTTTGCCTCTACACCGTCATTGTCCTTATCTTTACACGGTCATTGATGAGGAATTCCTGGAGCAGAGGGGCAGGTGAACATGTCGGAACCTATGGTCCAGTTAAGTTCTCTATCAAGGACTCAGGGGAGAGAAAGGTCGGTGAGTGTACCACAGTGGAGGGCTGGATGTGCCAGGAAGTCTGCGAGGGAACTTCACTTCTACACGATCATTAGTGAAGTCCTCATCATTACGCCGGCAATGATGAGGAGTCTTGGATCAGAGGAGTGACTGTGGGGAGTTGTGTTAAATCAATGTGGCCTGAGGGCACAGGATTTGCAAGCAGGGCTAGCTGGGAACAGTAGTGCACCGCTCAACATGTGCTTTTAAACTACTAGGCCTCCAGAGAGAGGTACTGCAGGCCTCTGGCCTAGTAGCAGTGAGCAACCAGAATCTGCATTAGGAATCATTCAGCGTGGGTCCTTTTTGCTTAAAAGAAGAAGATGTGACATTACACTAATAATTACAGTATAAGTTTGTGCAGGGGGAAAAAGGGATTTCTGGGAACATCACCCTTACACAGTCAAGGGTTATGTTCTCATCCTTACACGGTCATGGGTGAGGAAGTCCTAGAAGCAATAGTGTAGCAAAAGTTGTACCCCCCCAATAAACAAAAAACAAAACCAGCGAAGGACTGTTCATTGTCTCTGCAAGTGATGTATGGAAGTCTGGCAGCGGGGTGATTTGGTGGATGTTTTGTTACTAGTGGCAACTACACTGCTACATTTGGAGATCCGCCTTCACGGTTAACCTGCTGGCCATCACCCCTAGCAACCACTAAAAGCCAGGACTTTGCCTGTTTTGCTAAGGTGGGGTACAATGAGGAAAAGGTTATGCTTGCTCTCAGGAATTTACTTTTGCCCCATGCCGTTGCCCATAGCAACCAAATTTAAACTTGTCGCCAAGTTTAAGTTTGGAACAGCGCTATCATCATGCCCCTGCACTCAGTTGTCTCAATGGACACTCACCACCACGACAAGCCCTGCAACCAGCCCTGCAACCAGTGACTGTAACCATGTGCTATCACCCGTGGAAACCACAGCGAGCGATCGCGCTCCGGATTACAAATATGTCCAGCGCTCTGCATGACGTGGACATTACACACTGTTTTGCAGAAGGAAAAAAAAATTGACTTTATTAATCCTGCTTAACACAGTAAAAGGAGTTGTGAATGTCTGCTGTTGCCCCTAGGAACAGTATGCAATGAGGGGGTGTCTTTGACGGGATGCTGCACAGTCAGCCCCACACAGTAGGATGTTACAGGAGAGACTTTACTATGTTAATGGTGATCGCTGTATAGTTTGCCTGCTTTCAGTTCCAGCTTCTGTGATGTAGTTTTAAAACTAAACCTGGACAGTGCCTGCAGTTCTACAGTGCCTGCCACCAGGTGTCACTACAGCGCACACTGTCTGAAGCCTGCTTACAGTTCTTCGCACGCTGAACCAATTAGCGTGCTGCGTGCCGGGCACGAGGCGGATCAAGATGGCGGAGGGTGGTCGGAGGATGCCCGCTGTACAGCGACTACCTGAGGTGCAGGACCAGGTGCTAGTCGACAATGGCATCCAATTGCAGCTCTGTGGAGGTCTTGCTTTGAGGATGATCAGAGGAGTGGAGCGGCTATGCATGCTGTGCCCCAGGTGCCACATGCCCACGATCGTAGTCAACGCCTGGGCCCGGTGCGGTCACTGTGGAGAGCCACTAACCCACTTAGGACCAGTGCAGCGGGAATCAAGATACTACAACATCCACCAGCTCACAGGACTATGCATGCTGCAGCCTCAGGAAGTTCGGAAGGCCGGAGAGGGCCGAGGATCACCTGCCAGTGATGGAGGAGAGTTACCATCAGGTATGTCCACCCCAGAGGTCCGGGACATAAGGGAGATAAAGACTGCTCTGGATACCCTTGGCCTGGCCAGGGGCCCAGAGGTTGCAGGAGTCAGTATGCAGCCCCTGAGTGATATCCTTGAAGAGCCGGCTCCAAGTAAGACTTGCTGTGCCCATCCGGGCGGAGCCCATGCGCAGGAGGGGAAACCTTCAGGTGAGCTGGATGAGGTAAGCGAGGGCCAGGTCATAGACTGGGGTTTGCCCAGAGTGCTGGAGTGGTTGGGATCAATGCAGAAGCTGTTCTCTTTGTCTTCCCCAGATGAGGGCTCCAGTGAAGAGGAGTGGGAGACCGGAGATTCCCCATCTGTTGATACCCCATCCGATGCAGTGGAGGAACCTCCAGCCCCAGCATGGATCTCAGTACAAGCCAGCAGACTTTTCATAAAACAGCCATCCACTACCCAGATCAGGGCACCCATGTACAAGCAATGGGTCATCAAGGCCCCAGATGCCTGCAGCCTGCCTGGAAAAGGAAAGCTTAAAAAGAGTTACCCCGACTCTCACGTTTCCAGAGGGAAGTACAAAGAAGGGTTGCCTTGGAGTGGGGCTTAGATTACTTCTATGTCCCAGCTCAGACCATGGACATCATTGAAGGCTCACGGGGACAGTGGGAGGATGACCTGGTTTGGGATTTCTTGCATGTGCCCAAACCACTCCGGGTGCCAGAAAGTGATGCCTGGACCCGGTTTAAAGACATACAGCAGGAATGGAGGTTGGGCCGTGCAATCCACAAAGACAGGGTCCTGGTTGTAAAGGCAGGTCGGCCTACCAGGAGCCACTCGGTCTCAGTCAGAGGAGAAGGGGATAGCCAGAGGAGGTTGCTAGATCCACGGTTTTATGTGTAAGGAGGACTGCTGTGCTGTGCAGCCCACATAAAAGCGGTCACAAGGACTGCAAG
Source organism: Lithobates clamitans (assembly GCA_037952925.1). Lineage (NCBI taxonomy): Eukaryota > Metazoa > Chordata > Amphibia > Anura > Ranidae > Lithobates > Lithobates clamitans. The sequence continues at coordinate 1,930,926 of JBBGZY010000773.1, read as the reverse complement.
GACAGGGCAGGGCCTGTGTGGTTTTCTGTAATGACAATTTAAATTTCATGCAGGGACAGCTTTTGCCCGCCATCCAGGGTGCCTGATGGGAGGACAAGTGTATCATGGACACTAGGGTGTACTGTCCCTGCCAAACCTTTTTGCTACCTAACTTTCGGGAGCAGCTCTTCCACCCAGGAGCAATTAGAAGGTTTTATTTGCCCATTGGCATGTGTGTTTGGACTGTGTTCACCAGAAGGTTCCCTTAGATCGCTCCTGAGGGAGCAACAGAGGAAAAAAAAGAAAGTGCCACCCTTTGTAAAGTTTGAAGATTGTGCCTTTTTCACCACGTGGAGGATTGCAACCCCCTCTGCCTGGTGAACCCTTCATAAAGATAGTTGTATAGATAGGTTGTGTGTTGTTTATGTCTTCTTTTAGGAACGCCAGGGATGTGATGGCTGTCCATCTCCATCGCGGGAACAGATGAAGACTTATGGTAGGCAGAGTAATCCTCCTAAGGGAGCAGTGCTCTGCCTCCACTTGTATGTAATTAGCTGCAGGGATCTGTAGTGAGGATGTGTATAAAATGTGCAATGTAAATATATGATCAGATTGTACATATTTTATTTTTGGACTTTTATACAAAACCCCTGTCCAAGTTTTCACCCTTTTCCCCATCCAACCTACTAATATGGGATGCCTTTACTCCTGAGCCCAGGAGGTATTTTTGGAAATTTATTTTTCACAGCTGAGGACAGCTGTGATTTTTGTGGGGGGTGAATGTAGCACCCTCTACCAATAGGTAGGTGCTAGTGTGGATTTTTTGCTAGGGAGCCTGTCAGCACAGGTAAATTTAGGCAGGCCTGTGCTTTGAGCCTGTTTGTTTTGATCTGGGGGCTGGGAGTGGTTAGTGTAGCAGTGGGTGTGACCACCTGTGCTCTAGTTCTGAGGCACCTCCCCTGCTTCCAGGGAGAATGTTCTGGAAGAAGGGCAGGGCCTGGAGCTGGAGTGGCAGGCAGCTCATGTGGGAGCCCTGACCAATCCCCAATTAGTATTGGCAGGCGGTCGGCCTCCTATATAAGCTGAGGTGACATGCCACTGGAGGAGTTGTCGGCCGGGTGAAGTGAATAATGGAATACTAGACAGCAGCAGGAGGGCACCCCATCTGGAAGGAATTTTGCCTCTACACGGTCATTGGCAATGTCCTCATCTTTACATGGTCATTGAAGGTATTCCTTGAGCAGTTGGTGCAGGAGAAAAAAAGGATTTCTGGGAACATCACCCTTACACGGTCAAGGGTGATGTCCTCATCCTTACACGGTCATGGGTGAGAAACACCTAGAAGTAATAGTCTGTGGAAGTTAAGCAGAGGAGGAGCAATAGTCTGCATGGTGATGCAGGGAAAAGACTAATGCTGTGTACACACGAGTGGACTTTTCGACAGCAAAGGTCCGACGGGACGAATCAGCCGGACAATTCGATCGTGTGTGGGCTTCATCGGACCTTTGCTGTCAAAAAATCAGACGGACTTTAGATTTAGAACTTTTTTTAAAAATCTTTCCGACAGACTCGAGTCCGGTCGAAAAATCCGTTCATCTGTATGCTAGTCCGACGGACAAAAAAACTACGCAAGGGCAGCTATTGGCTACTGCTTCCACTGACTCTAGTGATATGGAGCTTTTTTTTATCTCAATGAAAGCAATGATGAAGCCTTTCTTTATTCCAACTGATACCAACGACAGTCTCTTTTATCCCACTGACCCCAATGATGGGAGTTATTTTACTCACACTGAAACCAGTGATGGGAATTATTTTACATACATGTTCTCTTTAGTGTACTCTTATGACCTATTCTGTATAAAATATATCAAAATCATGGGGGTAAGGTGTGAAGGTACAAGTCATACGCTGTGAAGCAACATCTACTCTGCCACTTTTTGGCCATGCCCCATGGGTCTGGCTGGTGCTGAACTTATTTTTCTTCTCAGACACTTCAAGGTGTCCCTCCTAATTTTTTTCAGTTATTGGCAACTATAGAATTTTAAATACTATAGATGTTTTGTTTTTTTTTAACCAAGGCAAGCCTGAATGTATAAAAATATCTGACACGATGTAAAAGAAAGGAAACAGAGAATGATCCATTGCAAATACAGGGGAGGCTGCTAAGCTTCACAGCCTATATTATAACATGTTCTATCTTCCTTGCTGTCACTTTTCTGACAGTGACAAGCACAGCAAGATCTCCCTTAAATATCCAAGCTTGCAATGACTTTTAAAAATAAATTTGTCACACATCTTACATATTGAATATGTCTGCCATTTATATAATGCTTTTTAAAAGGTTATTTTTCTGCAATAGATTTCCTTGAAGTATTTTAACTAACACTCAGATATGTAAACTCCATAAACCAAAGTGAAAAATATTTTTTTTACTGATTTTATTCAGGTGACTAACTAATGTTCACAGCTTAAAGTGATACTAAACTCTGATTTAAAAAGAAAAAAAAATTGATTCAAGTATGTATTTCTAACTTTTAAAAGTACATTCTATTACTCCTCAAAAAGCTTCCTGTTAAAGGGTGGCTATGTTTGTTCTCTATGGTCCCACTGTATGTAGTATGTCCCACTATATGTTTTTCTTGCTTCCATGATGAACAAGGGGCTGAAGACTATGGGATTTGTAGTGTGTATAGAGCAGCCCACATGACTGCAATGGATGTTGCACTATCTGTTCCAAACAAATGGCCTCGCTGTCATGCGTGTAGGCAGGTGCAGTCTAATTTCTCCAATGCAAGTTGCACTCAACCGCAGCAGCATTGCAGAGAGAGAGGAAGTCAAGAGGAACATGATTCCTCTATAGCAATGGTCTCCAAACTGCGGCCCTGGGGCCGAATGGGGCCCTTTGTTTGCCTTTAATCAGCCCTTGAGACATTATTCTTGCCACTGAAACCAATATTGGGGCATAATTCCTGCCACTGACACGAACAATGGGGCACTATTCCTCCCAATGGCACCAATGATGGGGCATAAATCCTTCCACTGACAACAAAAATGGGGCACTATTTCTCCCCCTGTCACCAACTATTTCTCCCCCTATTACTAAAGATCGGGCATTGTTTACTCCCACTGGACACAGTCCGGCACCACAAAAGTCTGAAAGACAGTCAATTGGGCCTTTCTTTAGAAAGTTTGGAGACCCCTGCTCTATGGTTTCCTGGATCACTTAGGAAGCTAATCAATTGTATGCTGCGACCCCATATGATGCTAGCAGTCATCTTGGGTTTGGCAGAGCCTATTTAAGGCCCTGGCTCTCAGGCTTGTCTCCTACCTGGAGACCTCCCAATTTGTGTTCGGACCGGACAGGCTGCATTCTTCCCCTCAGGACAGATACTGTCTGCACAACTGAGACCTACTCTGCTACATGTTGCTGTTACTTGCTGTAAGTGTTTCCAGTCAGGTGTCTTCATGTCAGGTCTTGTGAATTACTAGATTCTGTATTAACCGGTTCCCGACTGGCACATGTACATTTACTGCGGCACAATGGCACCGCTGCACGAAACTCTACTATACTATATATACGGTGTTCCTTTAAGAGCTGCCAGAGGGCGCGCGCGCCCGCTGCACGGTGAGGGTCCCGATGCGTGTGGCCGGCGCTTGCGATCGACGCCTGTGCTGTCAGAGGAGAGGAGACATGTCGTTTGTTTCTACTATGTAGGGAACAGACATTTAACCCCTTGATCACCTCAGCTTGAAATACATCAAAGCAGCTATAGAAGATTGCATAAAAGGCCATCGGAGCCCTGCTATACTCAGCTAAGCATCCACACATACGTCCATGAAGCTGCAGCACTGAGCTACAACAGCTCAAAAAACCTTATAAGCAGTGATGAAAAGGTTGGTCTGGCAGCACAGAGTCCAGCCTGATGCTGGAGGGGCCAAGGCAGTCCCTTTAATGATTATCTACATCTGTCCTAACATTCCTATGATACTTAGCACCATCGCGTGTCCAAATGTGGTATGTTTCATTATAAATCGAAGGAAAATACTCAACCAGCACAAGAAACAGCCTAATAATGCATAGAAACCAATCCACTTCCAGTTTTTTCTTGTTTTAAAGTTAAAGTAGAACTATTGGCAATTTTTTTTTTTCATTTAGGATAAAGTAAGGAAGGGTTATAACCCCTGTCAGATTTTTTTTTTTTTCGCCATCTCTGTCTTATTGAAGAAAATTTACATTCACTTTCTGTCCCTGAGCCAAAGAGGTAGTGAACGGAAATCCCAGCAAATTAAGGGCATTTCTTGGGGACCCCAGGTCATCAAAACTATTGCCCCCACTGGAAGATTTCCCCTCAATTACTTTTCTGGGGACAACACAAAATTTGTGATTTTCTTTTACTTTCACTGATAACGGTAAATAGGACAAATAGAAAAGTTGAATCCCCCTAATGGCGGCATAGACTGCAATAAAAACAGGTGTTCTAATCCCTCTCCACTCAATCTTAAACAAAAAAAATGTGCAAAACTGCACCAGATTTTGCACTCCCCAGTCTTAGTAAATCAACCCCATAGTGTATATAATGCAGCAGTCAGAACACAGGGATCAGGATTATGTACTGCATAGAACAGTTTGCAGTTTTTAGTGGTCAGGAATTAGTGCTCCTCATGGTGATGGTAGGGGCGCCTTAAAATGTTGATGGTCAATGATGTGTGCTCCCTCAAGTGTTAGTGATTGGTAGTGAGTAGAAAGTGGTGGCCAGTGGTGTTTTCCACCTATAACAGCACTATACACTTTAGGTATGTGTAATGGTATGTATCCATTGGGGGCTGGTGCTCAAAATTTTTGGGGGAGGTGCAAAATTCAGAAAAATACCGAAAAAAAACATTAAATGCCGTTACTGCGCCCATCAAATACAGCCACTGTGCCCATCAAATTCAACCACTATGCCCATCAAATGCCGCCACTGTGCCCATCAAATGCAGCCACTGTGCCTGTCAAATGCAGCCAGTGTGCCCATCAACTACAGCCACTGTGCCCATCAAATACAGCCACTGTGCCCGTCAAATGCAGCCACTGTGCCATCAAATGCAGTAACTGTGCTCATCAAATACAGCCAAATAGCCACAATAGCACTGCGTGAATGGTTCCCCCATCCACCTCTAATGTGTGAATGGGGCAATAGGCACAGTTTTTTCCATTCAACCTGCTGATTGAGCTAAAGAAAATGTATAATGTATAGTCTGCTTTAGGGAACACAGCCGTATACTGTAAACAATCTGTCAACAACAGCTGAAGAACTAAGTTGGGTCAGGACAAAGCTTTTTAACTAACATGCAAGATGTAGGTATCCTGAAAAATGATCTGCACAGAAAGGTTATTTTAAGACCTTCTCAGCCTACATCTGTTGTTTTAAGTCATTCCACTAAAGTATCTTCATCCTTTGGCAGTTTCTCAGTGATATAAGAATTCACTAGACTACACAGATACCAGCAATTATTCGAAAGCTACATGCCAGCACCAGCGCAGCTCTTGTAGATATGCATATTCCATCCTAGTCATTTAACATTGAAGGAGATATCTTTTAGCCTTATATGGACAGTCCACCTAAAATGTATATCATTTGTGTGTGAACTGACCCTTTATGTCTGAAATATGTCTGTCTGGAAGTTAAATAACTGGGGATAAGGATGCATATATATAATAACTGTGTTGACACACATATGTGGTTTTCAAATGATTGCTGTTATCCTCCACTAAATTACAACATTAATGGACACTTGGCATTTGGCAGGACTACCCGCATTTATTCTAATATTCAATTCTAACCAAATCTGTTCCAATCTCAGCTGCCCACCTTAAAGAAGAAGCCACGGCAACCTGTTTTGCCAGTGCATGAAAATATTTAACCTGATCCAAGAACCTTGCTTTATCCAGATTACACTAGATATGAAAATGTTTCAGTATATAACCCATCAGGTTTTAACCATTTTCTTTTCAACATTTTGGAAGTCCAAAGATAATGCCAGAAAATACAAGTTTAGATACAGCACCATAGTCTCAATTTAGTAATACCAGTAAGATGAAGGTTTATATTTAATGCCAACGTCCCTTCCATAATTTATTATGTTAATAATTTAATAATTGCTGGAAATATTCCAGCCAAGCTTGGCCGCTATCAAAGTCTTAGTAATAAACTTGTCATTTCTTAATTAGTGGAAATTTGTGCAAGCCTGTTTGATGGAACATTTGGATAAAGAGGTGTTTACACTGGAGACACAGTGAGCAGAATTAGAGTTGCTGTGTTCTGCTAAGTTTTAGATTTAGCAGCAATTCCCACTGCAGTTCCTATTTTTGAGGGGTGGGAAAAGGGACCTAATGCTAATTTACATAAAGGAATAATACATCTTTTACTAGAAATTAAAGTGTCAGAAAAAAGTTAAAGCGGTGTTCCAGCCAAAAAAAATAAACTGCAGCTGCTGGCTTTTAATAATAAGACACTTGCCTGCCCTGGAGTCCAGCGATGTCGGCACCGCAGCTGATGTTTCCATCAGCTGTCGGGTGCTGCCGCCGCCATTGCAGGTAAGGGTACCTGGCAGTGTAGCCTTACGGCTTCACGCTGGGAACCCTACTAAGCATGTGCGAGGCCCTGCTCCTCTCTCCTACTGGCCCGGCGACAGGGAGAGGAGGAGGGAGCCCCACGGTGATGTCAATGGCCACGGCCCAGACTCCCGGAAGTGGGAACAGAAATCTGCCCCCCTCCCCCCCCCCCCAAAGGTGCCAATTGAGGCACCAGAGGGGGAGAGGAGACAAATGAGCAGAAGTTCCACTTTTGGGTGGAGCTGTGCTTTAAGTTATTTTATGTTGTGCCTCTCCTTAAGTTACATTTTGTGCATTGCAGCGCAGCACAAAACATAGCACAGAAATAAGATGCTTTGCACTGGCAGAAATTATACATGCACATTTTTTGATGCATTTGGTAGCCCATTTCTTCACTACACTCCCCCTGCCTTGATAAGTCCCCCCTCACTTGAGACTTCTCTTTCACTTCCATCTTTCCTCCTGTTCTTGTTCCCTAAAGGATTCGGTTTAAAACAAATTCAGAGGGGGCCCAAAAAAAGCATAAAAAAAAGCTGCCTCGCTGTTGTTTATAGTTAGTCAATTTCAGCTTTTTAAGCCTTTAGACTTTTTTCTTCAGAAGAAGCCATCATATTCTTCTCATTAAACGTGTCCTTAAAAAGGAACTGCAGTCTGCTTACATAATTTGTAATAAAAACATCTTTGCCAATCTGAAGTTTCCCTCCAACCACTCAACCACTTTGCATATTATTTTATACAGTATCTCACAAAAGTTAGTATACCCCTCACAATTTTGTAAATATTTTATTATATCTTGTCATGTGACAACACTGAAGAAATGACACTTTGCTACAATGTAAAGTAGCGAGTGTACAGCTTGTATAACAGTGTAAATTAGCTGTCCCCTCAAAATAACTCAACACACAGCCATTATTGTCTAAACTGCTGGCAACAAAAGTGAGTACACCCCTAAGTGAAAATGTACAAATTGGGCCCAATTAGCCATTTTCCCTCCCCAATGTCATGTGACTCAATAGTGTTACAAGGTCTCAGGTGTGAATGGGAAGCAGGTGTGTTTAATTTGGTGTTATTGCTCTCACTCTCTCACACTAGTCACTGGAAGTTCAACATGGCACCTCATGGCAAAGAACTGGCCCTCTTATGACTTATCCCCCCTCCCTTCCTGGCAAACTCTCACGAGAGTGAGAGAGCTGTGCATTATGTCATAAGCCTAGGCCTTTTTACCAGACAAGAAACAGGAAGTGGGCTGTATAAGGTATTTACTGGCAGAGAACAAATGTTTTACTATCCAAAGTTAAAACAACAAGGGCAGAAGATTTAATAGATGGAAAGATGAAAAAATGACTGAAGTTCCACTTTAAGGAGAAATAAATAATCACACATTAAACGCATAGTAGCTTCCTTGTGCCTGGAGTCATCATATCAAAATATCGGTCACCATAGTATGTGTGGTTTGCAAAGTGTTTATTGTTGCATAAGATTCAACTTGATATTTAAAGCCTGTAATAATGCTTCACAAATGCATGTCAGAGTCAAAACAATAGAACTTTATACACCAAGGTCTATGCATGTTCACATTATGCTGTGTGGAGGTCCAGGATCCTAAAGTTGAAATTATCCATTGCTCAAGCCAAACTTTTTTACTTTTTATTTTGGATACAGTAAGGGTTAAAAAAACAAACAAACATTTTTTTGGTTGTCTTTGTACCATTGGGAAGATCTCTCTTCATTTCCTGTCTCATAAATACCACAGACAAAAAACAGAAGTTTTGCCCGGATTAACCAGTAAATATTAACGGTGGTGGCCAATTTCAGCGGGTAAGTATAAACCACTCATACAGGCAAAAGCCTG